>OZ018327.1:52968223-53556748 GCA_963969495.1 Ceratothoa steindachneri
TTGTATTTGCTTTTTCTTTGTATACATATATATATATATATATATATATATATATATATATATATATATATATATGTCGTAGAATGACTCCCGACGATATACCATATATCACTATTCGTTGAGGGAACTTCCTTAATTATCTCTAGAGTGCGTTTTTACTGTCTGGCGGCCGATATTATGTATCTTCAAAATGCTTAAGAAGTGGAACTGAGCTCAAGGATAATAATATTGCTATCATTAATAAAATAGAGTTTTATTAATAATAACTATCAGCAAACACAAAAAAGGAAAATATTGACAAACAGAATGGAAAGGGTCGTGGAGACTCGGGCTAATCCAAGGATTTAAGGGATCAAAAAAAGTAAAACAAATATGGAGTTAAAGAGATGGGATGGTTCGATAAACCATTTAAAGCACAGGATAGAATTGACAAATAAGGGATCAATACTCAAAAGGTGACGCTTGGCTTACGTAACTTCATTAGCGTGCAGTGGAAGGTACTTGAAGGAATATTCGGTCCGCTGGCGAGTTCCAGCCGAAGGGGGGGGATAAAAGGATCCTGACGTGGCGTCTTGGAAAGGAGGACCGTTACTCGACGAACGGCTTGACGAACAATGGCTGTTCTAGGTTGTTCTCTTCTGAACAAAGGGGGGGATGAGAACCGTCTCTTGTCTACGGGCTCAAGAACAATGGCTGTTCTAATGTTGTTCTCCTTTGAACAACAGGGGGGGGTGAGAACCGTTTCTTGGCGAAGGGCTCAAAACGAACAATGGCTGTTCTAATGTTGTTCTCCTTGAACAACAGGGGGGGATGAGAACCGTTTCTTGGCGAAGGGCTCAAAACGAACAATGGCTGTTCTAATGCTGTTCTCCTTGAACAACAGGGGGGGGGGGGGGAGAACCGTTTCTTGGCGAAGGGCTCAAAACGAACAATGGCTGTTCTAATGCTGTTCTCCTTGAACAACAGGGGGGGGGGATGCCTTGGGGACTTGGCGTCACTAAAGGCTCGAACCTTTGGCACTCAAGGAATATTGTCCTCCTTCTGGACAAGTGATGGTGAATCTCGAGGTCGAGGTCCCTTGGCGCACAAAGGGAGAGAGGGTCGTGGTGATGTTTCGCGACGAAAATCTGGATCTCCAATCTGATCTTAGTGGTAAAGTTTCCATATAAATAGCCAGGACATCTCCTTGGCGTGGGGGAGAATGGGGTGGAAGCTTCGAGGGAACGCACAGCCGAGCCGGGGAACAATGCCTTATCTGCCCATAAGCCTAACTCGATCTGGCGAGGTCGGCGTATGGGGGCGAACGGGGGGGACGATCACCTCCTTGTTTAAACATTGGCGTCCGGTAGCTGTTGATAAGACTCCAAGCCTCGAATCGAAGATGCACGTGGGTAGCCTCATGGTTTTAAATAAAATGTGATAGAAGTTGAAATGAATGCAGCTCTGAACTCGTTCTATCACACCCCTCCATTCCAGGGGAAGTTGTCACTTCGAAAAAAAAAGAGAGAAGGGACAACGATAGAGCTCCGTTGTAGGGAACTCGTTTTCTTGTACCAACCGTATCTTCCTGCACCTAACTATTATTACCTCAATACATGATTATTTTGATCTTTAGATTACAGGGGAAAATAACCTTTAATACAACTTAATAAAAAAAAAAGGCATGGAACAATGAAATGATATAAACTTAGTACATACGGGATAATTTATACGTAAATTAATAAGAACAAATATATATACATCAAAAAAATTAGACATTGAGCGTTACAAAATTCAGACATATACATTAATTAATTATATTACAAAAGAATCTTAAATTAAGTCGTACAAGACGGTATATACCTACATGGAGATACTAATCCTATGAATACAATTGTTCTACGCTATTCGGTAACGCATTTCTACTGAGGGCGTCAGCGACCTGGTTATCGGAACCTTTTATCTAATTTATTTTAAACTGATACTCTTGCAAGAGTAAACTCCAGCGCATGATGCGGCCGTTTGAGTGTCTCAAATTCCTAATATAGGCTAACGGACGGTGGTCGGTTCCTATTTGAAAATCTTTACATATCAAGTACAGCTTGAATTTGTCTATGACCCAGATAATTGATAGAGCTATCTTTTCTCTAGTGGCATATCTCTTTCCGCGTGGTAATAATTGACGACTAGCATATGCAACTGGATGACTCGTTCTGTCATCCACGTATTGAAGGAGTACACCTCCAATGCCCTCGTTGATCACGTCGGTCTTAACCCCAAAGGATTTTTCCGGGTTGGGCAACTTAAAAATGGGGGCAGAAATGAACTTACTTTTGAGCTGATTAAAATGGGAAACAGCGACATCATTCCAACGTAAACGATCGGAGAAATTCTTTTCCTGAAGGGGGCATAGGGGGGCCGAAATTGCAGCGAAATTCGGAACAAATCGCTGATAGGGAGAAGCTGATCCTAGGATCGATCTTAATGGCTTCTTTGTAATCGGGAGGGGCATGTCGGCGATTGCCTTAATCTTGTTCTCGTGGGGACCTGACTTGCTTTGTCCTATTTTGAAACCCAAATATTTGATGGTTTCGTGGGCAAACTGGCATTTGCTGGGGCCAATGGTGAGGCCATTTTCACGCAGTTGGTCGAAAAGAGCTAATAGGGTGGGTAAATGGTGATTCCATTTAATTAGTTCTTGGAGCTGACTCTTCTGGCGTGGTGTCAGCTGCGCGTCACTATCCAGGTCAGAGGGTTCCAAAGACTTGCCTGGTAGGGAAGGAGGAGGGTAATCGGCATCAGGTTGGATGCACACTGTCTGGATTACCTTAAGGGACTCCGCGGGGTAATCCTCTTCAAGCGCCGATGCTTCGTCCAGTTCTACGAAGGTATCTCCATGGGCGCGTTGGGGGTTCTTTTTTTCTTGGGGTCCAGGGACAGTCTCCGTGTCCTTGTCTGGGGCCTTATCACCTAAGGGTTTTAGTGATTCACACTCCTCTTTTGCCGTCCTAAAGTCCTGGTTAGGGGTCTCCGAGAAATCGGACGGTATCGGGGTTCTGATGGGGACGGGCTCCTGGGCTTCTTTCTTATCTCGGCCTTGAGGAAGGGCGGCCTGAAACACAGGGTCGAAACTTACTTGGGGGCTCTTTCCTATAAGTACGGAACAGAATTTTATTGGTGCTACAATGACTTCAGCCCAGCCATTATAATATTGACACTGCAGGTAACATCTAGCGACGGGGAATCGGTTCGCCCGCCCAAGTTGGTCATGTACCACCGCAAATTTTTCGTGGTTAGAGGCCACTGGGAGGAGTTCGTCGGACACGATGAAGCACGTACATCCTGTGTCCCTGACGAGAGTCAAAACTCGGCAGCTGTCCACGCTGCCCTCCTCATATTTCAAAGTTCCCGATGAACTTTTACCAAAAACAAAATTTACCTGGTGGCCTGACGGAGGGGGAGAAGTTTCTGCTTGGGTCTGCACCACCGGGGGAGCCGGGGTTGCATTAATCTGGTGAACTTGGTGGGCTGGTCCGCTCTTAAGCCTAGAATTTTGGGGGCAATTCCAGCTCATGTGGTTTTCTACACCACAGGTGAAGCATATGGTTGGTCGCTTCGGGAAGAGAGATGGAGGAGAAGTCTTAACGGGAGGTTTGGAGTCCCGTTGTTGGTTTTGGGGAAAGAAGTTTTGGGGCTTTACGGGGCTCGGAAACTTTGTCAGCTTTCCTGGGAAGGGGCGCGAATCCTTCCTTCTTTCTTCTCGTTGGATTACTCTTTCCCGTTCCTCTCTTTCTCTTTCTTTTTCTACCTTTTTTCTTTGAACTTCTGCTTTAATCCGAGCTAATTCAATCTGAAGCTCTCTTTCTCTTCTTTGCTCCTCTTGAATGTACTCAATTAGTTCTTTTCCGGAAAGTCCACAGGACTCTCCTTGCGCTTTAAAGATTTCAAACTGAGTCATCTTTGCACTTGGGGGCGCACTAGTCAACCAACTAAAATTCCTCGCAACAAGAATTATGCCTCTATAGAATTAGCCTACCTAAATATGGGCACTGACCTATTCGTACTTGGTTTCTTACTCTAAATAACCACTGACTAAAATCACGAAAAAACACAGACAAATTATTATAACCGTTCCTTGAGCTACTCCAGCTTCTTAAGTTTAAAAAAAAAAGGGGGATAGCAATCGTTAAAACAAAAGGGAACTACTATATTCTATTATTATAACGAATAACACTATGCTTTACTCGACTGAGACCAGTGTTTGCAAAGATATAGCGTTAAACCTTACACACCTGATACCAAATTTAAATAGTATATATATATATATATATGTCGTAGAATGACTCCCGACGATATACCATATATCACTATTCGTTGAGGGAACTTCCTTAATTATCTCTAGAGTGCGTTTTTCTGTCTGGCGGCCGATATTATGTATCTTCAAAATGCTTAAGAAGTGGAACTGAGCTCAAGGATAATAATATTGCTATCATTAATAAAATATAGTTTTATTAATAATAACTATCAGCAAACACAAAAACGGAAAATATTGACAAACAGAATGGAAAGGGTCGTGGAGACTCGGGCTAATCCAAGGATTTAAGGGATCAAAAAAAGTAAAACAAATATGGAGTTAAAGAGATGGGATGGTTCGATAAACCATTTAAAGCACAGGATAGAATTGACAAATAAGGGATCAATACTCAAAAGGTGACGCTTGGC
Organism: Ceratothoa steindachneri; assembly: GCA_963969495.1. Classification (NCBI taxonomy): domain Eukaryota; kingdom Metazoa; phylum Arthropoda; class Malacostraca; order Isopoda; family Cymothoidae; genus Ceratothoa; species Ceratothoa steindachneri. Next base: position 52,972,925 of record OZ018327.1, read on the forward strand.
TTACGTAACTTCATTAGCGTGCAGTGGAAGGTACTTGAAGGAATATTCGGTTTGCTGGCGAGTTCCAGCCGAAGGGGGGGGATAAAAGGATCCTGACGTGGCGTCTTGGAAAGGAGAACCGTTACTCGACGAACGGCTTGACGAACAATGGCTGTTCTAGGTTGTTCTCTTCTGAACAAAGGGGGGGATGAGAACCGTCTCTTGTCTACGGGCTCAAGAACAATGGCTGTTCTAATGTTGTTCTCCTTTGAACAACAGGGGGGGGTGAGAACCGTTTCTTGGCGAAGGGCTCAAAACGAACAATGGCTGTTCTAATGTTGTTCTCCTTGAACAACAGGGGGGGATGAGAACCGTTTCTTGGCGAAGGGCTCAAAACGAACAATGGCTGTTCTAATGCTGTTCTCCTTGAACAACAGGGGGGGGGGAGAACCGTTTCTTGGCGAAGGGCTCAAAACGAACAATGGCTGTTCTAATGCTGTTCTCCTTGAACAACAGGGGGGGGGATGCCTTGGGGACTTGGCGTCCTCCTTCTGGACAAGTGATGGTGAATCTCGAGGTCGAGGTCCCTTGGCGCACAAAGGGAGAGAGGGTCGTGGTGATGTTTCGCGACGAAAATCTGGATCTCCAATCTGATCTTAGTGGTAAAGTTTCCATATAAATAGCCAGGACATCTCCTTGGCGTGGGGGAGAATGGGGTGGAAGCTTCGAGGGAACGCACAGCCGAGCCGGGGAACAATGCCTTATCTGCCCATAAGCCTAACTCGATCTGGCGAGGTCGGAGTATGGGGGCGAACGGGGGGGACGATAACCTCCTTGTTTAAACATTGGCGTCCGGTAGCTGTTGATAAGACTCCAAGCCTCGAATCGAAGATGCACGTGGGTAGCCTCATGGTTTTAAATAAAATGTGATAGAAGTTGAAATGAATGCAGCTCTGAACTCGTTCTATCACAATATATATATATATATATATATATATATATATATATATATATATATATATATATATATATATATATATATAGTGGGTGCAATAAATATCAGATACATTGTCAAAAGTTTATTTACCATAGTTACACAACAGCAAAGTAATTGAAAATTGAACATCTTATGTATTTTGTACGTTGAATATAAATACGGTATTAGAATACACAAATAGTAAAGCATTGATATTATACCGACAAAAGTGTTAGATTTTCGCCTTAAAAAGTATCCAAACACACCCACAAAATTAGTTTTGAAGCGATAATAATTTGTTCTCGACATTCCCGAGTGGTTTACGTGACAGGAATGCTGTAGAAATTTCTAGAAAAATAATCTATTTTGTCCACGCGAAACAGCGGACCTCAGTCAGTGTCTAAGAGCTGCATGAGGAGGAGGTCATTGTTCAACACTCTAATTCTAATATGGCGAAGACTAAAGAATTGCCAAAAAGGAGCAGAGTACTAATTCTTCAGTTATATAAAATGGTTTGGGCTTTAGAAAAATTTCATTTATGCTAAAAATGCCAATCTCAACCATTGATGACACGATTCGCCGTTTCACGTCATATCAGTCTACTGCAAGTCTTACACGTTCAGGGCGTCCATCTGAAATTTCAAACCGTGCGGCTAAACATATAGTCTGTAAAGTAAAGAAGAATCCTTGAGTGATTCGATCTGAACTTCAGATAGATTTGGAAGCAGCTGGGACAAATGTATGCAAAAATATAATTAAAGCAGTTCTTAGGAACGAAGGATTCTCGGACACCAAGAAAGTCTCCTTTCTGAAACCAATTCATGTCAGAAATCGTCTGAATTTTTGGAAAGGAACATTTAGAGAGGCTTGCAAGATTTGGAGACGCTGCATTATGGTCTGACGAGACGAACATTGAGTTATTTGGGCGGAATAGTGTTAGTCACGTTTGGAGGCAGAAAAACTCAACAGTGAAGTTTGGAGGAGGCAGCATAATGGTATGGGGCTGGCTCCGGCTATTTATACCATATATTTTCCCAATTAAAGCAGATCCAGATTATCTACGTGAGGCATCAAGCCGATCTGGTCTCCCTTGTGCACCTAGGAACTCTACCGAGAAAACCCTTATAGTCCAGAAGAGGACAATATGCCTTGAGTGTCAAGGTTCGTGCCCTTCGAGACGCCAAGTCAACAAGGCCCACCCGTTGTTCATAAATAGAACAACGTTGGAACAGCCATTGTCATTTGAGCCCATTCGACAAGAAACAGTTCTGACCCCCCCTGTTGTTCAGAAAGAGAACAACATTAGAACAGCCATTGTTCTTCAAGCCCGTTCGTCAAGAAACGGTTCTCGTTCCCAAGACATCACGTCAGGATAATTTAATTCCCCCTTTTTTAACGTTCTTCAAGAGAACGCTTGGTTACAACAATAACCTCCATTGTTCATCTAAAACATCTCCGATATCCTGTCACAAGGATCGCTACTACTTCCGAGCCCCACTTTGCTTTCACTCCTCGAAGACAGTCCTCTCCCCCTCGTTAAGGACAACCCCCCGAAGAACCCCTTCTCCTGGAAATCGCCAGTTGGACCGAAGATTCCTTCCCATCGCCTTCCTCTGCACGACAACCTTGTAATTACGTAAGCTAAGCATTACCTTTAATCATTTAACCTTTTGTCAACGCAACTCTGTGCTTTAAACGGTTTAGCGAACCATTCCCCTTTTTGTTTGTTTGCCGTTTTAAATCTCTCCAAATCTTAATCCTCAGATTAGTCAGATATTTCCATGACATTTTTCATTTCCTGTGTTTCTCCCATTTTCAATCCCCGTTTATGTAAACATTTTCCGTGTGTTGTTTGATAGTTTAATTAATAAAACTCTATCTTATTAATGGTAGCCATATTATTTATCCTCGTGCACCGTTCCACTTCCTAAGTATATTGAAGATAAATAAGCCTCTCCAGCCTCCCCCTCCTTTTTTTAACTAACCTCGGTCATCAGATTACCACGAACTCGAAATATAGAATAATCCCTTCAACGAATAGTTTTATATAGTATATCGTCGGGAGCCTATTCTACGACAGGCTGGAAATATGACTAAGCTCATGATTCTTATACCTGACAATGTTTCGGGCTAGATACCATTCTTCAGTTTCAAGGACGACATTATCACGGTGATGCCCTGGCCACCTCCGTCTGCGGGATGAATCCACGGGAATAGCTCTGACAGAGCCTGAAACAGGCCTAACACGTCCTCAGCAAACTTGAAATGAGTAATTGTATTAATCATCTCTTAGGAGTGGGCTATCAGCGCAGCCCTCATGTTTTAGCAAATCTTTTTATTTGGTTAATTAATTATCGGTGATATTTTTAAGCAGTATAACTTATTGATTAATTGCTATTTATTCTTCCTTACTTCACTGATTTATTTATATTGTTATGCAAATCAAAACTTTACGACCCTGCATTTATCTAATTTGCTAAAATTTTATATTTATTTATATATATACATATATATATACTCGTATATATATATATATATATATATATATATCAGAGTAGTCCAAAAAAGAGAAGTTAGAAGGTGATAGTTCCACAAGTTTTATTTTGTTATACTCTTCATAAATAACAGTCATAACAATTTTCAGGAACTATCCTTCAACTTTGAGGATCGCGCCACAATAGAAACTGAAGGTATGTTAATTTTTGTTCTTATTTCGCATAGCAAAGCTCCTATTTTCTATGAAAACTAAATAACCTTAATAAATAATAATGCCAGATCGTGCCAAGTTGAATTACAAAATTAGGTAGGACTTCATCAATCCCTCAAATATTCAGCAACCCCCCCCCCTTTTATTAGTTTCCTTGGTCAGAACAGGGAGGTGGCGACGGTGATTGGCCAAGAGGCGGAATAGGTACTGCTTCTACTCTTCGTCCTTGGTCAGCGATGTGTTTAAAGTGTGGATGAGAGAAACCGCTCTTTCTGCTGCATCGTTAACGACCTTTCAGAAGGTTCTTAAAATAAAGCATGAAATTACACCCCAACTCATCGCAGAAGGAACTAAACAACGCACAGAGAACAAAAGCTCCTTATTAACACAATAAATCAAAGAGTCTCTCAAAAATTTTCGAGATAGCAACTATACTATCATTAGAAGAACAGACAAGTCCAACATTTTCGTCCTACTTAATAGAGAATAACACATGCAAAAACTAAACAAAATACTAAGTGACACCTCAAAATTCCAAAGAATTAAGAAAGACCCAACGGACCAACTGGAAAAAAAATTCCAACAAACTAATATCCGATAACAACCTTATCCCCAATCAAATCCAACTTTTTCTTATTAATGGTGAATATCGCCCTGGATACATCTACGAAAATGTCAAATCACATAAGGAAAATAACGCCCTTCGACCAATCATCTCTCAAGTCCCAACGCCGACATATAAACTTGCCAAAGGTTTGAATTCAATTATTACGCCATTTATCCCGTCAAAATTCTCCATAAAGTCAACCAATAATTTCGTTCCCCACCAGGAGGCATTCTGGTTTTCATCGATTTGGAGAGTCTTTTCACCAAAGTGCTAATAGAAGAAATGATTGAAATAATTATAAAGTGCTTTTACGAAAACACCGAAATGCCTCAACCACGAATGGAATCCCGAATATTAAAACCACTTTTAAGAATATGTACAACTGAAACTCCATTCTGAAGCCCAGATGGCAAACTTTACCGTCAAATTGATGGAGTGGTGATGGGGTCCCCATTGAGCCCTCCTTTTTCAAACTTCTACATGGGAAACCTAGAGGAAACGCTCTTAATAAAAATGACAAACTCACCCTAAATTTACCCCAGATTTGTTGATGACATATACCTTACAACTAAGGACGAACATCAATTACTACAACTAAATAAAACCTTAGAATTTCACTCCGTTCTCAAATCCACGTACGAGTTGAGTGCAAATGGCTATATTTCCTTCCTGGATGTATAGGTAAAACAGAACAGCGACATAAAATATATCACCACCGTCTATCGAAAAGGAACAGACTGTGGTCGATGCCTTAAGGCCAAAAGTGAGTGCACCGACAAATATAATTAATCGGTAATGAGCTCATACATAAGAAGAGCCATCAAGAACTGCTCAACGTGGAACGCACTCGATGAAGAAGTTCGATGATATAAACAAATCCTAATAAACAACAGCTACTCCAATAGAAAATTTGATAAATTACAAAAGAAAATTCTCAACTAGAATTGTGAGGTACAAGAGGAAAATGAAAAAGAAGAAAAAATAATAGTACTCTACTACAAGAACCAAGTGACGGATGTTTACAAAACAGACGATCGAATACTAGAAAACATCATAAAAAGTAACACTATCCAAGAAAAAGAAAATAAGTTATCTCTACGAATATATAATAAAAACAAAAAAGTCAGCAACCTATTAATGAAAAACAACCTCTGTGAAAAAGAATCCATCCTAATGGCTACAAATGTGATATACAAATTTGAATGGCCCCATGAGGAATACAAGCCTAATCCAAAAACACCAATATATAGGAATGACCACCAGTATCCTCAACCGATGCCTAAAAATGCACTTGCAAGAAAGAGGAATCAAAGCACACTACAATGAACAACACAATGAGCAAATTACACGAAAGATCCTTGTTGAACACATTACCATCCTTAGAATAAATTCGGATCTTCGCCGCCTGAAGTTTCTGGAGGCTCTTTTTATCAAAAAGATGGGCCCGAACCTAAATACACAGTGAACCAGCTCGGAACGAGTATTGCACCTTTTGTGCAAAATAAAGCGAACCGTACTCTGACTCCGCCGACCTATAAAAGGAATCAAAGAACGGAGACGAAATTCATGACGGCCGAATATTTCGACTACTAGGCTCTGCTGACAACCTTCAGATAAAGCATTTTTACTTGCTTAGTACCGGACTTTTAGCACCGCCTACATAGAAGAACGCCTATTCAGGAAGTCTTACGGTGAATCCCGCTTCACCCTTCGAAAAGAGAAATACTTATTTTTCATCGAAGATTCATAATTCAATGAGGGCTTAAGCACCTCAGTGCTCCCGCCCATTGCCCTGCGTGTGAACCTGCTCGGATGTCTGCCATTCATTGATTTCGTCTTAACTATGCTACTTGGACTGACGTAATTAAGGGCTTAGGTGAAAACTGGTTTGAGACCTAGCCCACAGTGGAAGTGTAATTCAGAAATTATCTCGAAACTGGGGCATAACTGCGAGTCCCGGACGGAGGAGAGATCCTCATCGCCCGGGGGACCCGGCCAGAATCATAGAGGGAAGTACACCCGTCTTTATGTAGTTGTATGCAGTTATGGCCTAATTACCCGAAAGGGGGAGGCAAAACTTCAGCGGTCGTTGATTCAGCCGCTACTGCATCAAGTCAACCACAATTCACCCCTCTTGTGGTTCCCACTCGAGACCCATCCCATCCATCCATCATCCATCATTCTGGCAGCAAACGAGTGGGGTAACAACAGGAAAATGGACGGGGGCGTTTTTTCACCATTTTTTTACTCGTACCCGAACTTACCTGCACTATCCATTACCTCCTTTACCACTTCATAACTTTCTTTTTCACTCCAAAACACCATAATTACACTTTGGTTTCAGAAAAAAGAAGACATCACAAAAAGACATAGTAAGGACAACGAAGACTATGGAGACCCTCTATAAGAGGGTCTCCCTTAGCACCATCCCCGGAAAGAAGAATTCCGACAAAAGGCACCTATGTAAAACCCCCCTTCCCTCGAGCTAAAATTGGCAGTAGTGAAACTTATTGAAGTTTCATCTGGTTTCATCGCCCTATGTGCCGAGACCAAGGACGTGGACCAGCTCCTATCGGAAAAGGGAGCGAGGGTCCTACGGAACACTGGCCTAGAAGTTAAAACCCCTTCACAAGTGACAGCAAACAGAAGCGTGATCTGCCGCAAAGTGGAGAGCTGGGTGGGTGAGCATACATCCGAGGAGCTCAAAGAAGATATTACCAAGAGCAGCCCCTAGGCCCAAGTTCGCGAAATAATCAAATTTCGCAAACATACCCACGTTTTTAAAATAACATTCGCTAACACATAAATGGCAAAAATATCGACTCAGAATGGAATACTGGTATTCAATATGAGAGTACCAGGTGCAAATATACAGCAGGAAAAATTTAATAGCATGCAATGTGCTTTGTATGCTACAGACTCGAAGAGCACACCAAGACGACATGTCTTGAAAAAAACAAACTGTGGTGCAGTGAATGCGCCACAGAAAGGCACCGATTTGACGAATGCAAGAGCACCAAGAAGAGATGCCTAAATTTGCAAAGGGGAACACAAAACCATAGCCTTAAACTGCTCCAAGCGCCGCGAAATTATTAAAAGAAAGGAAGAAGAAGAGAGGAAAGCCAAAGAAACTACATACACGAACGCAGCCAAGAGGAATGTGGAAATAAAGCCTGCATCTGCACTTACACAGATGAATATGACGGGTGATTTGAGTGCGAAAATATTAATATAAATTACCCAAGAAAATGTGGCAAATGCAGTGAAACATGGCTGCTATAATCAGGTAGTGAAAGCTCTCCTAAAGGCGAATAATCTCCCTTCAGTAATTATGCCTGAAAACCCCGAATGCTCCAAGGCTTTCAAAGACTCAGTCATAAAGAAGAATAGCATCAAGTCTGGACTGGAGGAGATTATTGAAGCTCCCTCTTTGGAGGAATCCGAAAAGGACGACGAAGAGGAAAAGGCTGAAAGTGAGGAGGAATCCTTCTCTTCTGACATAAAGAGGGCCCATGTACCCGTACACGAGCTACGAAGAGCAGGTCCAAAACCCCGAGTCTCCCTCCAAAAAAGGTACACCCTGGGCCAAGTAAAACGGCCCAGCCATCCCCCAAGATGAAGAAGAATAAGAAAAAGGCAGGTAAAACCAATTCACCATGTTACGAAACGCACGGAAGATACTGGAAATTAATACCAAGGGCTGGACAACGAAATTAATTCTTTACGGAAATGTATTCAGGGAAATTGATCCGGACATCATCTTAATTTCGAAAAACGGGATCGACACGCGTAGTGCAGAAATGAAAATCTGCAACTACGATGTGTTGATCACGAATTATTCGCAGGTGCGGTTTAACGGGGCCACTGTTGCAATAAAGAAAGGGATTAAATACAAGCAAATAAGAAATCTAGAAGAATCCTACCTCGCGATTGAGGTCGAACTCGACTAAGGAAAGTTGGTCATTGCTACCGGATATCAACCCCCAAGGAGAGATGCGTTACCAATTCACACTATATTGGCCTATTTGGCAGAGCCCTCATTATATTAATGGGGAATCTGAACGCCAGATGCCGAGAATCTGGTTGCAGGACCTTCAACCGTATAGGAAGAAGCCTGGAACTGTTTGCTGGACAGAAATATTGACAGGGCGAATAGGCCCCGAATTCCCCACCTATGTCAGAGCATGATGTGCCACAAAACCAGACATCTGTCTGACTAATCTTCAGCTGCCGTATAAATTACTACATGGAACCAGTCCAGGTACCATGTAGTAACCATATAGGGATCCTACTCACTATCAACGGGAACCCTATACAAGTTCTAGCTGTAGTCAGAAAGAAATACAAAAGAACAGACTGGACACAGTACGTAGGCCTTTTCGAGGCCTAGGATCCGCCCAACTTGGACGAGGCAATTCTCGAGGAGATTGACAAATCACTCGACGACCTCAATAACCATCTCATCAACGCAGGTAGGGCTTGTATCCCTAAATCCGAGTATATGACCATCTCTACCTACAGATGGACCAAATACATGAAGAAATTATACCGTGAGCTGGTTATTGTATGAAATCAGCATCGTGAATTCATCAATCCACTCAATGCAGCGAAGTGAACCAGTTGATCCTTGAAGAACAATGTAGAAGATGGGAGGATGCGATCGATAGCCTTGATCACGAAACGACACCCAAAGATTTTTGGATATATATATTTTTTTTTAATTTCAAGAGCTCATCTGGCGACTGCCTACTTGGGCATTAGTCGCCGTATTAAAAACTGCTTGGAGCTAGGTTACTTTTAATTTAATTGCAATAAGACAGAGACAAAAAAAACAAGCCAAACAACAACAGAAACTAAAAAAAGTGAAAAGGAAACGAGTAGTAAGCAAGCTCCTGCGTCGACGGGAGGTCCCCCCGGCGCAGGAGCGTGCAACCTATAAGGGAAAAAAAATAACAAAACAAAACAAAAAACATGGTTAAATTATAGGGAGAAGACCGGCTTCCCCCCAAAAGTCAACAAGTCAACCAGTCAAAGTGCACGCACTCGTCCCGAGTACAAGGGACAAGCAGTAACGACCCCACCAATCCCGGTACTGGGACAGGTAACGTGCGCGAAGATCACCCAGACTGGGACATTCGAGAAGAATGTGCCGAACAGTCTGGGGGACGACGCAGTCGTCACAATAGGGCGCAGGCGAGAGCTTCATCAAATAGCGATGCGTCACACAAGTATGTACGATTCGGAGACGACAGAGAGCGACCTGAATCCGTCGCCACGTTGGAAGATAGGTCCATGGGAACACTCGCGGCACAATGGCACGCAGCTTTAAGTTCCCTTCGACCGTCTTCGATCTTCTTTGCCAAGCAGTCCGAAGAGCTGCCCGAATTCCTGCAATGTAGTCGGTGTGAGGAAGAGCGAAACGCTGGTCCGGTCGCAGAGTCCTCGCGGACTCTTTGGCGCCCTCATCGGCGCGCTCATTCCCCGCAATTCCTACATGTCCAGGAACACAGCAGAAGATAATCTCAACATCCGCCTGGCTCGCCAAAACCGTGACGTCACGGATATCGCGAACCAGGGGATGCGGAGATTCCAATGCCCCGAGAGCACTCAGGGCGCTTTGGGAGTCGCTATAGATCACAATCCGGTCTCCGTACCGGGCACGTTGCGTAATCTCCCATACAGAGTGGTGTATTGCCACCAGTTCAGCCGTAAAGACAGACGCAGCGCCTGGCAGAGCCCGGTGGCTTCAAACAGAGGGGATACGACGCGGCCAGACCCTCTTTTGGGACTTAAAGCCATCCGTATACAATGGCACGGTTCTAGCGTGACACGAGGTGCGCTCCAAAAAGGTCGAACGCAGTACTCCCGGGGCTGTACAAGCTTTGGGAGCAGAGGCGTGGCGACAAATAGCCAAATTTGGTACCCTTCAGGGTGGCGTCCTGGGCAAAACCAGCGGTGCCACCGGCCCGTGAGCTATACCTAGCTCTCAGGGGAGTTTCATAGCCCTAAACCCAAAGGGCTTAGGGTATGACTGGCGTCGCTCGGCAGCATAGACACCATCGAGATCAGCTGCGGATGCAGTGAGAGCTATTGGCGACTGAGGGAGGCGCCGGGCTCGCGCGTAAAGGCGAGTAATGCACAGCATGCAAGATAGAGCGAGTGGCATCTCCCCAGGATCGACCAACAGGCTCTCAATGGAGAAAGTGCGGAAGGCACAGGTCGCAAGGCGAAGGCCGGTGTGGTGGATCGAGTCCACCTTCCACAATAAACGCTCGGCTGCGGATGCATAAAACTCGCATCTGTAGTCGAGCTTCGAACGAAGAAAAAGATAGATAAAAAAGTAAGGCAGTAGCCCTATCAGCACCCAAAGCGCTGAACGTTACGGAACGGAGAATATCCATGGCGCGGGTACAAGAGACCCTAAGGCTGAAAATATGGGCCTCCCAGGTGAGGCGTCGGTCAAATACAAGACCAAGGAAACGGTGCGATTGGACCACTTCCAGGCGTACCCCATTAATAAACAAGTCTGGGTAGGGGTGGAGCCTTGGATGGTGGCAGAAGTGCACCATCTTAGTCTTGGCCAAGGAAAACCGAAACCTATGCGCTGTGGCATAGCGAGAGACACGGTTCAATGCCTGTTAGAGTCGACGCTCCAAAGTTGAAATCTGGGCCCCGCCAAAAGAGATCGAAAGGTCGTCCACGTAGAGCGTAGTGAAAACATCTTCCGGCAGCACCGAGGTGATGCCTTTGATGCTCAGGGAAAAGAGTGTGACACTGAGGACACTTCCCAGCGCGACACCCTCTTCGGGCTCCTTTGGGCCGGAGAGCGCTCCACCCACCCGTACGTGGAATCGACGATCTCGCAAAAATTCAGATATAAACATTGGGAGGCGTCCCCTCGCCCCCATCGTGTGGAGAGTCTCCATGATACCGTATCGCCATGCGGTATCATAGGCCTTCTCCAGATCGAAAAAACACCGTAGCGTAGTGCTGTCTACGAAGGAAGGCCTCGCAGACAGCATTTTCCAGTCGGAGCAGATCATTCGACGTGGAGTAGAACTGCGGAAGCCGCACTGTGCACAGGACAGAGGGTCTCCGCTGTCCAGGAAAAAGGTTAATCTAACATTTACCAATTTTGCATCAACTTGCACACGCTCTGTTTGCGAAAGGCGAGCACAATAGCGATTCGCCAGAAATCTGGGAGAAGACCCTCCACCCAGATCCTGTTGAACAAATCTAACAGAAATGGCGTACGGGACATCGTCCGGACCATGGGCAGTGTCCGCGCTCGAATCAAGAGCGGAGAGCAACTCACTCACAGTAAATCTGTCGTTAAAGGGTTCTCCGCCTCTGGAGGTAAAGTCCAGCCAGCGGCCCTCCGCGACATGACGACGTGTATTGAATGCTGGTAGAGCAGCATCCCGGCTAGAGAACGCGGAAAAAGTGGCCGCGAAATATTCCGCCACGGACGTGGGGTCCGAAATTGCGGTCCCATTCTCCTGGAGAACGGGAGGGGGGCCTGCGAGAATTTGCCCCGAATCCTTTTGACTCGCCTCCACACCTCTGCCAAATGGGTCTTCCCGTTAGGTGAAGACACGCATGCCCGCCAAGAAGAGCGGCGGGAGTGCTTTGAAATATACCGGAACCTAGCCTAGTCCGACGAAATTCACCGACAGTGAAATCGTTCGGGCGGCGCTTATAGCGAATGTAGGCATAACGCTTCTGTTTGACGGCCGTCTCACACTCGGCTGACCACCATGGGAGTGGTCGGCGTGCAAAACAGCCAGACTTTCTATGAACAGTAGTCAGGCTCGTGGTGATGAGGTTATTGAGGAAGAACTCAACGGCCTCATCTACCGACCTAAACTCCTCGACTGAGATAGAGAATTCAGTCATTTTCTGAAATGCAGGCCACCGCGCCCGCGCTAAGCACAACCGAGGTAGCCTCTCAGGCGGCAACAGCCAAGAAAAGGATATTTGAATGGGAACGTGATCACTACCATGAAGGTCATCGACCACCCCCCAATCAAAATCAGGCTGTGCATCCAAAGAGCACAAAGATAGGTCAAGGCAAGAAAATGAAGCGGTTCTCGGACAGTGATGCGTAAACTCATCCACGTTTAGGACACCCATCTTTGGCTCTTCGATCAGATCAGCAAGGACTTGTCCCCTGGGATTTATTGAGTAATCTCCCCAGAGAGGATGCCTGCCGTTCAGATCTCCAAGCAAGAGATAGGGCCTCGGCAGCCGTGCAACGACTCGGCGGAAGTCCCCCGTCGTCGAAGTCAGCTGAGGGTGGAATGTACGCAGAAATGATAGTATACGTTCTATCCAGGTGCAGCTGCAGAGCCACTGCCTGAAAGAATGTATTTAATAGAAAGTAAGAACGGAGACATCATGCCGGGTGTAAACCGCGCATCCCCCAACCCGGTCATCCCGCGGTGGTGGGGTCGCAACACCCTTATACCCCGGGAGGGCGGGCAGGGGGCACGTGCCTAGCATGGACTTCTGCAGAAAAATAGCTAACAGGGAACGGGACGAGACAAGCCTCCGCAACTCATCCCAGTTAGCTCGGAGTCCACGGCAATTCCATTGAAGGAATATAACCCTCCAGGCCTAGCTCGGAGGAGACGCAAGGGCCCTCCTCGAACAAAAGACCCTCACTGGAATGGCCGTACGCTTCCCTGAGGCAGAACCCCGGGCGCTGTTGGCCGGACAAAGCGCTGATGGCGCTGTCGCCTTCGAGGACTTATTGGGAGAGGTTGGGCTCGCCAGGCGAGTCTTTTCCTCCCTTTACCTCGAAACCTTAGGCGGGCGTTGCAGCTTTGGAGGCGGGGGGCCCTCTTTTTGATGAACCACCGTCTCGGAGCCACTTGATTAACCACTAGGCGTGGGCGAAGGAGACAAAGCTGCTTTAGGAACCCCGGAAGATGGCCTAGCGACCATCTTCAGGGGTGTTGCCTCATGTGAGTCTAACGACTCGGTGGAGGCGCGTGGCCGTTTCGCCTTACGGGAAACGCTTACGCTGGGGGAAGAGGGAAGAAGCCCTAGTTTTAGCCGGGGCTGGGTGTGAACCCTTTTTGCCGCCAGCTTTACCCGGCGAGTGCCCTGGTTGAGTAGAGTCCGCAGAAGGGCTCCGAATGGGCGCGGAAAACCCCGTGGTCGTTGGCCTGGATGGGCCAGGAGCAGAGGATGCCTTTCTAACTATTGAGGCATATGACGTCCCAGGCAGAGCCGGGCGCGCCAGGACCAAGTCTTTAGCCTCGCGGAATGAGAGTCGATCCTGGGCCTGAACGGCCAGGATTTCGTTCTCAAGGAGATACGCACCACATTGCTTCGAAGAAGCAGGGTGCGGCTCTCCGCAATTGACACACTTAGCCACACACGATTTAGATTTATCGTGGGCGGCCTTGGAGCAATTTACACAGACTTCGGGTGACCCCGACTTTGCACGTCTACATGAGCGATTCGTAAGGCCGAAGCGGTGACAGTAATAGCACCGCCGCGACAGTGGCACGAATGCCTTCACGCGGTAGCGGTACCAACCGGCACGCACCGAGTCAGGGAGCTTGTCACAGTCGAACGTGACAAAGAGTGTAGGGGTGGGTCTCGAGGCCCTTTCCTGTTTTCTCATCACACGTCGGACCTTGACCGCCCCATGGTCGGCCAGCTCTAAGGTGATGTCCTATATGGAGTAGTCAACAAGTTCCCTAGCATAAACTACTCCTTTCACAAAGTTTAGGGTTGAGTGCGGCGTCATACTCACCGGGGTGCCATGAAGTTTCCGAAGAGCACTAATCTTAGCCGCCTCGGCGGGATTCGCCGCATTCGCCGCATTCGCCAGAAGGATCCCGTCCGAGAAATGGGTCACCTTCGGCTCTCTACTAATTACACTAGCTAAACCTCTCCTCTGATGGATCATGTTGCCCTTGGCCAACATGCTGCCATCAGTGGAGCGAATCACGAGAAAGCGTTTGAAGCCAGCAGGCTCGAAAACGCCAGGTAACCTCTGAATCAGGGGCCCCGATGTCATCGAGGCTTCGCCCTGTGCGCTTTTGGTCTTATTCAGGGGCTCCGCAACCGGGAGGGCAGAGGGGCCGGATGTGCCGATCTTGGCTTGGTCGCTTGCCAGAATTGCAGCAGACCTATCCGTCCCATCAGCTCCCGCGGATGAAGAGGATCCCCGAGTCTTCTTTGTTTTTTAGCTCTTAGTCTTTTTCTTTTTTGAAGAGGAGGGCGGGGAATGAACCCGCTTTTACCTTTGCCGGCAGAAGCTTCTAGTCCAGATGGACTGGCCTCAGCCAGGTCCTTCTCCGAAATGGAGAAGGTCCTGGTGGTCGCAAGGGCACCGATCGGAGGAGATCCCTCCCCTCATTGTACTGCCTTGGAGACCCCAGCTGTTTGAGGAGGACTTTCCATAGGGGTGGATTCGGGTTTAGTGCTTGGCACCGAGCCCGGATTTCCCCCCATGAGGCTGGGTTTCCTCAAGGACCATGTCTATCACAGGAGGGGCTTCCAGTTGGCCATCCCCTCCCCCGACATCGCAGGTCCCCTTGGCAGCGTCACCAGTCTTGTGTGGTGAGGCACAGGCCTTGACCCCGGCAAGGTTTAATATTCTTGCCAGCAGGTCTTTTGAGGGAGGTGACCGAAGGGGCCTGGCTTCCCTCTTCCCCCCTATGGGGTTTGCCCTACCGAGCCGCTTCGATGAGAGCGGTTGGCTATGGGCTGCCTGCTGGCTTTCTTGGCAGTTCCCTTAGAAAGCAAAGAAGGGACTCCTGCTGGAAGCAGGGAGGTGCCCGAAAGCCCTTCTAGAGAAGGGGGGAGGGGGAGTCCCCTACACCCGTAGGCGTAGGAGAGGAGTAAACCTGCTCTCCGGTTAAAGAAACATGGAGGGTTTCCTGTGCAAGCACAGGGTGGGAGGGACCTCCAATTTTTCTTTAGAGCTGCCCGAGGGTGGCTCCGTTGATCAGCAAGGGGAATTGGGGAGAGATTTGTGTTTTTTTTTATTTTGTCATACATAGGCATGGTGACCCTCTTTTTTACACAGGATGCAATCGCGCCCACCTCTCTCAGTAGCCCGCACTGCAAGAGGTGCTTTCAATCCCGGCAGAGCCAGGCGCCGCCATTTGGGACCACCCCTCCCACCTGGTGGCCTGGCAGTCCATCAGAATGGCGACTCCACCTTAGACATGGCGTAAAACTGATAGAGTGTTAAGAGGAAAGGAAAAGGGATATGAGGAAGGTATGGGTGGGGATGAAGCAGGTTGTTAGAAAAAACATCTCGAACCGGAGCTGAGGGGTTAAGGAACGTTGTCGCCTCCCTCCTCAGCCCCAATCCGGGCCGGTTGGCTTAAGAAGAAGGTCAGCATCTACCCTGTGAAATTAGATGCTGACCAGAGAAAGTTGTGGGAGAGGTTGTATGAAAAGAGACGAAGTAGAAGAGAAATACAGGCTATCGGAAGGAAAGAAGAGAGGCTAAGATGGGTCCGAACGGGGCGCTGGATCCCATCAGCACGCCAGCCAGGATGGCAAATCGCCGCGCCCCTTACGGGGAAGATTTTGGGAAAAAGATTCGAAATCTCAAAGGATCGACTGGGAAGAAGAAGCAGAAGATCGAGCTACAAAAGGAAGATGGGAAAATCGAAACGGAAGAAGAAGAATTGAAGAGATTTTCTGAAGTTAATGGGAAAAGATTTTCAGTATTACTGAAGAGATTTTCTGAAGTTAATGGGAAAAGATTTTCAGTATAACTGAAGAGGAATATGAAGATTATGAACTAGAGTTTGAAAGCAACATCATCTACGAGTTTAAAGAACAAATACACAAGACGCACTCTCACCACCAGTTGGATAGACAGTGCGACGGAGACGCCGAGATTACCGAAGAACTACTCGGCGCACTCCGCTCATTCCAACAAAAAGCCCCAGAACAATCGGGGCTTACAGAGCTTAGCTTTGAAAAGGCACCAGCCAATGTTATCGAAGGGATGAGAAGAATATATAACCCCTGTCTGAACACGTGATACTTTCCACATGCGTACAAAACGGCTAAGATGATTTTCTTGCCTAAGCACGGAAAGAATCCAACGATGAAGTAGAGCTATCGGCCAATTTCACTTCTAGAATTTAGCGGGAAGCTCTTCAAGAAAATCCTCACCTGGAGGAGAACTCCCTCTACAACGCTCATTAATTCGGGTTTAAGAGAAAGCAATGTAGGGAGATGGCGATTAATGTCATCAAGGAAAATATAGCCCAAGCAAAACTGGAAAAGAGTTACGTGAAGATTGTCTGTCAGGATGTATCAAAGGCGTTTGATAAGGTGTGGCAACGGGGAATGCAGTACAAGATCTTACCGATTGGCCTAAGTGAAAACTTAGAAAGAACTCTCTGTGACTATGTCATCAAGAGAGCGGCGTACATCAGTTTAGAGTGCACGGACTGACGAAAGTTTCCGCTTACTGCGGGCCTACCGCAGGGGGAGTGCCTGTCCCCCACTTTTTACTTGATTTACACCACGGATGTCCCAGCTCCTGTAAGCCCCACTTGCCTTAACATTTAATTCGGTGATGATTTCACCCAGATAATCACTTGTCCATGTAGGAATGCGCCTTGGCAAGCTCGTATGACAGCAGCAGAAATTAAAAATCTTAACACCTACGAGGCCCGGTGGAACATCCACACCAACCAGGAAAAGTTCAAGGTAGTCCACATAGGCAGGAGACTACCTTACGACCTCAGTGTAGGGGATAAACTATATCCCTACACCACGGAGGGCAATCAATGTACTCGGAATGAAGATTACCTCATCCGGGTACAAGAAGCACCTCCAAGAACGAATCACGAAGGCGACTGCTTCAGTCAAAACTCTATATAGGTTCAGAAATCTTCGTCAAAGCAATAAGAAAAAGATCTACAATGCACTTTTAAGATCGTCGCTGCTATACCCCGCTTGAGCCCTCTCGTGTGTCTCGAAGACACAAAAGAGAAAACTAAAAGTGGTGCAGAATAAATGTACGTACCTAATTACAGGTACACGCAGAAAATAAAGAAGACGCCTAGAAGAGCTGCACCCGGAGGCGGGACAAGGAAAATGGTGGAAATAGTTAATCGTGAATTGGACAATGAAATCGTCCAAATGATTGACCAGAATAAGTCGCGCCGGATTTCCAAGCTCCGCTGGGGTTTTAGCTGGCGGACAGAAGTGCCGATCTACGCATGATAATAACAATTGTTTTGCCCTAAAATCGACTAAGAAAAAGCTAATCTAACTATGGAACCTCACCGATTACTACAAATTCACCGATGAAGACTCAAATCTACCGATGAAGACCAAAATTTATCGAAGAAGACATCCACGAAGAAACAAAAAACACACATTACAAAATATACGAAAAAACAAAGACTCTAAGCAAAACAATAAAATAATTAATAAAGCAATTATTACCACAACAGCAAATTCGAATATCATACTCAAAGACATTAATTGATTTTGAAGACAAATGGCTTAAACGCCATATTATATATATATATATATATATATATATATAATAGGACACATAGGAGGCTGAGGTACATGTGATTTATTTATGGAACAACGTTTCGGGCGTATCACCCATCTTCAGGTTCTAAAATCATAAATTAATCTAATACAGTTAAAGAATATTAAAAATATTAAAAATAATCAGATTAAGACTATGTAGGTAAATCAAATTATCAATCTATTGTAACCACTATTAACACGAAAAAAACAAACAAAACAAAACACAAAAGTGAATAATTACAGTATAATATTGCTTACCGATGAAGTTTAGGAGAAATCACAGAGTGAAGAAATTACACAGGATGTGGCTTAAAGAAGGATAGGAATTTGATTGATTGGTTGTTAAATAAGACAAGGTTGGTTCGTTGTTGAATTAGGTAATTAAAATTAAGAAATAAGAAGGGGAACAAAGGTATTATCTATGTTGAGTGTAAGAGATTTTGCCGCTAAAGGAGTATATGTGTCTAATGTGAAATCTGTGATGAGCCCGAGTGACGCTGGTGACTTGGAGTCGTCTCTGAGATTTTTATATATATATATATATATATATATATATATATATATATATATATATATATATATATATATATATATATATATATATATATATACATATATATATATGTGTGTATATATATATATATATATATATATATATATATATATATATATATATATATATATATATATATGAACTCAAATACGAGTTGATTATATGTTAAATAGAAACCACTTTATAGGAGCATAAAATTTATTTGCGAGATTAGCTTCGGTAGGAAGTTTACCAAACCGTCTTCGTTCGTATCCAGAAAGAAGATAGACATCCACACATAAATCGCCTAAACAGAAAGTGTCACTTATCTAGGGGGTGGGGGGCGGGTGACTCTAAGGTAGATTTGGGACAAATTAGCTACATTTAAATTTCCCATCTGAAATTATAAAGTTGTAAATTGTAAATTTTATGAGATTTCCGGTAATCAATTAGATAGTTTAATTTATATTATAAGTTAAAGTATTCGATGTAGTTTAAGCTTGTACTGGTCAATATTTTATAGACACAAAACTAAAACCCCTGAAAATAATACGAATTCTCTATGCCTTCATTCTCGCCGTTGCTTAAACGATTAAGCAGTATCCTCTCTCCCAATCTGCATATACTACGAAAGTCAATGAGAATAACAATGAATTAGGCGTATATTTAATTCCTAGCAAATCTTATAATTGCACTTCATTCTACGTATTTCTAATATCATAAAAAATAAACCATCTAAAGGATTACCCTCGGTCCCACATAATTCGAGAAAGACAAAGCTTTAGCTTTTCGTATGGATAATTTAAATGTAGCCAATTTGTCCAAAATTCGATTCTTAGTTATATTATTAATCACTTTACAATCACCCACCCCTATTACAGATCTTTCGTTTGAGATATTTATGTGTGGATGTCTGTCTCTTCGCTCAGTATACAACCGGCGATGGTATGGTAAACTTCATACAAGTTGCCACGCAAATAAATATTAGGTGCCTATAAATTAGTTTCTATGTATGACATGGGCATAGTGCTAATGAAATATAGCTTAATTTCTTCGTGTTGTGTGATGCAATTTCCGAATAAATGGCCCTAAAACCTGTAATAAGATGGTGGTATAAGTTATGGAGTTCTTTCTTCCGTGGCAGGAAGTCATCTCCCCTTTCCCTGATGAAGGAAAGTAGCCCAATACTTTGATACAAAACACTTCATTTTTCACAGTTGGAACACACAAGAGGGCTGAAATGCCTCTCGAACTCTTAGTTGGAGAGACGAAAATCTAAAGGTTTTTTAAACATATCAAATTTTTAAATAATTTTCTTCCCAGCTATAGTTAAATGGCACTACATATGTAAATTACATATAAAACAGCACACATGATAAATGCATTCGTCTGACTCGAAAATTTAGACATTGCTCAAGTTTCCAATTTATGTGATCTTAAGCTAATGAAGAAATTTTTTGTTGACCAAAGATATCCATGGCTCCTTTCTCGTCTTTTAACCATTTATTTAACTTTTAAATTTTAATTCTCCTTCTATTTGTTCTAGGTGATATTTGGAACTTGAAACTTCATTGATTTTTCCAGATAATTCAGAAAATATTTTTCTACGATTATGTAGTGAGGCCCAATTGGTAGATCTCTTCTCGATATAGACGAGAGTAAGTCGTTTCCTGCAACTTCTCTCCGTTGCCACAAAGCTTTTCGTCTCTTTTTTTTATTATAGTGATTTGGATAGCATATCTTGAACGTTTTATTTTTTTTACATTTCTAAAGACTAATTGTGATAGCCCCGACTCATAAAGATTTGATTTTTATTCTGTAAGTTCTTTACTTTGTCATATTACTTATTTAGAACGATATTAAACGCACAATAGTTATAAATTTAAGTTTAGACAAGAAATATTGGCTAAATTTGGGTTTTAGAAAAATACGAATTTATTAATACACTCCATTTAGGAAAACACTAAATAATTCAAAAATATTATCAAAATACACATTATTATCATTCAGATTTTGGAATATTATGATACTTCTGGCCCAAGGTGTATATTTTTACCTAAAAGCCTATAAGTCCAACATTGCATATATGTGCAAAAAAAATTATTTCTAAATACTTACATTATCTTGTTGTAAGCTCCGCTCACGTTGAGTGGAGTATCTCTAGTGTCATCATTGTAATATGGAATAAGAGATGCAAAGAAACCTTGAAAATGAGCACTTTGATATGTTTTATAAAATATTGTAATTGGATCAGGGTGAACTAAAATAAAATTTTACTTAAGGGTGTCCGAATGGATATTAGTACTCAAAAAGCATTGTTATTGAAGTCGTAGTATCTTTCTTTTGGAAGAGTCCAAATGAAACGTGGTCAAATGACCCGTGGGTTTTTTTTGTTGTTCCCGATGATGTTGCAACATGTACAAGCAGTGCAAACTACGATTAGTAAACATACAAATCTACAAAATTATACCGGAGCAGTGAGCTCTGACGTTCAACGTCCTGAAGTTCAACGATCAGCCCGAAAAGTAAAGCACGTTTAGTCCTAATTTTCGAAGTTACTTTCATTCTCGTACGCAGTCTTTATTGTGTCCCCAACTAAATTATTTTTTCTTGCCATTAACTCAAAGGACTTTAACACCGTTTTAAGAGAAAAGAAGACGGGAATATATTATTTTAGGTTTAATAAATATTAAAATCTGTCTATATGAATGTAAGTAATAATAAAAATGAAATGGCCTCTATATATTTAATTTAATTCAAATGACTGGAACATTTGATTGAAATAACTTGTGCTTTTGACACTAAAATGAAAGATATGGCGGCATTTTGCAACTATTTAAGCGATGTTTCCTAGGTATCACTATTTTAGCTAATTAAATATCGAATCTTATGTCTCCAAATAATATAAGCATATAGAAAAGTATTAATATAATGGTTGTTTTTATTTCTGCTAAAATTAATATATATTTAATTAAAACAACTCATATACAATAAGCTAAATTCCACAGAGCTCTATTTGAATTAATTAAACGCTCTAATTATTAATCCATTTTATTAATGAAATGCTAAGGAAAACTAATATATTAAATACTTGGATATAATTAAATAACAATTTTACGATTCTTTAATAATGTAAAATATTGAAGAAAATTAATCAAATTAGAATTTTAAGAATTAATGTTATTTAAAACTAATTTTTAATGCACAAAAAAAAATAATTCCAATTCTAATTCGTGCTTGCCGCAGCGTGTGCAGCCCATTGAAATAATAAAACTCGCGATGATAATTTTAACCTCATTTTTAGATTCCTTTCCTTTATGAATTCTTTTTTATTTTTGTAATATCCTGCTTCTTGCATATCTCATTATAGGAATAGTCAATGCATTTTATTTATGTTTCCTTTCCTCTTGTCAATATAGTATTTAATGTATAATTATTAATTTATATCATTTTCTGATAGACGGTGAATGCATACATATCCATATATGATTCATAAATATTTTACATATTTCATGTAAATTGAAACTTGCAGAGCCCTACTTCATACTGACTATGGTGGCTATAATAGATTTATGCAGTGAACTCTATAGGCAGACATGGTGTTTTGCTGGTAAATATCCAGAGAGGATAAAGAAGGCAGGGCGGCATCAAACTCCCTGATTCCATCTTTACAACTGGTAAAATCTTTCTCATTTCTTACTTTTATATATAAATTCACGACTATAGATAGGTGAAATCGCATGCTCGCGCGTAAAAGTTAAACGACTAAGGGTACCCCGTCTATTTCACTTCAATCATCCTCTCCACTGCATATTTCTTACGTGAATCAAGCTTTATTGTTCATAAATCCGCCTTTAATACGTATTTCATTTAAATCTTCAATATAATACGGGTCTAATAATAGTGAAATTCTACATATCTTGTAGATTTCTTCAGTCCACTTTGCCTCGTATCCTTTTTTGAAACTAATCGAAAAGAGTCACATCTTAACATAATCATTTTGGAGTGAATAACTGATATGTTTACGCTCTTATAAAACTATAAATAATATACGTATTATTTTTTAACCTTTTCTATTTTGAATGCAGGCTAAAATTCATAATATCAGAAAAATTATATTCATTATGGAGTGGATTAAAAATATCAGTGTATTTTTAATACAACTTTATAGTTTGAAAATGAATATCAGAAAGGATTATTATATGCTCTATAATTTGATTAAAAGTATTTGTTAAGGAATCGTGGTCCAATAAAAAAAAATATCTGTGATGATGTAGGCTAGTGGCATTCCATCATCTAGACTTCCGTAGTGTGATTAATTTATAGATAGATATCACTATTAAATTTTTTTAGGCATAATCGTGACGTAGTTGCAAAGGTCTTTAAGGACAAATTCTTTCACGAGTTAGATAAGTATTCCATCTCAAGTTCAGAAAACAATGAAACTTATCTGTCGTGGTATAGCAAGGACCGAGTGAAGGTGTAGGTATGTATAGGTTTGGTACGTACTTCAAAACTCCGTGATTAAGTTTTATCTCTAAGAGTGCTATGTTTTATTATTATTACGTTATTTTAATCTTTGAGGGGTTTTAGTGCCATGCTTAGCGTTTCGAGGATTGAATTAAATGTTTCTAAGAAAATAGACTTTAATTGCAATATGAACCAAAATTGAAATTTAACAAACAGACTACACAGTAATGAATTAAAGAAATTTAAATGAGGCTTACTAAATTACACAATTGAATATATAGTAATAGTTGACTCAAACCTCATTTTTATATTGAACGCAAATTGACCTTCAACGAAACAGATAATGGGATTTAAATACCTTTAAAGATTCACACGAGAATCGGGTTTGAGACTGACCTTGGCCTCAATATTTATGTCACCTCAAGAATGATGTTTTCGGGCAGGCACGTGGACTGCCGTTCCAGATGTTGTCTGAAGTGGGAATGCTTTAAAGCCGCCGAGGCATTCGGCGGGTGTGGCGGATGGAGTTAAGCACGTATTCTTGGCGAGATGATTTCACCACGGGACAGGGAAAGTATGTTTCTTCCAATCTTCAGGTTACTCTAGGAACAATTGGCACTGACGAGCGATGAGCCAAAGAGTGAATCCTTTGTCGAAGGGGGGTGCTTGAGAGAGTTCACTTTGGGGTATTCCTCAATGGCGAGGACGATCTCTGGGTTTGGGGGTACGCCAGAATAGGGGGCTTCTCTGACGAAGTTAGTTGAACTTGCTTCTCAATTCAAGTTAACTAAAAGTTTGGATGAGCTTCTTCTAAGGCCCTCTCGTTGGTTTGCTGGGCACTTATGCTGGACTTCGCTGTCTCAATGACTCTCATGATCTCCCTCGTTCTTCTCCAGTTATTTGATTATATACTTCGCCAACCCACTGGGGGTAGGGGAAAGAGGGGGGAATGTGGACGGCGGCATTAAGTTTCCTCCTCTCATGGTTTTTTTTTCAGAGCATCTTTCAGCTAGCCCTAAAGGGGACCTTCTGGCTTTAGACCGACGCTCCTCTAATTTCGCATATGAGGTGAAATTAAATACCTAATCTTAGGGGAACTCTTGCTGTTATAACCAATGTTAGGCTTACGGGAGTCCGACATGTGATGATTAGTGCATTATGTGGTTTAGGTCGGTCTTTCTGGTTCAACCTTGAGGCGAGGGGAGAGAAAGGGGGAGCTAAGTAATGGGATTACACCGCCCCAAAATGCCAGAACGTTGCGGTTAAGGGACAGGGCCTCAGTTGTAAGGGTGGGATATCGATTGCCCTACATTATCAAACGATAGATTTTTTCCTATACTCAGCTTCGGTGATAGTATGGTGAAGTTTTGATATTCATCAAGTCCATCATTGATTGCAAGATAACAAATATCATTTGCATTTTGCAAAGACTTCAGCTGCAAAAAAATCGATGAAATTCGCCTCCAAGTTTTAAGAAATTATTTATTTGATATTCGTTGTACAATTTGTTTTTTAAATCGTTTGGCAATGAACACTTCCTTTCTTTTCCTATAAATACCGAAGTGTATACTGGGAAATAAACTGCTGTGTTTTTTTCTTACTATACAGTTTAGTTGTTTTACACGGTCACCCCAGAATGGTGGAGTTTATTTTGGGGAGGGGGGAGGGTATATGGGTTCTCTTCGCTTCCAAGTTCGTAGGGCTAACGAGAAATGGTCCTGAAGTTCGCTTCGCTTAAAGTTCCCAGATGGGAGGCTAAATTAAAAAAAAAAATCGCTTAAAGTTCATAAGTCAGAGAATAAATAACTTGTAGACAGTAAAGGGGTACAACTGAGGTAGTTTGGTGGGTAGTTCCTTGTGACATCAAACCAATCAGCAACTTACTTCCAAAATATGGGCAAACGTCACGAAAATAGTTGTTTGAAAATTGAGATCGGTTGGACCTATGAGTTTTTGTTAATTCTAGAATTAATTTGCCTCATAATTTAAAGTTATCTCTTAGTATAAAGTAATTAACTATGTAAAATATTTTAACATAATAAAATTAACTAGATAGACTCTCTTAAGAGATTAAGTTCAATTTAGATACATTTAATTAAAAATTAAAAGATTAAATAAAAATATATATATATATATATATATATATATATATATATATATATATATATATATATATTTGTATATATATATATATATATATATATATATATATATATATATATATATATATATATATATATATATATATATATATATATATATATATATATATATATAGTATATATTACTAAATATTTGGTTGAGGAATAAGTTCTTGCAGTTTTATTAAATTTATTCATTACCATTAACAATTTTAGAAAAACTTCATTTTTAATCGATAAAAATATGCAATTTAATCAATAATGTATTCTCTGTTGTTATTTACGACTTCTTCCCAAAGTTCAACTAGTTTTTCGATGCCTCTGCAATATAAATCTATGGATTTTGACTCGAAGAATTCGTCTAACAAGGTTCTTAATTCCACATCAGTATTTAATGAAACGCCACGCAAATTGCTAGAGAGTGACAGGAAAAGATAGAAATCCGCTGAAGCCAAGTCTGGCGAATATGGAGGATGCGGCAAGATTTCCCAATTAAGCGTTTGGATGGCGTCTATTGTCATATTGGCAATGTGAGGACGAGCATAGTCGTGTTGCAGAAGGAATCGATAACGTCGATGAGGTCACTTTTCACGAATAGCTTCAGTGACTCGATACATTTGTTGAACGTAGAGTTCTGCATTGACAATCTCGTTGTTCACAAGGAGCTCATGAAGAATGATGACTTCACAATCCCACCACAGACACAGCATCGTCTTTCGGGGATGGAGCCCTTGCTATAATCGTGGAAGTGTATTTTTATTGGGGCTAAGCCATTGTTTTTGATGGTTCATGTTAACATAAACACACCACTTTTCGTCGCTAGTGATGATGCGGTGAAGAAATCTGTCCTTATATCCACGAGTAGCTTTGTGACGAGCAAGCAAACCTGTGGCAATCGTGAAGCATTAAAGTTTGTTGCTTTCGCTCAAAGCGTGCAGAACCCATGCACCGAGTTTTTGAACTTTCCCCATCGAATGAAGGTGATTCAGTACAGTTTTCTGATCACACGCCAATTGTACAGCCAATTCTCTAGTCGATTGAAGAGGATTTTCATGAAGAAGGTCGTTCAATCGATCTTCATCCAACTTAATGGGGCGACCAGAACGTTCTTCGTCATTATGGTTGAAATGACCGTTTTTGAAACGTGAAAACCTTTCTGATAAAGCATTTTCTCCGTACACAACACAAATATCGCGACGAGCTTTGGCTGCGTTTGCATTGTTCCCGTCTCGATTGAAAAGGAATAACAACAAGTGTCTAAAATGAGCCTTTCTTTCAACTTGACATTCCATTTTGAAGGTACAGAACAAAAATTAAATTTTCACAACTTTTAAAAAGGCCGCAATGACTTATTATTCAACTTCAAGACGTAGTCTAAGCAAAAGCCTAATAGTCTACGCTGTTAAGAGACGTAGCTTAACCTTTGCAAATTTTGCCCTCATTATTTATTATTGTTTCTTAATATGTGCATAAATGACGTCAACAAAACCTAAATCAACTCAACATTAAAAAAAAACGCAAGAACTTATTCCTCAACCTAATACTTAAACCGCGACAAAATATAACAACTTTACTTATGTAGTTGAGGTAAATTAAGGGTTCTATCCAATATGTCTTTGAAGCATTGAAATATATAAATTAAAGATTAATTATCATAATTATCATAATAGTAATAATACCAATTATGTCTCTAGTTTAAACATACCAGTTATGTATGTTTAAATTACAAATGCTCTCAATATTTATTGTTGTAGAAATAAACTTAATCTGCAAAGAAGTCAATGGTCAAATGATGGAACGTAAAAAGTGGATTGCTTAAGAACACAAAAATGCCGGCTCTTAGAAGGGGCCTTGAAGCTCGCTCAGCTCGCTAGTTCGTACCACTGAGGGAAAATAACGAGATAATAAGTTAGGGGTGGTACAACTAAGATAGTCGAGTGGGCGGGTGGAGGGATCCCTTATGAAGTTAAACCTTTCGCTAATTCTATTAATTTTCTTATGTAGAATAATTTTAATGTTTTATTAAGCATTAATATAGTCTAGATATCTGCAGAATGAATTACCTTTATCTGAGAAACGCTGGCTATAGGTGGAGGTGGGTGCTCTCCTTTCGACCGCAAGTTCGTACTGCGAAGGGGATAGCTGCTTGAAGATCGCAGCTTAATAAGGCTGAGGGAAAATAATGAGATACTTGGGGGTTACAACTGAGTGGATTAGTATGTGCATCCATTATGACGTCAAACCAATCAACGACTTCACGCAAAAAATTTGCTAGCATCACAAAAATGATGGACTCGCCATTTGTATGACAAAATGGCGAACTCAGCATCTGTGTTACAATACTACTAGTGTCTTCTATGAGATATTCTGATATTAGGTTTGGAACCTATTATTATGCCTGTTCGAACTCCGATAATTCATGTCATCGGGCCATTAACAACTTAGATAGTTTTCACATTGACCAACGAGATGTATGTTTGTAGGGGTGCGAAAATGTATGAGAGAAAAATTCCTTCCAACTCGATAATATAAATAGACGACAAAATTACAAATTCATGACGGACTAAGCCGTGGCGTAGTGGCTAGAGTATTGGCGTTTAGATCTAAAGGTACCGCGTTCGAAACTCAAAAGTCCAAACCTTTTTTTGAAGAAATCTCAATAAGAAAACGGAAGTCAAGCAAACGGAAGAAGGACCAACCCAACTAGAATCAAGAAGGACCAAGAAATCATCAACGCCAAGATAATTGGAAGAAATATGAAAAGTCAAGAAGAAAATCGAACTCAAAGAAAACGCTTCGAGGGCCAACTCATCTAGAAGGACCAAGAAATCAACTTAAGATAATTGGAAGAAAAATGAAAATACATCAAGAAAGAAAAACGAAGATTAAGAACCAACCCAGCCAATAAGAATACCTAAGTCAAGATAAATGGAAGTCGAATGGTCGAAGGGCCAACTTAAAGGAAAAAGGAATTTCAGTCAAGAAGAAGTAAATGGATTCAAGGAAGACAACCTGCATCGAGAAAATCAAGAAAAGCAAGGGTAATATTGATAAATAAATAAAAGTTATAATAAAAAGCCCCCCCCCCTATGTTAAAAACTAATACAGGTCTGGAAATATAAATTATGTCATGGTACTGTTACGATGTAATACTTTACCTCTATATATGGCTATCCCAATGATTTTTGGCACCTCATTTCTTATAAACTTTGCTGAAATCTTCACTACTAATATTTTAGAGCTTTGTGTAATAGGTGTAATAGGTGTAAATGGCTACTTAATACCCCAAAAGAAATCAAAACTAACGCTTTATGTTTAAAATCTTTAGTTTCGATTACATATAAGTAATAAGGTATTTCTTATAGGCTAAAACAAGAAATAAGACAGTATCGAACCCTGTAATTCATAAAAACGAACCTTCTTTGGTTGGAATCCATAGACCGATCACAAATTTATGACATTCATCCCTCATATGATCTTATCTCCAAAGAAAATATCTTATTTTCAATCGAAAAATTCTTCCCAAAAAGCTGAATAAAAGTTCTCTTCATCTGATCAGCATACACTGGCCAACAGCCAAAATGTTTCACATATGAGATTATGCTCATACAACTAATTTCGTATTGTTAAATTTAAATCTGATATTTGTTTTTTTCTATCAGACTACTTTTATAAGAAATCATTAGGTACATAAAAATATTCAATACTCCGTCACTTGCGTCGTGCAACAGATATTTAACCCAAAACAGACCAGCTTGTCTCTTATTTGACTGTACTTACATGACTAATTTTACATTGTTGAGTATCATTTAAATGTTTTATTCGATTATCAGATCTACTTTCTTAAACAATCAGAAAAATATTAAATATGATGACATCAATATTCTCACGCAAGATAACGATATTAAACACGTCACAGATAAGCTCTTAAGAAATTGTACCAGAAAGCATAAGTTCAAATCCTTTATAATTGACCAAGTATGAATTTCTAAAAGTGCTTTTGAACTTTGCACTTTCGTTTGTACAGCTCCCTCTCTTCTCGTTGCAGCGTCAAGCAATAGTCGCCTATCATGTTAGGACTAAATTGTCCTTGGTATCTGCTCTCCATTATGGCGATGTCTTGATCAAATCTTTCACCGTGTTCATTACTAATGTCTCAAAGGTTATCTGGGAAAAGTTCAATATGAGAGTGGAAAAGATGCAATTTCAAGGACATCCTTGCTTCCAATGCATGATAATTCGGCAGCATGGTTGTTACGATTTCTTAGAAGTTTTCAGCACGATTGTTTCCAAGAAAAAGCTTTGACACATTGACAAATGATTCCCATGGTGAATTCACTATCATGAAGTAGTATGCGAATCTGTGGTCCATTCAAGACACCTGCTTTCAACTTGGCTTCAGAAACCACACCACCTAGTTTTCAACATAAGTATCGAAACTCAGCTCCAGAATGTTCCATAGCCTTGATGAAATTTTCTGCCAAACGGAGCTTTAGATGCAGTGGAGGCAAAATATCTTTTCTGGATCTACAAGAGGATTGTGAACACAGTTAAACCTTCCAGGCGCATCTCTTGGTCTTATCAACCATTTCTTTCTCACATAGTGCTCTGCATCAGCTCTGGTGCCCTGCAAACACAAAAAGCACATAAGTTTCGTTTAGCCACTCTGAAGGCCCAGTAGTAAACAGATGACTTTGAGATTCCCACATATCTTCCACTGGTGATTCTCGTACTCTAGAGCAGCTAACAAAATCTTCATTGCTCCATAGCTCTCAGCCATCTTTGCTGCATGTTCTATTGTGTAAAAGAACAGCTTTCAGAGAGTCTTTCCAGCGTCTATAAACAGCCTCCAATCATTTGACTGGCATGGTTCAGACTTGCAAAATTGTTGCCTTAGAGATACTTCGTCCTTACAGTAACTGAGGTTGTTTACCATCTTAAAAAATGCAGAGAGCTATCTATGTCGGAAACGAGCTTCCAGCTTCCAGCAGGCTACGCTGTTTTAGTCTGGATCCCAGAAATTCAGCCTTTTCTTTGAACAAGTCTACCTCCCTGAGGAGATCATGAAGTGCTTCTTGAGTAAAGAGTTTCGGCCTGGTATTTTCAGTCATCCTGGTAGTCCTCTTCATTTGAGTTAGAATTAGAATCGGAATCACTCATTAATTCTTGTTTAGTCGGTGGATATGAGACTGTGACAGCGCTGTGCGGAACTGGTTGGATTGGGGCACTGCACCTTGCCTCGTGTTTTGATGGTTATTCTCTTGATGTTTGTGTGACAGAAGTAGCAGTCACTCTTGTTGTCTTTGGGTTTAGGCCATATCATTGGTACAGCAAACGCCATTCTTAAGCTTTGCTTACCACACATTCAGTCGCTTAGGTGGTTGACACAAGATTTACAAGCTATATGAGGTGCCCATTTCTTGTATTGGTTACTCAAAAGACATTTAAGTAACTTGTGAAGTCCAGTCGAACAGCTTTTGTGATTGGTTTCTTGAGGCTACCAGGAGTGAAGGCGCCACATATGTAACAAATACGACCAGTATCATACACGCACTTGGTACGTTCCATGTTTTGTTAGATTAATTAGAAATTAGGCAGCTGTAGATAATATGCACTATCATGAACCAGCAATCTGAAACAAACAAAAAAGCACAAATTAGGAAAGAAATATTGCATAAGTGGAACCAATGAACATATAAATTAGAGTATGAATAACATAGTGCACTAAATATATAGATATGCTGGTTCTGGAAAATCGAGCCCGATACAGCTATATGAATGTGATTATTGAATTTAGCACATACAATTACCCTAGAAGCAGAATATTTTGATCCAGAACTATGACAGAAAATTGGGGGGTTGACCTGTGAGGTTGACCAGTCATTTTGCGATGACACTATAATGAATGAACCTCTTACTATTTATTTTTTTATCGAGTATTGGGTTCGTTCATATTAATGTCAATGAGCTAATCGACGTCGAAGTTCCAAAGTAGTAGGATAGTAGAGAGGTATATGCCACTACACTTAATTTCCCTAAAATTAACTAGCCAAGAACTTTGTATATATTTTGAGATTTTCTGAAAGAGAAGGAGAGTCGGGTGGCAAGGTCTGGACTAATAGTCTTGAATGCTAGACTTGTCCATTCTTAAGTAGTGTATAAAGCAAAAGTACTGGCCTATTCTGAATACGAGAATACTGTGTCTTAAATTCTTTAATAATTCGTCGGGATACAGGTCTCAAATATCCGATTTGATATCCTACTTTGGAATGGTTCTGGGGAGACTAAGAGCACCTCTCTGAACTACATTTATATCTGAAGGCCCTACGCAACACAAATTTGATGCAAGCAAAACCTCCCTACCAAGCAAGCGAGTTCCGGGCAACTTGTGAACAATTTTATCTAAATCAAAATGGGTTTCATTCTGATTTTGGTTTTCAGTTTTGCGCGCGTGAGGGTTTTATTATGAGTTTTTTAATTGCTTCAATTTGTTTACGTCATTCGTGACTCGACAGAGTTTAAATTTATGTAGGAGTACCAAGATATAGATGGCATATGTAAAATCGTATGCTATTAAGCCTTCATTTGTTTTTGCTTACTTTAAAAAATGCAAACTGCGAGCCACTCTTCCAATTCGCCCCATTTTTCGTGGATTTCCTCTCTCTCTCTCCATTCTCTTGACCAGGTTGCCATCCACCGCTCTTCGCGCAAACTGACGAGTGAAAAAAACATTGAATTTAAAAGTATGTTCAAATATTTTAGTCGGCTACTAAGTTGTAAAACCCTTCACCACATATCGAATCCAAGCTCTTAATACCGATGTATAATCATACACCTAGCTTTACTTTTGCGGTATCATCATTATTATAGTATTATCATGTCTCACATTTACATGTGATCTCGGTTTAAGCGTTAAAATTGCGATTATCATTCATCTAATTTTTGTGGAAGGCGACTCGCTATCACGTGATTCCGTGACTGAAATAAGCACAGACGCTGAGTTTAGAAATCGATCGTTCGTGTAATGACTCAAACATGCGCTAGATACCTTTGCATCGATCGTTCGTATAATGACTCAAACATGCGCTAGATACCTTTACATCGAGTCGGAGACGAGTCGAAGACTTGTAGAAGTCTACCTAATTTAGGGTCGGATATTTTATCTTCATTAAGGTTTTAATGACACTACAATTACACAACAAAAGCAAATAGAGACGGGTATATTTCGATTGTCTTTAACCTTTACTTAATTGTTCCTACAATTCTACACTTTCATTCCCTTCTTATTGGCAATCTTTCATCACGATACCTATGCGATCTGCAGCAAATTTCGTTATGTTTTGACAAAACGTTTTGTTCTTTCGAATTGTTGCTGAAGCTTCTACCATTTCTGCTTTTCACTGCGTCTAAAGAAAACAACATTTCCCTATGGAAACTTTCTCTAACTACATCGACTTGATGAAGAAAAGGTCTGCCTAAATTTTCACTAGGTTCATTTTGAACATTTATTCCCCAAGATTATTGTAAAGTTTTGAGGTGTTTTTGGACGCAAAAAGTAAAGAAAACTTATCAGGAAGGAATTCACTTAGGATATATTGATTTTTCCAGAGATTATTTGGATATTATCCTACCGATATGACGCCGTGTTATTTTATTATCGCAATACTATCAAGCATGAGGTAATTGGAGGTAGCCGAAAATAATGGATGAAGGAAGTCTTCGCACACTGTGATTTTTATTTAATTTGTAAAGATTTATTAGCGAAACTGATATAGAGCATATTCGACATATTTGCTGTGATCATATGAAACTGAAATAAAATAATTAGGTATGTTATTAATCTACACAACCTTTTGGGTGCATAGCGTTGAAATGTACCACCCTAAGCCCACCATTCCAACACTCAAGACGGGAGAAGGAAATATATGTTTTCTCAATCATTCAATGTAAACTTCCATGAAAAATAGAAGTGATTGAAAATTTAATTAAAAACTCGATAATTTGGTAAAATATCCCAGAGGAACGAAAGTCGAACAAAGTGAAAACGACCTTGTTCAAATATAGATAATAATATCATCGATTTTAACCATGCCTTAACGCACTTGCACAAGATAATTAAGGAACAGAAAAAATGGTACTCGTTTGGCTTCTACAACATCTGTTGGTATATCACAAACAACAGAGCCCAAATGTTCACCAACTCGAGCCCCTCTTTATCATCGTGTCATGGAGAAAATGTTATCTCAAAACAAGACCCTTTCTTTGATTTGGACTATGTATCTTGGCTATAGTTAGGTTCACCTAGTATTAAACTGACAATCTTAAGCCTGTTGCAATACAGAAATATTGGCGGTGGTCAGGACCATAGCGTCAAATACTGTCAACTTGTTCTCTCCTTATTCATTCCCAATTACATATAATCTATATGTATTTCAAGGTATTATATATGCACCAGAGTTAACCTTTTTCAGTGAAGATCTTTTATTAGAAGATTTAAATTTCATAATATGTAAGTTACTAATCAACCTCAAACGACTAAATAAAGGCCTATCTCGAACCTCGACACCATTACTTACTTTGATATTTGGAGGAGACTGTCTACCTAAGAAACTATAGCATGGGTACCTTGTTGGCATTTTGGACATAGTAATAAGAGTTGCACTAACAAAGCCAGATGTTTGCACTGTGCACAACAACATGAAATAGATTGTCCATGTTTCATCAGAATTTGTATTATGTATCTAATGTCATTCATCAAATTTCTAAGTAGTGCCAAATTTGGAAAAGAGAAAAAGAAATTATACATATTGAAATAAGTAAAAAAAATAACTTTCACTGAAATAAGAAAAATATATGCCGTCGAATACCCTATGTCTTTTCATGGTATAAATGTATCCACCATTAAAGAGCTCCTAGTTAAAAAAGTATCTCAAGAAATAGTGTCATTTAACTGAATTATGAGTAAATATAAGGAAATCCTCACTTTCCAAACCCCAAGTAATCGTGTACTCAAAAAGCAAAAATATATTAACAAATGAAACACTTGGGATTATTTTTAAAGAATATTGAACATTCATGAAAATGAATATTGCACCCACAACAAACAATTAATAAAATTTCCTTATATTTTAATAAAATAGGTTTTTAAAGGGTTTGGGAGATAGAAGAGATGGGTATATGATTCTGTTTCGGAATTAATATTGAAAACTGACTAAAATTTTTGGGGGGATTTTAAGATTGGTTAATGGAAAATACGTAGTTTTTCAAATAAATTACCATTTATCCAGTTAACCTAAATGAAAACAATCGATCGATCAGATGTTTACAAGACCCCAGAATTAATAGTAAATATAATACATATTTAAAGGGAAATGATAGAAGTTCACATGGAGGGTTTGTATTACTTGGTATAGCTTCTTGTGTATCATGTGTTCCACTGGGTATTAATTCAGATCTAGAAGCAATAGCTGCACAAATTGACTTACCATTTCTAATCTTTACAGAATTCCCCATTTACATTCCCCTTAATATACCATTAACATCACAAGCACTTACCAGTATTAATGAATGGTGACTTTAATGACCACCACTATATGTGGGAATCATTTTAATGTTGATCAAGGGAAAACTCAATTTCTGGTTTATAGAAGAACCAGACCATTATGTTTTAAATACAGAAATACTAACCTATTTAAATGAACTTAAGGGCCACTTCTCTCATCTAAACTTATCTTTCTACTCCCATTCCCTGAAAACCTTTCTTCATTGCAGAGTTTTGCCGGTTCTGTTTGATAGTGATCATTTTCCCTTGTCTCGAAATAGCCCTAAAAGTAAGATCATATACAATACCAAAATGGCAACTAATGTCAGTCTACTTCAATTTTATAACAAATTTAAAATTCCTTTAATAAATGTTGTGAATAATTTGGTGTCACTAATAAAAAAGATAATCAACTAATCTCCATTAATAAACTACAAAATTTCATCCCCTCTAATCAACTAACTGCACTAAGAAAAAATGATGTAGCATACCCCTTCTTATCCAGTCTTTATAAAGCCAATAGAGACAATCTACCTAATTTACAACCATATAATCTTAAATAATGTGTACCCTGTTAAATAGAGAACAAGAGTAATTATCCCGTTCGTAAATAAAACCTGGTAAACCTATTTAAGATCCAACCTCTTATCGCTATGTCGCTTTTACAAGCCGTCTTAGCAAAATATTTTGGAAAAAAATTGCAAACTATACTTTGGAAATTTCTAAATGATAACAAACTAATTTCTCCCTATCAAAAATGCTTTAGAAAATAATTTTTTCAACCATGGACAGCCTAGTACAACTGGAATGTGGTGTAAGGGAAACCTTACTAAGTTACTTATGCTATAGCTATATTCTTTAACATTGAAAAGGCTTCTGACATTACATGCAACATCAGTTCTGTATGAAATTATTTCATCTGAGTTCAATCAAAACTTTATTTCCTCACGGATAATTCAGGCGTCATTTTATAGCCAACCTTCTGAAAAAATTTGCTCTTAAGATTGATATTGCACAAGGCAGTGGTTTGAGGCCCCTTTTATTTTCTATTAAATAGCTAATTATCCCAGATGATATGTATCCACATAAAAGTACTTAGGAATGATACTGGAACAATGCTTGACCTGGTCCTGCCATATTTGTTCTCCTTGTAGACAGATACAAGCCACGCATTCTTGCTTTATATTAACTCACAAATACAGGTGTGGGGATCTAATAGAATATGTACATCTATTGCATATTTATAAATCCTGATTAGAAGCAAAATAGACTATACACTTTCTAATACAATTTTTGTCTTTAGGTAGCAACTGTTATTTTCTATTTGCTTGTGTCCAGAATACAAGAAAAAAAACACTTTTTTTTTTGCAAACTTTGCTTTTGTGTCCAGGAAAATGATATTTATATGAAATTTATCTATTCCCTCTGGAAGGACTTGGCGAATTTGAACTTTCATTTGCATAAAGTAGAAACAAAACGACATGATACGAAAATAGCATTTATTTATTCTAGAATTACATAAGTGAGACAATTAAAATATTAGAAATGAGGAGTTTTCACTGATTTACGCTTATACTGTAAATTAATTTCACGAATCAGCCCCAAATATAGTCTCCCATCAGATTTCCAATATACGATCCTTGATAGCGGCGCTTAAAGTCCAGTAGATCCTGGTGAAAGCGCTCGCCAAGCTCCTCGGAGTACGCTCGCATGTTCTCCTTAAATTTATCAAGCTGAGCGTCAAAAATATGAACTTTCAGGGACATCCTGCAACCCATCTTGCCATAATTTCTCACCAAGTTCTCAACAAGCTCTACATAGTTTTCGGCTTTGTGATTACCAAGGAAGCCCAGAACCACTGCGATAAAGCTGCCCCACGCTGCTTTTTTCCGTCCTAGTGAGATTGTCGGGAAACTCGTTGCACTCCATGATCTTTTTTATTTGTGGACCGTCGAAGACACCGGCTTCCACCTTTGCCGCAGATAGCTTAGGAAAGAAATCTTGGAAATACTTGAAAGCTGCATGCTCCTTATCTAGAGCTCTGGCAAATTGTTTCATAAGGCCCAATTTTAAGTGCAGAGGAGGAAACAATACTTTTCGGGGGTCCAACAAAGGCTCCCATTTGACGTTCTTTCTCCCCACACTAAACTCGGTTCGGTGAGCTAATCCCGCTGATGGTAGTATGCCACGGTGTCCCTGCTGTCCCAAAGGCAAAGATAACAAGGAAACTTGGTGAAGTTACCTAGGAGATCCATCAAGAAGGCCACCATTTTGAAGTCTCCAATAACCTCCCAACCACACTCTTCATACTGCAATGCATCTAGCAAGATCTTTACACTGCTGTATTACTCTTTGAGCTGGACCGAATGAGCGAGGGGAAAAGATGGATAAATGTTCCTATTATGAAGCAGCACTGTTTTGAGGCTCCTGGATAAGCTATCAATGAAGAGGCGCCACTCATTGGGGTTACAGGCGATTTCGATTGCCTCAAAAAGACCGGTCACATTGTGACAAATGCAAATCTCATTTTGACGTGTAAAAAAGCTTGAAAAACACTGGTGACGCTTTCTCTGACCTGATATTTGCACACTGTCATCTAGCAAATCTCACTGCTTGAGTCTCGAAGAAAAAAGTTCGGCAGTGGACTTTGTGAGACCAAGATCTCTGACAAGGTCATTGAGATCTTTTTGGTTGGAGTAGTATGGGTTTCTCTCCCCAGTTGCACCTTTGTATTCTC
Organism: Ceratothoa steindachneri; assembly: GCA_963969495.1. NCBI lineage: Eukaryota > Metazoa > Arthropoda > Malacostraca > Isopoda > Cymothoidae > Ceratothoa > Ceratothoa steindachneri. The sequence goes on from OZ018327.1 coordinate 53,010,154, forward strand.
TACCAATGACTTCATCCTCTTCTGAACTTATTTTCCTTTCTAAAAAATTTCTGCTCTCTTCTTGGAGGAGTGGGTACGGGAAGCTCAGTAGTGTGTGTCACTGGCGGAATAGATGACTGAAGGTCTGGATACATGATAACAGCGCATCTTTGGTTATTTGACGATGGAATGGTTCACCATGTAGAAGAAACAACTGCTGGAGTGGTCCGTTTGTTCCCTCCAAATTCGTGAGATTGCTAAATTCATAGCTCTTTTCTCCTCTGTACCATCCTGTAAAAAAAAACAAAGTGAAAACATAAGTATATATATAAAAATACTTTTCACTTAGTGTTAAAAGAAATGTTAAAAAATTAAAATAAACAAAACACATTATATATATATATATATATATATATATATATATATATATATATATATATATATATATATATATATATATATATATATATAATGTATACGTTTTTATAAGCGCGAAAGAATGATGAAATGAATCCAGCAAACCGCAAGAAACAAAATAATTTTTCCTCGGAAAAAGTTATTTCCTAATTCGAAAATTTCCGTACAGTGCTGGGATTCGAACCAAGCACACTGAGGCAGTGAGCAACCCCTTTAATCTCAATTACACAGCCCCTTAGACCACGCGGCTACGCGTAGCTGAGTGGTTTACTGGATTCATATATATATATATATATATATATATATATATATATATATATATATATATATATATATATATATATATATATATATATATATATATATAATTCAAGACAAATTCGTGCGGTTAAGGTAATGGCATAATTAGACAACTGCTCTACTTGAGGTCCAGCGGGTGATCCTATCCTCCTCGAACTGGAAGACAACACTTAAGGATGGCTCATCCATCAGCCCAAAAAAGCTGGTTTCAAAGTCACCCCTTTAATACGCCTTGCTTACCGTCACAGAAAACTGTTATTATTAATATATTAATAGCCTTGACTAGCTAAAACGCTCGAAAGATGGATAAATATCCAAGACAAATTGGTGCGGTTAAGGTAATGGCATAATTAGACAACTGCTCTGATGGATGGGCCATCCTTAAGTGTTGTCTTCCAGTTCGAGGAGGATAGGATCACCCGCTGGACCTGAAGCAGAGCAGTTGTCTAATTATGCCATTACCTTACCCGCACCAATATATATATATATATATATATATATATATATATATATATATATATATATATATATATATGTATATTACCTTCCAGAGTTCTTTTGCAGAGCTCGCAGGTGAAATTAGTTGCCCAAGGTTTGTCTTGATTGATCTCCGACTGGCATATTGAAATATGCCTTGTAGGCCTCACACATTTTAACAGATCTCTCTACAGAGTAGTTTTTCGCTCTTGTCTTAATAAATTAGCCGCATACATTGTAAAATGCGTCTGTCGAATGCTTACACCCTCATTATGTCATGTGTGACGAATGCTTCTATCAATGACGAATCACGATGTCAGGGCTGTGACGACTAGAGTTAAACTGATCAGTTGAGTAGACATTCTTTGTATTCATACAGTTATCTACGTTGCCAGAATGTTCTAGCAATTCTTCAAACATATAAAAAATTTTCGAAAGTTCTAGAAAGCTCTACAGTATATTTTTCACTAAATTAGTGCTGAATCTATATGGAATGTAAGAGAACTGCTATTGCTGTCCAGGTCGCAATAAAAAAACAAAATATAACATAAATAATAGTTATTACTACTGTATTACTGTTTCTATAACATTTTAAATACAGTATATCTATACCATAACTTAAAAAGTACCATAGCCCTTGAAACTTTTTATATATTTTTACTACATGCATTTAAATAATGTTATTTACCATAAATAGGCTAATTAAAAAATTCAATGTCCTAGCCACAAAAGCAAAGTTTGGGGATTAAATTTTTTTTTTATTTAATAGAGCCAAAAAACAATTGGGAAATAACACTTTTAACCCAAGGACAAGACAAAAGTGAAATTTTGTTACACAGTGCTAGGGATAGACTACAGTATACAGCCTTGGCAAAAGTATGAGGCCACTCATATAGTTGTTGTATGGTATATTTCAGAATATGCACTTGATGTAATACCTAGTTGACCCCTCCTTAGCTTTAACTACTGTTGCAATACGCCTAGGTATCGAGACAACTAATTTCTTGCCAACATCACGTGTAATTTTAGCCCATTCTTCGTGCAATTTCTGGTAGAAATCATCTGTATTTTTAAATGTCGTGCTCCTACTAGCTCTACCAAGGACTCCACATAGGTGTGCAATGGGGTTCAAGTTAGGACTTTGAGCCGGCCAGTCCATAAGAATAATGCCCTGTGTTTTAAATCAATTGAGAGTATTTCTGGCTGTATGACACAGGAGTATTATCAAGTTGAAAGATAACATTAGCTTTTGAAACGCCCGCATGCAACTTAGCAATTGATGGTTCTAAACATACGGTAACATGGAAATATATGTAATCGAATTCATTCTGCTTCGGAAAAAAAAAATCACTCCGGGCCTTGTGGCATACATACCATGACGGAACCGCCTCCATGTTTTACTGTTGCGACGAGACATTCAGACTGAAAAGCTTTGCCAACTCTTCGATGGACAAAGCTCGCCCCAGATGTGCCGAAATCATGAGGTAAAAACCATGAAATATAATCAAATGCATTATTATGTATGTCTCATAATTTTTTCCTTCAACCCAAAGATTATGAGCTAATATGTTAGTTCCACCCTTATAATATGTTATATCATAGTTATTATCATCAGACCATACGACTTTTGATCACTGCCTAGTATTCCATTTGGAATGGATTTTTGTCCATTGAAAATGTTACTTATTGTTTGTATCAAAGATCCATGCTTTCTTCCTTGCTTTGCAACCTGTGTAGCCATCCTCTTTAAGCCTCCTCTTTAAGCCACCTTCTATTTGTGAGGTATTCTCCTCATTGAAGTCGGTACAGAGCTCTGAAGATGTTTTCTCCTATGTTTAAGCGATTGACGAATGTGATATCTCTCTTCACGAGGAGATGTGACCATTTTCTTGTCAGTTCTTGGTTTTGATTTGACACCTTTAGTCTTCCTGAAGAGCCTGAGAGTCGTTTGGCCTGCCTACCGAGAACATCCCACCTTTTGAGCCTTTGCGACATCCTATTTTGATGGTCATTTACAATTTGTCCTCGCTTAACTTTACACAACTAAATATTTATGGGCATCATTGTGATTATTAACTATGATTACTACATATTATGACACAAACCTGGAAAAAATAAGAAGAAATACAACTTTTTGCAATATATGTGTTAGCACATTTATGGCTAAATAAAATAAAATGTTAAAAATAAATAAGTAAGCTAGAATATTATGATATATTGTGTTGTTTATGCAAATATGAGAGTAGCATGCACCCATAGTGATAGAGGAATACAATTTGTATAGTTTAAAGACCAAAATAAAGAGCGGCCTCATACTTTTGACCAAGATGTAGATGCACTAGACTAGCCAAAAGATCACTCCTATTTACAAGAAATGATATTTGGGAAGCATAATCCAACATATGATTTCGCTTAATTATTGTAGAGTAGTACAAGGTCTAAGATATTGTGCCAAAGCAATGAGTCTAGCCAATCATCCCACCCGCTCATGCATTTTGCAGTTATATTGATACAATGTTTATAATTTCCGTCGTCCCCATCCCAAGCAATTTTGTGGGTGGATCAAACAGTCAATCATGAATCTCAGCCTTAGATTAGAGGAGATAACAACTATTACAATATCAAATGTGTATTCCATTTTAGGTGAAAAGGTCCACTTCAATTTCTCCTTAACAGCATAATGTAATTATCAACCCACACAGCTACCTATCAAAACTACATACATAAAATAAACTTCGGATTTTCATTTTGCTGCAGATATATAAAAAAAGGATTTAAACATCCCAACTATTGTTCTATATCTACTGCTGAACACTTTGCAATATTCTTCCTACTCAAATATGTCTACCAAACAGTAGACACACGTAAAATCATCATAGTATCAGACTTATTACCAGGCCTATTAGGTATTCAGGAGAAATCTCAATACTATGAACCCATCGTATTGTTAACAATATAAATAAAATAAGTCTTGGAGTCATCTTCTTATGGTGCCCTAGTTATGTTGACATTCACGATAATGAAGTGGTTGATGATGATGCAAATGTAGCGACTCACAATGGCCAACTTACGCACTTAGGTTACTCTGTTTAAGAAATAGTAACAATATTTCAAGCTTCAGCCTACAATAAATGGCAAGTTAAATGGTTTCAATGCAATTTCATCCTTCCCTTAATACACCTCACACTAAAGCACAGCAAAACTTAAAAAATGTCTTGAACAGATAGTTAGGTATTCACAAGGTTGAGATAGCTTACAGTAGCTTAAGACATTCTCCTTTGATCAAAACCTACAACGTTATTTGTGAAGTATATAATGTTCAACTCACTCCAAAGCATGCTCTAATTCATTTGTAAAAATATAATGAAAGTTTTTTTTCATGATAATGACATTTAATTTCCATATGAAAATATTACTAACTCCCAATTTCCGCAAGAATTAGTTCAACAAATCTTATAGGAAACCTTTTTGCATAAATATATTTAGAAGTTTATTTATCATTACTATTGCCATGTTTGCTATCCTTTTAGTGTTCCTCATTATTCACTAAAGTGCCCGTTGATGCCTTATTGGATTTATCAGCTGGTATTGTAAACTCTTATGATTTGTCCAACTCGATCATTCAACTTATTTGTTTATGTATTAAAAAATGTAAATTTAGTTTCAATGGCAAGTTTCACGAACAAGTGTTTGGCATGGCTAAGGGTAATCCCTTATCTTCCTTATTGTTAAATATAATGAATATTTTGAAACAAGGCTGATTCCATCGGTTTGGTCGACTCAAATTGTTTGGTACCGCTATGTAGACGATGTCCTGGGAATTCTAAGGGAAGATTTGACCTCGATAGTTTTCTTTTATTTATTAATTCATTTGCTCCTTCAATTAAATTTAACTTAGAATAAAAAGAAAATAATTGACTTCCTTTCCTAGATGTTATAATAATGAGACAATCGGACAGGTTTAAGTTTTCTATTTTCAAGAAACCGACAAATAATTTATCCTATGTCCATTTTTATTCAGGTCATTCTAAAAATATTAAAATATCAGTATTTTATTCCATGTATCTTAGATCAGAACATGTAGTCCTGTCTATAGAGATCAAAAATTTACAAAAATTGAAGAGATTGCCTTTAATCTGTGTTATCCGAAATATTTGGGGGGAAAACTGCAGGAATAAAGCTAAAATAACATTTATAACCACAAGTTAGGGAAAACAGAACCTTTACACAGAACCTTTTACCTTACCATGATAATTTTTTCTATTTAGTACCGAAGCTAAAAAAACTTAATATAAGTGTAATTTTTAAATACAATTATACATTACAAAATATGTTAATAAAACACAGCCCAACGAACGATAATAATGTAATACATAGTATACCTTGTTTAGATTGTAATTTATTCTATTTAGGTCAAACTTCTAAAAATATCTCTGTAAGAATTAAGCAACATCAAAACGCAGTATCTAAGGGATATTCAAATAGTGCTTTTGCCGTCCACAGGCTGAAGATGGGTAACCAGATTAACTGGAAAAAAGCAGATACCATAATGCATATAAATGATTTTATTAGCAGAAATATCTTTGAATCGTTCCTAATCTCCAGCACAACGGAGAGAAATGTAAATATTAGCCCCGGTTGGTTTTCTTTAGATTCAGTTCTATCTTTCTTCCTCAAATCAGACTTATCAGAGACGATAAAAAAATCTGACCTCATAGGAAACATTGCTTTGTATAAATACGGTGTCTCTCTATTTTATAAACCATTGTGAGTTTGAAAATGTTAAGACAACGAAAGTACTACCTCCAATCAATATTTCTTTTTCCCTACGTGTTATACACATATATATATATATATATATATATATATATATATATATATATATATATATATATATATATATATATACAAAGAAAACTGAAATATTATGATAATAATAACAGGCAACTGACATTATCTAGAGGCGTTAGCTTTAGATGATTAACAATATCCTTTAAAATGAGGTTTGAGACATTGCGACTGCATTTATGCTGCCCTTCACATAAATTAAAAATTGGAATTTCTCTAACCAATGAAGATTCAATATTTTTTTTATTATATTCATTTCAATTGTAAATTATTTGAGTACTATGGAAATCTATTGTATGATTGGCCCTTTCACATGGTTAAAAAAATTAGAAGCATTGTTTGCTCTACGAATATTCCCCCTATGTTCATATATACGTTTATTTAATGACCTTCTGGTCTCTCCTACATAGAAGGAGGGGAAATTTACAGCCTTACACGGAATTAAATAGAAACCTGCATCCTCATTTCACGATTCTGGCTTAATGGAAGGGAAAGATTTCTTGATAGTTAAGGGATACTTGAAGGTTGTCAGGTTGGGAAATACAATGTACGAGTAGTTTAGTCCTTTGAGATAAGCAATTCCTCTTACATGTAAGTTTTTTTTTGTTGAGGACGGTTTAATATTGCCTTGGGTTTAGATAGGCTTCCATCTATATAATAAGGTAAATATTTTAACTTGATGAACATGCATGTTATGAAGGTGATTTCATCTTGTAAAAGACACTGGTCACATAATTGAAAGGCTCTTAAATTTTAGGGGGGGTTAGTATTATTTCTTTTCTTTTTGACAAGCCATTACAATTCTCAGGTGTAGATTTCTGTAATGATGGCATTTCTTTACTATCGGTTGAGCACATTATTTCCAAAAATACCCTCTTCGGCGGGATTTCAAGCATTTTTATTCAGTTTTAATGCAGTTCTTTGTCGGAGGATCTTCCATCTTGTAGGAGTTGAAGCACATCTGTATATTGATGTGCTTCTCTCTTTCCATATTTTCTGGTTAAATCCTACACCAAACAGTAGCAATCCGTTCTGGCATATTTATTCACCATTTCTGTTTTTTTCAAACAATTTTAAATACATGCGTGTGGTTTCAAATTATATTACTTTGTGTATCTCAATTCTTGTTTGTTTTTACTCAATTTCTATTTTTATCTCATCCTTGAGTGTGAGCCTACCTACATGTCTTTTTATACATATTAGGCTCCCGTTGGCTGTAATTTGTAGTGGATTTTTTATTCTAGTCTGATGTTTTTCAGTGTTTCTGGTCCAGCAGGAGAAACGAATTTTATACATCACCTTCTGTGTTGCAGGCACTTATAAATTTCCGCAAAGCGTTTCAATTAGTGTTCCTCTTTCCGGCTTGTTCCTTTTCTCGGTCGTCTTTAAGGGTACAATAAGACATTGGGGGTCTGCCCCCTTCTACCTGGGCGAAAGGCGTTCCCGCTATTTCCTTATTGACTCTCGGTGTCTTTTTGAAGCGCTCCTCAATGAGTATTTTGAGTCGTCCTTTCGTGAATCTGGATAAGACATTGTATTAGGACCATTCTTTTCTCCCTGTTTTACATCTATGGGTCCCTAAATATGCCTATATTATAGAAGCAGTCCTCTACCACCCTACCTAACTAGCCCTCCACTAAATCTTGAGCTTGTGATCCTAAGGAACCCCTTCTTTGCGCCCCTAATGGGGTTTTCTTTTGGGGTTTACTACGCCATAATTTAGAGTAGTTCTAAACGCAGTGCTGGTCGAGTTATGTTGCTTATAGGTTATGAACAAAGTCTAAAAGATCAGGCAGAATAAAGGCAGAATTCTAGGATAGATCCCCCATTAGTGTATCTAACCCTCTAATCCACCCACTGAAAAAAGGTGGAATCTCCAATCAGATAAGTAACCCTCTAACCCACCCACTGGAAACAGGAGGAATCTCCAATCAGTCAAGTAACCCTCTAACCCACCCATTGGAAACAGGAGGCATCTCCAATCAGTCAAGTAACCCTCTAACCTACCCATTGGCAACAGGAGAAATCTCCATTCAGTCAAGTAACCATCTAACCCACCCACTGGAATCAGGAGGCATCTCCAATCAGTCAAGTAACTCTCTAACCCACCCATTGGAAACGGGAGAAATTTCCATTCAGTCAAGTAACCATCTAACCCACCCTCTGGAAACAGGAAGCATCTCCAATCAGTCAAGTAACCCTCTAACCCACCCATTGGAAACGGGAGAAATTTCCATTCAGTCAAGTAACCATCTAACCCACCCACTGGAATCAGGAGGCATCTCCAATCAGTCAAGTAACTCTCTAACCCACCCATTGGAAACGGGAGAAATTTCCATTCAGTCAAGTAACCATCTAACCCACCCACTGGAATTAGGAGGCATCTCCAATCAGTCAAGTAACCCTCTAACCCACCCACTAGAAACAGGAAGAATCTCCAATCAGTCAAGTAACTCTCTAACCCACCCACTGGAAATAGGAGGAATCTCCAATCACTCACGTAACCCTCTAACCATCTAACCCACCCACTGGTAACAGAAGGAATGTCCAATCAGGCACGGAACCTTCTATCCCGCCCAGTGGAAACAGGAAGAATCTCCAATCAGTCAAGTAACCCTCTAACCCAGCCGCTGGGTAGCGTCTTAAGGAGACTTCGGCGTTATCATAATAAGCAAGACCATATTAAGAAGGAAGGGGGTAACTTTCTTTGGTGGGGAGTAATTGTAGCACTGCCAGATTTTTATACTTCACAGTACTCCAAAAGTAAATAAAATAATGTATATTATGTAATGTTGTAGTACTGAAAAGTAGTTAAAATCAACTATGTTATCATGTAATTCCACAGTACTTCAAAATAATTTGTATCCAACTTAAGTGGAGTGAGAAGTCAAAAAGTATATATATATATATATATATATATATATATATATATATATATATATATATATATATATTAAACTCTCTCAAAATGCGTTCCAATAATGTAAATGCCCAGACTCACAAAATTTGTAAGCGCAATCTTCCACTCTCGCTTGCGCCCCCATCCTAAAAGGTAGATACCATGCAAGTGCCAGCCCTTACATCAAACTCCAAAATCTTTTCTATCCACGCGAGCTGTGAGCCTTCCTGAATCTAGGTTACTATGTTTACATTATGGGGTTAGCTATCTGTTATAGCAGGTCCAGCGCTTAGCAGTTATAGCAGGTGGTACCAATTATGGCAGGTGGTAAAGCAAGTTGGTAGGATATTCAGTTAGGGCCTATAAACTGGTTACCAAGTTATAGGAGACTGGCTAAGGCGGTTAGGACGGGTGTTGCCCTTTCAAGTACTAACTTTCCCTAATGTTATTAACCTTGACGCACCGCTGTTGGGGTATTCGGATAACGGGCACTGAACTTGTGGGGTGGATACTCTCTTGTTTGGTTCTAGTGAAGTAGGCTAGATAATAAGATCAATTAGATTCTTCTTAAAAAAATTAATCTCGGAAGACGGATTCAAAAATCATTATTGGGCGGAGGACTTGGTATCTTTCCTGTTGGCATAGGTGTGGTTTTTCCCAGACCCTTGGTTATCGAAATGTTGGTTGGTACAGCTGTGGTGTTTCCCAGACCGTTAGTTATCGAGAGAAGTGTGTAAGTGTATATACGTTTTAGTGTGTATTTGTAAGACCACGCGTGAGTGTAAAAATTCGTTCTGCATGCAGATTATTTATATAATCATACATATCATTGTTTACATGATCAGATTATTACTCTAACAGAAATTCTATATGTTTAATTTTTATTTTTTAATGACATACTGTTATATATTTTGGATTACTTGCAGGCGAATAATAATGTGCGTGCCCGTTACAGCTTTCATAGGATTCCTTTGTTTTTTTTTTAATATAGCCGAACAATAGGCTAAATATTATGCCATACTTATGCCATAGTGGTAAACGCAAGATAGGCTGCTAAAAACACAACAAACACATGGGCTTTAACCCTCACGCCACACATCTTTCACCCGAACGCTTTACCTGCCTTCTACCTCACCACATTTCACACCACTCTTAAATCCGCATCATATAACTTCCATCTCTCTACTCCATGTTTTCATAGTCAGCTGACCCGAAGCAAACACGTGATCGACCCATTCCTAATGCTCTCTGAAGCCACCTTAGCTATTCCCCATGATCCCCACAGTCGCCTGAGGAGAGTGCGAGACGAGCAGCTCGTTTCGAACTCAGATTTTTTTTTACGCTGACGGATGGCCGAATGGATTAAGCATCCGTCTAGTGATCTCATCGAAGGAGGTCGATAGTGTAAGCATCATTAACGATTTAGTGCTTCTTTCTTTTCACGGGCCATTTTTTCTTCTACACCTTTTCGCTTTGATCCAAATTCCTCTGTAATGTAGATAAATGACTATTCATAACTTATATTCCCACAGATTGTTCAAAATGGATATAAAAATATAAAACCAATCAAGTTTAAGAATTATTAAGCAAATTAAAACACATTGTTTTCCTTGGCTCTAATCTCTCAACTTTGATTGTTTCATTTTTCAAGAAAGTTGTTCATTCTGTTAGTAGACAAAATAATTCTGCTGCTTGTTCAGGACTATTTAATTTCATGATGCTCTTCTTAATAATTAATTTACTCACAATTCTTGCCATTAAGTGGCATTAAGTAGTATATTGTCATAAGTGCCATGGCTGAAAATGGCGTTTTTCCATCTCTATCATCGTTATTTTCTGTCTATCAAGAATGGAAACTATACCACTGTGATTGCAAAAGAATCGATATGATATAAATAAAAGCAAAATGTTCTCTTTTTAAAATTATGTTTTGTAAATGAAATTGCTCTTTAACAATTAAAGTTCATCCTAAGAATTTTAGTCCTAGTGCATCTTGCGCTTGATGTAACTATGATTTGCCTTTTCCTCATATATCTCTTAATTCTCACAATTCGATGTTTAAAAATTACCTTTTTCTCCTCAAAAAGCATAAAGCGCACGAATGGCTATGTAACAAAGGGAAATTATACCCACAAATGGTCGCTTAGGCACGCAAGAATCTACAAACAAGTGTCTCCGAAGATGAAAATTACCTCTTAGAACTGTCGTAGAGAAGCAATGCCGTGCCTCTTCATCACGTTCTGGCAAGTGTGAAAGCGAAGAGGGGATATAAAGTTGTATGTGTGATCTGCTCAACCCATCCAGCCCCTACTCCGTGAAAGAGATCACATGGAGGAATCTCCATTCAGTTAAGTAACCCTCTAACCCACTCACTGGAATCTGGAGTAATCTCCAATCAGTCACGGAACCCTTTAACCCACCTACTGGGAACAGGAGGAATCTCCAATCAGTCACGGAACCCTTTAACCCACCTACTGGGAACAGGAGGAGTCTCCAATCAGTTAAGTAGGCGCATATATTTCTTCTCTCTGTTATTTTTATTTCTTCTGATCCGATGAATATTTGTTGTTTCTTGCTTTATCAAGCGCTCGATTCTTCTTCCGGACTTCGTTTTAGTAAGCTGTCTGAGTCTGTTAATTTTACTAGTGATTCTGTAGAATTTTTAGATGTAAAAGCATTTTTATCAAGTAAATACGAGTATTTGACTGCTATATTATATTTTGTTTTCGCTAAAAGTCTTTTGTAAAAAGCTTTTAAATAAATGCATGCATTTTCTTTTTGCTTTTTCTGCTTTATTTTTCAGAAATAACTTGCGATGGTTTCTCTTTGATGAATAATAGACAGGTCATTGTTTTGTTTTTATTATAATTAAGTTGAAAGCAAAAATCAGCGACGATTTCTCTTTCAGTAAGTTTGTATTGTGAGGAGAGATCTCTAAAGAGAGTGATGAAAGTAGAGAAAGTGAAATATGTGGAAAACATAAAGCTGTAGATCATCTAGGATCATTCGGGTTGGAAAAGCACGCAGATGTCATCCACAGCATGCTGATTCTATGTTATATCTTACACTCCTTTGTAGGGTAAGCTGATGGGAAGAGGGGTAAGTTACAAAAGTGATGGATGTTTATTCACCGCATTAATATGCACCGTTACACATATATTTTTTAACATTCTTTTGAATTATAATCATAAACCCTTTAAAGGTCTCACGTTTCTTACTATTTTTATGGAAAAAAACAGCCACTTTTTACCACTCTGCGATAAATTTTAGCCACTTCTTCCCTATTTGAAGTCGCCCTCAGATTTCGAATCTTTGCTTTCTTCCGCCGGAAATTTGTTGAGAAATGTAGAAGAACCTTCCTCTCCTAAGTCAGCTTCAACGTCGCCCCACCCTACTCCTTCCGCCTCTGCTCCGTGTTCAATGTATAGTTTTAGATTTGAGCAATTCCTCCATTTATGTAGGGTGCCATATACAGACCCCTTCCCGCCACAGGGGGAGAAGAGCTCTCAGCGAGGCTGGTTGGGGAAGGGGGAAAAATCGAAAGGGAGAATAAGAGAGGATCAAAGGGTAGCCAAGCGGACGGTATGGTCAAATGGAGGAATCCAATTCGTTTCGAACTCTTTGATGGATTCGCAGGAAGGTTCGAGGCAAGGAATTGCGAAGGCGGCTGAGGATGATTCCATCAATCTCTTAATAGGGGTAAAGATGGTGGAGGATTCTTTCTCTCCCTCTGCCTCCAAATTTGATTGGTATTCGGCGAATGCCATTCGTTCTCATTCTAAGACTATTTTTGAAGTATCTTTATTCTTCCTTTGTTCTTCTTTCAATATTTATTTATATCATCGTCATCAATCAAGTCCCTTTGTATTTAGGAACATAAACACAGCCTCTAAATTTGGTTTTGCCATTTATCATTTAAAAAGGCAGACTTAAGGCCTGTTGAGGTCTAGGAAGTCCAAGACTCATTATAAACCTATTTAAAGCTTGAAGGCAGATCTCCAAGGCACAAGAAAGTAAGAGAGCGAGAAAGAAGAGGGAGTGAAGGAGAAACAGGGGCAGAGAAAGAGTGTGCGAGACAGAGAGTCACAATGAATAGGAATTCCTCAAAGGAAATTGATGACTATACCGAATAAGTACTGCTTGGGGACAGCCCTAACATTTAGTATGGGAAAACGCATAGCGCAGGTGAAGGCTCTCCACTTCCCCATCTCCCACCCTTTCCAGAAAGTGGAAAGGCTACCTCATTATAATGTGAAAAAAGACAAAATCAGGAATTGTTAATAGAATAGCTGAAACTTTTTTAACTTACTTTTATAATCTACTTGAAATTCTGATCTATACATATTTAAGGATTTCATCATCCAGTCTATATTTAAATTGTACAACAGACGGCCTATTCACAACCTCGACCGGAAGACGATTCCATGTATCGCAGATCTTATACAAGAAGTAGTTCCCGCGAATCCCAGTCTGGAATGGGGACAAATCAAGCTTGTAACCATGGTTACGAGTCGGATTTGTGTTCAACGCGAACATCCTTCCGTAGTCCACGTTTTCGATACTCCTTTAAATCTTAAAGATCTCTATTATCTGGTCTCGTAATCGGTGGGTCTCCAGAGGGAATTGACCGAGACTGGACCCGTTCAAACCTTTCTATTTCCTTACGCAGTGTGGGGAGCCATAATTGAACGGCGACTCCAGGTGATATCTGACTAGAGAGTTGAACAAGTTGAAGACAATTTTCTTTTTTCCTGAGTGAAATTGCCTTTTTATATATCACAATAACTTCTGTGGGTTTTTTCTAAATCGGCTGTAGCACTGCCAACTTCTTAAAATCCGCAGTACTCCCAAAATAAATAAAATAATGTATATTATGTAATGCTGTAGTAATCAAAAGTAATTAAACTTAATTATGTTATTATGTAATTACGCAGTACTTCAAAGTAATTTTTCTGCAACTTAAGCGGAGTGATAAGTCAAACAATATATATATATATATATGTGTGTGTATATTAAACTCTCTCAAAAAGCGTTCCAATAATGTAACTGCCTAGACTCACAAAATCTGTAGGCGCAATCTTTTCCTCTTGCCAGCGCCTCCATCCAAAAAGGTTAGTTTAGAAAATGGTTTTCCTATCCAATTTGTAAGTTCATCCCAAACGTGAGTACTCTACTTGTATAATTCTCATTCAATACAAACCCCAATATACCTCTTACCATTGTGATCCTGTTAACATTTAATATCTTGTTACGATTTGTTAACATGCTTTGTTCTCTAAATATCCTGTTTCTATCTGGTTAACATTCTTTATCTTGTTAGTACCCTATCATGTTAAATACCTTCTTTTACATCTATTTAATATCATGTTATTGTTTATTCGATTACCAATTAATATTTTGTAAATTATTTTTTTAATTCTTTTACATATCCATTAAATAATAATCGTTATATTTCAATTTGCACCTATATTATAACCTATATTAAATTCACTATATTTAAATATGATCTCGTGTCTTCAAATCCCTCGTGTTTACCGCATTCCGTCACGTTCGCCGAATCTTAAACTTCAACCTTCATTTCTATCAAACAAATTTATGTGTACAGAATATTATATTTATATGCTATCTAGATCAACAATATAATAACCAGTACACATAAAAATGGTGCTCAGAATTTAATAATCTCCCGACAATCAATAAATATGAATTCAAGCGTAAATAATAATTTTCAAAAAGCCTCGCGGCCTTCCACGTTTTCCCTTCTTTCGAACGCCCATTTTCATTCACGTGTTTCCTTTTTGGTATCGTTTTATCAACAGTATCCTTCTTTGAATTTTTACAATTCTTATTAATTTAAATTAAATAATCTCTTAAATACAACGAGTTAGTAATTTCCTCTTTATACGAATCTTTTTCACTTTTAGGTCGCGTGACTAATATGCAGAACAAACATATACACACACCTAAATTTACTTAGATTCTTTCACGCACACCAATTCTAAAATTGATCCATTCTACCAAATAGAATCATTCTCAATAACAAACGTGAAAATACAAGATCAGGGATCGCAATGTTAATCAGGTCCGGCTACAACATCGGTGAATGACCAAACGTCTTCAACAATCCAATTTTCAACCGAAATCCAGCTAGATTCATTAAAAATTCCGCATGCATGTCTCACACTACTGGTTGTGATGCATCAAACCCATTCGTTTGGTTGGACCTTTATGACGTGATTCTTCGCCTTCAAGCCATAACTGAACCAGAGAAGATAGCTGTCATGATTCAAATAGTCCCCATAAGTATCTTCGTTAGGTTTAGCGATATTTTATTTAATGGAGAAGAGGTGGGAGCATATAACGAATTGATGGAGGCCTTCCGAAAGGAATTTGGCAAGTCACCGGTTAAAAATTTAATGGAGCTCCTTAATACTCAAAATATGGGACATTAGTATCTCACTAGCTTTTAAAATCATTTGAAGGACCTTATCAGTGCAAAGGGCGCGCAATCTGACCTTTTCGACGCTCTCCTCACCGAAATTTTCATGCTGGCAGTTCCAGGGTATATTAGGCCCCTCATTCTTATGCCATCACCAAACGATGTTGACCAACTGTAAAAAGCAGCCGATCATCTGTAAAAAAATCATTATGCAAATTGGGGCAGTATACACAATTACGGCCCCAAGCATATTTCTTCCATTTCGCAGGTTCGGATAAAGGCTAGTTCTGCTTGCGAACGACGGGAGCTGTCACGTTATCGAGGACCAAGAGTGACTTCAGCCATTTAAAACTCCAGCAATGGGCACAGAGCGAGCGACGGCACGGGATTGGTGGTCGGAGAGATAGGACCCGTTCCGCCTATTCCCACCATAATCTTTCACAACAAAAGGGTCTATGCAGGTACCATCAAAGGTGTGGTAACAACTCTCTACTCAGCATTTGCAACTAGCATTATACCATTATGCCTTTTCCCATAATGCACCTAGTTTTCTCCCAAAGGATAATGTAAATTTCCCCCAATCAACTTAATGGAGGTGTTGCCACAACCAATATCGCGCCTCCTTCGCCTAAACTCAACTTTCCACTCAACGCACATCACTTATCTGAACTAAACTCTTTAAATTTTCAACTTCAATTTCAAACCTCAAATTCTCCTTTAAACTAGAAAGGCATGGGACAAAAGGATCTACATCCCCTGCCCTCACTTCGCTTACTCAGATAGGTCCTCCCTTTTGCATTTTTTACCCACTTTCTAGTTTCTCATTCCTTGTGGACACTGGTGCAGCATGCAGTGTTATACCAATTTCTAAGGGTGAGAAAGCTTTTGCTCCCTCAGAGTTAGTTCTGAAGGCAGCTAATTTGATTAATATTAGGACCTCTGAAAGGGGTAACCTCTAAGTCTCGCTTGATCTCCATAGAGTTTTTCGATGGACCTTCGTCATGGCCAAGGTAGAGTGTCCAATATTCGGTCTAGATTTTCTTTCGGCTCACGACCTCTTGGTCGACTCTCTTTTCCGCAAGCTTATCGATCGCAAAGCTTTACTCACTGTTTCAGTTTCGTACTCACCTTCACAGAGTTCACTCCTTTCTATTCATCTCCCACCCACCGAGCCCCCATTCCAGAGACGTTTGCAGCAATTTCCAAAACCTTTCCCTTCCACTTTCGGAGGTGCTGCATTGGATCGAGACGACAGGAGGACCTGTATTCTCCCGACCTCGTCGTCTAGCCACATATAGACTTTCTGCAATGCGTGATGAATACCAATTCATGATGGATGCTAGCATTTGTAGACCTTCCTCTTAACCTTGGGCCTCACCACTCCATATCGTTCCCAAATCCACGCCGGGGGAATTCAGAGCATTGGAGATTGGATCTGATTCGTGCTTTCAACCAGATCCCTATTCACCCAGACAATATTGCAAAGACTAGCATCACCACTATGTTTAGTCCTTTTGAACCATCTTTCTCACTTGAGCACCTTTCTCACCTTCGTCAAGTCTTTTCTCGCCTTCGAGTACGGTATATTATTCAACACTTCTAAGTGTCTTTTTGCTGTCTCGCAACTCTACTTCTGGGGACACCACGTTTCGAGTGTCGGGATTAACCCACTCCAAGACAAAGTTACCGTAATGCAAAATTTTGCTCAACCGACATCACGTAAACAACTCAGACATTTTTGTGGCATGGTCAATTTCTACCACAGATTCATTCCAAATTGTGCCCAGGTCATGCAAACTCACCAACTCAATGCTGTCTAAGACCAAAAAGAATCTCCTCTCGAGTGGTCTACTTGGGCGTGCGATTCGTTTTCTCGCACCAAAGAGGCTTTTGCCCGCGCTGTGGAATTGTCTCATCCTTTTCTAGTAACCCCCATTAGCGTTGCCTCAGACGCATTCTCGAATCAAGTAGGTGCAACCTTGCAGTAGAAGATTGGTGACCTATGACAATACCTTGCTTTCTTCTCTCTCGCTCTCTCTTTCGGACTCTCTAAAGAGGCGTAATACGTTCTCACGTGAGCTGCTTAGTATATACCTCCCAATCCGTCACTTCCGTCCGTATTTGGATGAGCATGACTTCACTATTTTTACTGACCATAAGCATTTGGTCGGTGCTTGCTCGTCTTGTTCCACGTCTTTGGTGCAAACTGCAGTTAATACTTATCACCTTGACTTTATCCTACAGATTATAAGCGGTATGCGTTATGTTCCTGGCTCTTCAAACGTCGTACCGGACGTGCTTTCTCGCATTTATGCGATTTCGGGGACGTGACAGGATGAAGACACGCAAAAACTGCGTGGCTCTTCTAAACTCGTTGTTCGCGAAGTCGAATTACCAGACAGTCCTTCCAGGCGCATCCTGGTCGCCTATTCATTGCCTGACTATCCTCGCTCTCGCCGCACGAAACCCGCCTTTATTGAAAATGTTCACCTTGAGGACCCGTTTTCGACTTCTCGTTCCACTATAACCCTTTATGGTCGAAAACGTCCCCGAAATAACATCCACACCACGCTTACAAACACTCCTGCTACACAAATTTACTTTTCGTTTTGCTGGCTCTGCTTCTTGTGTTGCAGGAACCCTAGTCGGCATTGTTGGTCAATCAGAAGCTAATCTTTCTACTAGAGGTCACCCCGTTAGCGGAAAACGGACTTGAGACGCCCTCGTCCCGCTTGACGCCATCCCGGAACGAACAAAAAATGGGATAACCTTCGCTCCGTCAACCTCCTCTCGTGTCGGTGCCTCGCTCAAATCAACTGGCACAGCCCCTGCGGATAAGTGTCCCAACGTTCGGAGCCAATCTACAGACACTGTGACACACTCCGGTTGCGTCCTAAGGAGACATCGGCGTTATCAGAATAAGCAAGACCATATTAAGGAGGAGGGGTGTAACTTTCTTTGGTGGGAGTAATTGTAGCACTACCAGATTTATATAATGCACAGTACTCCAAAAGTAAATAAAATAATGTATATAATGTAATGCTGTATGACTTAAAAATAATTAAAATCAACTATGTTATCATGTAATTCCACAGTACTTCAAAATAATTTGTTTGTATCCAACTTAAGCGGAGTGAGAAGTCAAACAATAAACATTTATTCCATTCACTTGAAATTTTCACGAAAGATAGATATTAGATATATCTAAATATGTGTATAATATTTAATCAAAACGTTTTGTTAAACTTCTATAATAAATATTTAAATACACTTGTTCTTATGATACTCACCTGTGAGGCTTCATTATCAATTCTATTTCGCCTTGCACTGTGGATCCATAGAAGCTCTCCTCGGAGACACGGAGTGTTATAAGTTATAACGAATCTAAAGGTAATTTTCATACTTTTTGATAAATTTACATTTTTACATTGAAATTAGGTTCCTTTCGAAGTCTCATAATATATTATTTAGGAGAGAGATGTAATTTTTTTTCTATATACATCTTTACATTGAGTTTGAGTTCCTTCGACGTTCGGAGTCTTACAATACTATATATTTATATCTACAATAACGCATTTTAGTTAGAGGTTCTTTTAAGCCTTTAAAGCTAGGAGCTGCAGCAGTTTAATCGAAAAAAATATTTGTGTGCGTGTGTGTATGCTCGCCACAACTTTATTATTGTTAACTTTTACTTAGGTCTCCTTCCCTTTTTATTTATTGGCTGTAGCATAAAATTCAATTACTAGGTGCTCCTTATTTTATACACGATTTATGCCTACAGCTTTATGCAGGCGCACCACAACATCGAATTTACATTCTTATTTCATTTTTGTTATACTTGGTTGCAAAACATAAATTTCAAAAGGGGCAGCAATCTTGAGATTCTTTGTTTAACTTATTTTATGAAAAGCGTTTAATAACATATGTTAGAGAGTTCCAGATATAGTAGCTGCAGTTCCTCCACACGAAAACGTCTCGTTTTTTGTACATTACTTGTTGTGTCTGCACAACACCACTTTTATTTAAACTTGACGGAACCTAAGAATACGGAGTTAACTTTAAATTAATATCTACACGGACCTTTCACACGAAATAGGGAGTTAACTTTAAATTAATTATTTAACGGATTCTGTACACAAAATTTGTCCTAATAACATTAATATTTTTCTTCCTACCATCGGACACTGGATTAGCATTATTTATGCTTTTTTAAACTAAATATTCACTGAATTTCTACTTTTAATTGATTTGCACAGGTATTTTTATAAGTACTGTAGTTGTTTTTATTAATATTTGAAAACTTGCCCGAACAATTGGCGTTCGTTCTTCTGGTGATTTCCTCTTGGGGTAGCGTGTTCCTTTTGAGCTGTAATAATATGTTCGTCTGTAGAAACTGGACAAACTTTTGCCGAGTTAGATCTCAATCTAAGTCCACCTGTAGTAGTTAATCTTAGCTCATCTAGGCTGCTTACAGTAGTCCGGTGAGTAGAAATGAGTTCCTCTACCATTCTAACGGCGGCTTCGTTTAAAAGAGAGCCAACGGGGATATAGTTTCCAGATCTTCTTCTTTTCGAGCCGACAGTTGGCTTCGCTCGTTGTTCGTTGTGTGAATCTAATTTCCGATCTCTCTTCTTGTTCGAGCGAATGAGTCACCAGTTGTGGGTTTACCTAGCTGTTATAGCAGGTCTAGTGGTTACCAGTTATGCCAGGTGGTAAGTCACTCATTAAGGTAATTTGGTAGGTTATTCAGTTATGGCCTATAAACTGGTTACCAAGTTATAGGAGACTGGCTAAAGCAGTTAGGACGGGTGTTGCCCATTCAAGTACTAACCTTCCCAATGTTGTTAACCTTGACACAGCGCTGTCGGGGTATTCGGATGACGGGCGCTGACCTTGGGCTGACTGCAATTGTGGGGGAATTACCCTCTTGCTTGGTTTTACTGAAGTAGGCTAGATAAGAAGATCTATTGGATTCTTCTTAGCAAAATTAATCCCGTAATGCGGATTCTGAACTCTTTATTGGGCCGAGGACATGGTAGGCTTAGACATAAAGAATTTAATGGAATTTGTGTTGGGGATTTGAGGCAGGCCTACTAATGTATATGCCTACTTTTATTATCCTGACTCTCTTTTCCTTTCCTTTTGACTCTTGGTTCGCCTGATGCTCTGTTTGTCCCTCTAATCTACCCAGAGTTGTATATACTATTGATACCCATGGGCGTAACCCGCTTATTACCAATGACACTCACTTGGGCGGAGCCTACTCTGCAGGATGTTTGTGTATATACGGTGATGGAGCAAATTTTTGTGTCAGATTCCGTGCATGCATCTTGCATTTCGCAGACTCCTGACAGTAAACAAAGCCTGTATCTTTCCTGGCTTCAGTCCGGTGTCAATAACTGATCTGATTTGATGTCGTTGGCACAGCTGTAGTGTTTCCCAGACCCTTGGTTATCGAGACGTTTGTTGATATAGCTGTGGTGTTTCCAAGATCGTTGGTTATCGTAAGAGGTGTGTAAGTATATATACGTGTGAGTGTGTATTTGTTTGACCGCGCGTGCGTGTGAAAGTTCGTTCTGCATGCAGCCCCTTTATAGAATCGTACATATCATTGTTTACATGATTTGATTATTTCTCTAACAAAAATGTTATATGTATTATTATTTTTTTTATGACAAACTATTATTTATTTTGGATTACTTGCATGCGAATAATTATGTGCGTGCCCATTCCACCCTTCATGGGATTTATATGATACTCAAATGTGAGGTTTTATGGTCAATCCTATTTCACCTTGCACTTTGGCACCATATAACAACAAACCGCTCCAAAATGAATTCCCCTGTATTATCACGTAAACCTTTGGCTGAAGTAGAGTTTGAAAATTTCTCCACCAATATTGGAACTTTTAATTTTATATTGTCCAGCATTAGTCATCTAAATTTAAGTCTCCTGCGCTTAGGCATCTAAATTCTTTACGCAATATTTGATGCAGGTTGGAACTATATGTTTTGTTTTTGTTTACTCTAATTTAAAGAGCAAAGGTAACGAGGCCGTATTGCAGAAAGTATAAAGAGAGATCTGCATAGAAAGTATTAAAGATAGACGAAGGGAAAATAAAGGAAGATATGTAGTCCTCGCAGGTGTTAGGGCCGAAATTCTGCACAACTGCTGGTATTGGTGTCGTGGGATGTTTGCCCTCCTCCTGATTTCAGTTATAGCAGGGGCATTACCTCTGTTACATCATTAGAACCGCATGAGTGTAAAAAGTATAATGCAAGGGGTGAAATAAATAATGTTTCTAGCATTGCCGCAACAATTGGGGAGTTATATTCTCTAATGCCTTGGGGTCCCCGTACTTATGTATTAAACAATACCATACTTTAGTTTCGAGTTCTATTTTTGCATCAATTGGTTCAGTACCATATGACGAATGTCTTCTAGTACTATGCCTTTTAAATCGTTTAGGTTTATTTGATATTCATTCAATTGATAAACCTGCCTTCTCTTATATTTATTTATACCTGTGGATTTTTCTGATTAAGTTATCATGTATTTTTCTATTGTCTCATCTGACGATATCATGGACGAAGATATGGAGTTAAAAGACTTAATTCTAGGTTTAAAAATTGACTAAATTGAAAGTGGAAACCATAAATTCCAAGCTGCGTGAGGTAAAGTTGCATGGAAACGATTGTTGAACATCTTTCTACATGAACAGGCATAAAGAATTTCCTAAGTCCTGTTTTTGAAAAGTTACTCTGATATTCGCAAGATATAAATGGAACTTAAATCCTCCCAATGGTGTGTGTCCATCGATAGTTCTACATTTTGCGCATTTAAATTAAATGAAAGAAGAATACGATTACATCAAAGAGGTTTTAATGGGAATTTGTATGGGCACTATCAGTGGGTGTGGTGATTTCAAGATGACTGTGATTTGTGTTAGCTTTACAATGAAGTTCTATTAATTATCCAACCTTCCAATGCATGGGAGTAACGTGACCAGAAGTCTTAGCTGAGAAAGTTATGATACCCTCTCAAACAGATGTTTGATAGGAACAAGATGTCAAACAGATGTTTGGTAGGGGCAAATATAATCAAACAGATGTTATCTTGCATCTGGAGAACCAAATGAATGCAAAAGGAGAACAGGTGTGGGGTGCTTTTTGCGATATAATTTTTTGATTTACGGCCAATCATAAAGCAACTATTTAAAAATCAATTCTTTCCGACCGTGAGTGGCAACGGCACTTAAAAGCTATACTGTCGGCACGGCCATATTGATCTTTTATGTATTAATTTAGACGATGTGTGTGACAAAGACCCTGAGAGATTACAATTGATTCGACACGATGTAGAAGACATATTATAGGTGTTGGAATTCATAGATATGAGGGGATTAAATTTCGTAAAGTGTGAGAAATGATAAAACAGTTTATATGTTTATAAAGATGTCTGCGCCATTTATTTTTTCTCGTACTTAAACCGCACTACCAACCAACGAGAGCGTATCGCGAAGACGGTTTGTAAGGAAAAATCTGTAAAGACTTTAGTGAAGATAGAGAAACTGAATATGTGAAAGATAAGGAGTCACCGATCTTCCATCACGCAATGGAGACGGAAGAGAAACCAAACCTCTAGATGAGAGCCGCAGCAATTGTTCCCATGTTACACATGACACTACTGGCAGGTGTCGTGACGCCATCAGCTTGGCCGCGCACAAAAACGCCTCCCCTCGCCCAGAAAGATTCGGAGTGACATGTTTCCATGGAGACTAAAGGAGTTTTCCACAGGTGATGCGAGCCTTAGTGCGCCCAGGTTGAGAATTCGCTCTATTTGTAGTGAGTGGTACCCAGAAAAGAATAGTTACACTACTCTAGCAGCGTCTTGTGAAGGGGCTCTTAAATTACCACCTTCATTAAACTCTCCACCTGTAAACCAAACTCTTAAATTCACCGTTAAATATTCTATAATTAAAGGATTTAGTAATGAAATATTAATTTTTGGAACAGCAAATCAAATAGACACCAGAATCTCTTTTAAATTTAAGATATCATTTTACGATAAGGCTAAGATGAAATAATCTAACTTTGCGAGTGGGATTGATGAGATGGCACCACTAAAGTGTGGTTGGCTCGCATCAACGTTACTAAAAACACACTAAGACTTTGCAACCATTCAAAAATGTTGTGGTCGCATTCTGCCTCACCTTGTCACTAGCGGAAAAAGACTAAACAAAATGAAATTCATGAATACGAGATACACATCGCTACTTTAGATAATCATACTTGTTCAGTAGTACACTTCGTAACATAATACATAGTGTTTCTAAAAGTTTTATATCATTTGAGATGTTAATAACCCAGTAACTACAGTCTAAGCAAATGAAACTGAACAGGCTTAATGTTGAGCAATATAAGATTTCTTCTTCAAAATTTGAATGAGAAATTCAAACGTATTTGGATTTCATGAACGATTTCACAATTTATCAAGTTGCGCGTCACCTGAGATACGGCACACGCCAAGTCCGGCTCATGCCAAACACGTTGCAGCATATCATTGGCAACAGTCTCAAGTATGGTAATGATTCTTTGCTTGAGTTCCTCTAGATCTGCAGCAAAAGGAGGTTGAGGACATAAACTTACTCCCTTCCCATATCACTAGAGAAAAAAAATCGCAAGTAGTCGGGTCAATTGAACGTGGAAGCCATTTCAACAGTACATTGTCTTTATCCCCAGCACGTCGAATCCACCACCTCTCTGGCAGATTCTCATTAATATCAGCCCTCAGAGTGAGCTTCCAGTAATGTCTGGGGAAGGCAGGCCTCCACCCGACGCTGAAGCTTGCTCCATTCTTCTTCTTTTTCTGTCTTCAGTTTCATTATGTTTTCTTGATTGTTCGTTCTTCTTATTATTTTTGTCTGTGGATTGCTTTGCTTTGTTTGTTTTTTTTAATATAGTCGAACAATGGGCTAAATATTAAGTACGGCTACTGATGCCATAGTAGCAGTCGCAAGATAGGGTGCTAAAAATACAAAAAACACCTTGTCTTTAACCCTAGCACATGCCAAACTCCTCACGCCGTACATATTTCACCCGAACGCTTTACCTGCTTCCTACCTCACCACATTTCACACCACTCTTAAATCCGCATCATATAACTTCCATCTCTCTACTCCATGTTTTCATAGTCAGCTGACCCGAAGCAAACACGTGATCGACACATTCCTAATGCTCTCTGAAGCCACCTTAGCCATTCCCCATGACCCCCGCAGTCGCCTGAGGAGAGTGCGAGACGAGCAGCTCGTTTCGAACTCAGATTTTCTTTTACGCTGACGGATATCCAAATGGATTAAGCATCCGTCTAGTAATCTCATCGAAGGAGGTCGATAGTGTAAGCATCATTAACGATTTGGTGCTTCTTTCTTTTCACGGGCCATTTTTCCTTCTACACCTTTTCGCTTTGATCCAAATTCCTCTCTAATGTAGATAGATGACTATTCATAACTTATATCTCCACAGATTGTTCAAGATGGATATAACGTGAAACTTATAAGAAAAATAAAAAAAAATAAATTATTCATCTAGTGAAGCATTTTATTATAAAAATATAAAACTAATCCAGTTTAATAATTATTAAGCAAATTAAAAAACATTGTTTTCCTTGGCTCTAATCTCTTAACTTTGATTGTTTCATTTTTCAAGAAAGTTGTTCATTCTGTTAGTAGACAAAATAATTCTGCTGCTTGTTCAGGACTATTTAATTTCATGATGCGTATGATAGAACGGTTTGAGGCCGCTTAATTTCAACCGCTATCACATGTTGTTTAGAAACACGTTGCTACCCACGTGCATCTTCGTCTTGAAGCCGAGCGCGTTATCGCTTTACCTGAGTCAATATTTATCCAAGGAGGTTCATCGCCTCCCCCCGTTTCGCCCCATGCGCTGATCCCGCCAGATTGAGTTAATCTTATGGGAAGATAAGGTATGTTCTCATGGCGCGGCTGGGCATTCCCTTGAAGCCCCCACTCCATTGTCCCCTACGCCAAAGGGATGGCTTGACTATTTATATGGAAACTTTACCAATAAGAGCAGATTCAGATCCAGATTATCTTCGCGAGACATCCCGCCGATCCGGTCTCACCTTGTGCACCAGGGCCCTCTACCTCGAGATCCACTATTTTGTCCAGAGGAGGACAATTTTCCTTGAGTGCCAAGGTTCGAGCCTTCAAGACTCCAAGTCCACAAGGTCCCCCCTGTTGTTCAGAAAGAGAACAACGTTAGAACAGATATTTTTCTTTGAGCCCGTTGACAAGAGACGGTTCTCACCCTCACCCCCTGTTGTTCAGAAAGAGAACAACGTTAGAACAGCCATTGTTCTTTGAGCCCGTAGACAAGAGACGGTTCTTACCCCCCCCCCCCCTGTTGTTCAGAAGAGAACAACGTAGAACAGCCATTGTTCTTCAAACCCGTTCGTCAAGAAACGGTTCTCATTCCCAAGACGTCACGTCAGGATCATTTAATCCCCCCCCCCCCTTCCTTCAGCTGGAACTCGCCAGCGGACCGAAGATTCCTTTGCGTTGCCTTCCTCTGCACAGCAACTTGTAATTACGTAAGCTGAACATTACCTTTGAGTATTTAACCTTTTTGTCAACCCTATCCTGTGCTTTAAATGGTTTAGCGAACCATCCCATCCCTTTAATTTTTGTTTGTTTACCTTTTTTTAAACCTCTCTCAAATCTTAATTCTCGGATTAGCCAGATATTCCCACGACCCTTTCCATTCTCTGTTTATGTAAACATTTTCAGTTTTGTGTGTTGATAGTTTAATTAATAAAACTCTATTTTATTAATGATAGCCATATTACTATCATTGAGCTCAGTTCCACTTCTTAAGTATATTGAAGATAAATAACATCGGTCAACCAGATAACCACGCACTCTAAATATAATTGAATAGTTTCCTCAACGAATAGTTATATATGGTATACCGTCGAGAGTCCATTCTACAACAATGCGCTTTTTAATAATTAATTTACTCACAATTATTGCCATTAAGTGGCATTAAGTAGTATATTGTCATAAGTGCCATGGCTGAAAATGGCGTTTTTCCATCTCTATCATCGTTATTTTCTGTCTATCAAGAATGGAAACTATACCACTGTGATTGCAAAAGAATCGATATGATATAAATAAAAGCAAAATGTTCTCTTTTTAAAATTATGTTTTGTAAATGAAATTGCTCTTTAACAATTAAAGTTCATCCTAAGAATTTTAGTCCTAGTGCATCTTGCGCTTGATGTAACTATGATTTGCCTTTTCCTCATATATCTCTTAATTCTCACAATTCGATGTTTAAAAATTACCTTTTTCTCCTCAAAAAGCATAAAGCGCACGAATGGCTATGTAACAAAGGGAAATTATACCCACAAATGGTCGCTTAGGCACGCAAGAATCTACAAACAAGTGTCTCCGAAGATGAAAATTACCTCTTAGAACTGTCGTAGAGAAGCAATGCCGTGCCTCTTCATCACGTTCTGGCAAGTGTGAAAGCGAAGAGGGGATATAAAGTTGTATGTGTGATCTGCTTAACCCATCCAGCCCCTACTCTGTGAAAGTTATCACATGAACTTTACTGAAAGTCCAATTTAGAGCAGTGTGTTACCTTCATTTTCAACAGGATTTTTGTTTTTTTTGTCTCTAGTATCGTATCTGCGAGAGGGAAAATGGGATTTTGTGGATTTTAAATGCGAGTTTGCATTTCCTTTTACGATTTAGAAGTGGTGCGATCTTTTCTTCCATTTTGGCGCGAAAACTTTGCCTTAATCAGACATTACGTGGTAGGAACCTTTTGTCGTTTAGATATTAATTCACCGTTTATTAATTTAAAGACATAGATTAACCTTGAATTAAGCACACATTACAAGCAAAGCTACAAGGAATATCAACGTCCTAAGAATACTATCAAAAAATGCATTTTAACAAAAGTAAGAGCCTCTAACCACTCTATACAAACAATTCAGCACCAGCTTGGTAGCAAACCACAGCAGCCAAATCTCACGGCTCACACCCATCCGAGACCTACATGCTGAAACAAAACTCTTACTCAATCAAAATACACCTAGACATCATTGGATCTTAACACTTCAGCCGAGCACTGACCCCTCATCACCACAACCATCACCTGAGAGCAAAACCACCACCTTTCAGAAACAAGAAAGAAGCCCCAGCACACTATTTTTATCATCTCTACAATAGCCTTCTTCCCCTACCAACAAACCATAACTTAATCAAAAACAGCCACACTAAATTCATCCAAAATACACTTGAACACACAAACTACCACTAAACAACACCCTAAAAGAACCTCCTAAACCGATAAGAACAATCAGCAAATAGAACACACAAAGTAATCCTTTCTCGACTCAGGTAAGGGCACTCTAATCTACTCCACAGGCCAATCCACTCAACTCTACTCCATCTCACAAATATAGAATAAATCTTGACTCCAACGGGCACCAAATGCAACCAAAGACCAGACAACATAGAAGACCTACTAATAGACAACCTAAACTCACATACTCACGCACTACACGAAATATCTCGTCAATTGGGGGTAAGAGGACCGGCGAGTCAATTAAAGTGTGTGTGTATATATATATATATATATATATATATATATATATATATATATATATATATATATATATATATATATATATATATATATATATATATATATATATATATATATATATATATATATATATATATATAAGAGAAAATAAGAATTGAACGCAAATGAGCAAATGAGACAAGAAACCGGAGTTTTTTAAAAGCGAGAGAGAGGGACATTAGAAGAATCCAGAATGAAAGGGAGCAGAGGGCGGCACAGTGAAGGCGATCCTTTACAAAGAAGACAGAAATAACGCCAGGGGAAAAAAGTTTTGAATTCCTAGCCGGGACTCGAACCCGGGTCTGCTGATTGCCGGTCAGATGCTTTACCGCTAAGCTACCAGGCACAGTAACTATATCTCTCCCAAAGCGTTACCCCATCAAACCCAGTATTTCCCTAAGTTAGGAACTTGCAGGGAATTTTTATACCACATCCTCTTACCCGCTCACAATTTAAAGGCTCACTGTCCATGTCACATACAAAGAAAACAACTACAGCGGGTAAGAGGATGTGGTATAAAAAAATCCTTGGAAGTTCGTAACTTAGGGAAATACTGGGTTTGATGGGGTAACGCTTTGGGAGAGATATAGTTACTGTGCCTGGTAGCTTAGCGGTAAAGCATCAGACCGGCAATCAGCAGACCTGGGTTCGAGTCCCGGCCAGGAATTCAAAACTATTTTTCCCTGGCGTTATTTCTGTATTCTCGGTAAAGGATCGCCTTCACTGTGCCGCCCTTTGATTATGGATTCTTCTAATGTCCCTCTCTCTCGCCTTTAAAAAAACTCCGGTTTCTTGTCTCATTTGCTTCCAATTCTTCTTCCTCTTGTACTATATGTATTTATAGACAGCTACACCAGGTTTCTGCATCTTTCTTTCTGTCTTCAAATTTTATTTGAAAGACAGAAAATAAAAATGGTATAGCCCTGAGGTGGTTGTATTATCACCCGCAGATCCTGTAGTTGCTTTCTTTGTATATATATATATATATATATATATATATATATATATATATATATATATATATATATATATATATATATATATATACAAAGAAAGAAAGAGAGAGTGTCTCAAAGTCAATTTAGGATTTAAAAACAACTAAGATTACTTAACGTATTTTACTTTATTTTTTTTACTATTATATTCTTTTATTATATTTTCTTGATGTTGGTGCGACTATTTTGCTTCTACATTGTATTTTCCCTTAACATCTTAACTTAAAAATATACAGTGATTTGTTCGATTGATTCATTATGTTGAAGTAGGCATTTTAAGTGGGGTTTTTATATGTAAAATATATTGTTTTTCATCGTAGAATTTTCGAAACGTTCTAATAAAAAATATTCCCATATATATATTTATATATATATATATATATATATATATATATATACAAGCCGCTGTTCTCTTCCTTAACAGAAGAGCTTGGTTACACAGGCACCCCTGCGGGAGGGTGGCCTACGGCATTATTTGCTAATATTAACCGCTTTTTTTAATCCTCTTTATAGACTCTTTATTTTAACACCATGAACACTCTTTTCTTCTTCTTCTTCTTCTTCTCCTTCTTCTTCTTTTTCTTCTTCTTCCTCTACTTCTTCTTCTTTTTCCGAAGCGGAAATAGGAAATAAAACTCGCGAAGGATTTGAAGAAGGAACCGAAACGGTTTTACGGCTATGTAAACAGTAGGAAACCCTTAAAAGGTTCAATAGGGCCGATTAAAGACAAAGATGGTTGTTTGACGGAATTGCCGGCGGAAATGCCTAAAATTTTAAATGAACATTTCACAAGCGTCTTTACTGTTGAAGATTCGACCGAATTAACTAACGATCCGAATTAGGATCGTTAGTTGAAGAAGTAGATAATAGTGATATTTGCATATCCGATATAACTGTTAATGAAGTGGAAATTCTTAAATATATTAACCTGATGAAAAAGTCGAAATCACCCGGGCCCGATGGCGTTTACCCTACTCATTTAAAGGAACTTAAGAATGAGCTTGCGAAGACGTTGCGTGCAATTTTCAATCGCTCATTAGAAGATGGCGTAGTCCCTTTAGACTTCAAGCGTGCAAACGTTACATCAATATTTAAGAATGGGAATAGATACGAAGCAACGAATTTTCGTCCTATTAGTCTAACTTCGGTAGTTGGAAAGCTTTTATAATCGGTAATTAGAGATAGAATAGTGTGCCACCTCGAGCTAAATAATCTGATTAAAGATTCCCAACATGGGTTTAGGCGGGCGAGATCGTGCTTGACAAATTTGCTGGAATTCTTCCATAAAATGATTTGCGTTTACGACGAAAGCAAAGCTGTAGATGTAATCTATCTAGACTTTAAAAAGGCGTTTGACACCGTTCCGCACGAGAGATTATTAATGAAAGTTAAAGCAATCGGTGTGAAGGGTAAGATATTGAATTGGATTGGAAATTGGCTGAAGGATAGTTCGCAGCGAGTAGTTATAAATGGTGAATGTTCTGATTGGGTCAACGTCAGTAGGGGAATGCCACAAGGCTTGGTTCTTGGCCCATTATTGTTTCTAATATATATAAACGATTTGGATAATGGCGTATTTAGTACGATTTCTAAATTTGCTGACGACACGAAGCTGGGCAACCGTGCCTATGTAAGATCGGATGTAGAAAAATTACAAAAGGACCTAAACTTGATTGTCAGATAGGCGGATAAGTGGCAAATGCAGATTAATTTAAGTAAATGCAAGGTGATGCATTTGGGTTGCCATAATTTGAGGGTAGAGTATAACATGAAAGGCCAGGTCCTCGACGTGGTTAAATTGGAAAAAGACCTGGGAGTTTTAGTCTCGGATGACTTCAAAGTCACGGAACAATGCGCGGATGCATGTAAAAAAGCAAATCGTGTGCTGGGTTATATCGCGCGTAATTTCACGTTCCAATCCAAAGATGTAATTTCACCGTTATATAAATCACTTGTGCGTCCACTGCTCGAATATACGGTTCAATTTTGGGCTCCATACAAAAAAAAGATATCGCGCAATTAGAAAGAGTGCAGCGTAGGGCTACAAAATTATTTCCCAAGCTGAGAAACAGGCCGTACGAGGAAAGACTCAGGGCATTATATTTGCCATCTCTCGAAGGCAGAAGATTACGTGGCGAGCTAATAGAAATATTTAAAATATTGAAAGGATTTTCAAACGTTGATTATAGAAATTTGTTCGAATTAGATCATAGGGGAAACACTCGCCAACACGGATTAAAATTAGTGAACAAGCGATTTAACACTAGTATAGCCCAAAACGATTTTACGTTTAAAATTACTCAAATTTGCAATAGGTTACCCACCCACGTAGTAGATAGTACGTCGGTAAATATGTTTAAAAACCGTCTCGACGCGCACTTAAATAGTATAAATATAACGTAGTCTGAGCACAGTAAATAAAAACATCTTTTCAAAAGGAGTTTGGAGCGGAGGAACAACGAGAGTAAAAATGATGACTAAAAATGATGCCAGCGATTTCTCTTGCATGTGTAGTTTAGATATCCATTTTCTTTTCCGCCTATCCTATAAATAGTCTTACAATCCTAAAATTAGATTTTCACCACTAGCAGTCAAGGGCTGCGGAAGTTGAGAAGAAAAACTTTCTATCACCCCCCCCCCCCCCCAGGTTGAAGTAATTAATATGCATGACAATATACACATGTAGATAAGTGTGTACAGTAGATTATATATAAAAAAAATAAATAAAATAATAAAAAATAATAAAATAAAATAAAATAAATATATAGCATGTTAGAGATACACTCGTAGATAAGTGTGTATCGTAGTTATGGATTTAGTGTAGTGGACTAGTCTCAAGCGGACCTTAGGGTCTTTGCTGGTCCTGGATTCTGTAGTTCTTTAGTTCTTCTTCTTTTTCTTCTTCTTTTTTCTTTTTTTTTAAAGTACACTATGCTACGCATAGTGTACTAACGGCATACTTTTAACTGTGATCAAAGCAGTGCTCGATGCCTCAGTGTGCCTGGTTCGAATCGCTTCCCTGCACGGATTTTTCGAAAAAAGGTAATAAAAATATTACTGCAAGGAAAAATTATTCCGTTTTCTCTTTCAATGTGGTTTAATGTATTTATATATATATATATATATATATATATATATATATATATATATATATATATATATATATATATATATATATATATATATATATATATATATATATATATATATATATATATATATATATATATATATATATATATATATATATATATATATATATATATATATATATATAATATATATATATATATATATATATATATATATATATATATATATATATATATATATATATATATATATATATATATATATATATATATATATATATATATATATATGTATATATATATATATATATATATATATATATATATATATATATATATATATATATATATATATATATATATATATATATATATATATATATATATATATATATATATATATATATATAATATATATATATATATATACATATATATATATATATATATATATATATATATATATATATATATATATATATATATATATATATATATATATATATATATGTATATATATATATATATATATATATATATATATATATATATATATATTATATATATATATATATAATATATATATATATATATATATATATATATATATAAATATAATATATATATATATATATATATATATATATATATATATATATATATACATATTTATATATATATATATATATATATATATATATATATATATATATATATTATATATATATATATATATATATATATATATATATAATATATATATATATATATATATATATATATATATATATATATATATATATATATATATATAATATATATATATATATATATATATATATATATATATATATATATATATATATATATATATATATATTTAACGTACAAGAGTATCAGCAAGCGTGTGTTTCTATATAAACAGCTTCCATATTTTTACAAGAGAAGATTAAGGCTGTACAAAATCGGTGCACGAATGCCTACTGGTTCGAGTATAAGTTACATACTCGTATTGGTAAAGATCCAAATTTGAATAAGCAGAACGAAAGTTATCAAAATATAAGCAATTTACTAGAAAAATTGTTGTGTCCAAAATTATCCGAACGTTTAGGTTTCTTGTACAGAGTACCGGCATTGTTTGCATAACAGCTAACTTCAGTTGTAGTACATACTGTTCTCTCAAGCTATGATAAAACAGGGTTTATTTACAGCTGCTAAATTAAACAGTTGGCCAGAGAATATCTAATAATGGAATGGCAATTCATTACCCAACTTTGGAAGAAGGGAGGTTTCAAGATGGCTGTAGCACTCTCGAGAGAGCTCAATTTGATTTTAGCCATCAAGGTATTCAAACGGACTCTCACGTGGGCTGGATCATACAATTTTCACATTCTCACACCTACAGTTAATCCAGTGTTAATCATTCATAATAATAACGTTCTCTTGTATTCGCCACTGAACACTTTACATTCAACGAAAACCAAGTCCACTTGGTTTTCCTCGTAAGTGATGAAAATAATTTAAATTTGGTGGATCACATTAGTGGAAGTTCGTTCGTTGAAAAGCATGAGAAAAATGTCTGCCAATTGCACCAAAAAGAGTGAAGTTTACTGGATGAAATGTCATCGTCAGGGGGGCGATTTCGGTTGAAGGTACTGAGCCTTCTTTGCCTTTACCGTGGAAAAATGAATGCGATAGGAGGTTTGCCCCATCATCCAGCCTTTGAATCTCAACCTCCAAATTTCTCGGACACTTCATTTTTTCTAGTGAATTGCTTTTCTGCTGATAACTTTCATTTGTTTCATCCAGATTTGAATAACATTTACCAATGCGTAGTTTATACTTGCTTGATATCGTACAGCAATTTTGGAACATTGGATTTGCTCTGGCAAAAATTAGAAAAGATTTTGTAAAAATACCCGCATTCTGATCATTTCGAACTGTAATGGGATGAGAAAATGTAGACGGTAAAATCGAAAGAAAATATTAAGTTACAATTGAGTAAATTAAGAAAAATTATTAATCGTAAGATATATTTCGTGACAAAACGAAATAAGTATATATACAGAAAAATGAGATTAAAATAATTATAAAATGATTCAAAACATCATGGTATAAATCAGGAATGGGCAACCTGTGGCCATCACAAGATCCAAATGCGAAATGCGGCCATTTGATGCTCTTTAATATAAAATACATTTTTATAGCTTTTCTTCTATTCTAGCAAAAATAACTAACCTATAAGTATTTAATACACTTGCATTTGCTAAAAAGTAAATGGAAAATAAAATTTTTACTGCCCTTGCATAGCATAAACAATATTCATATTTTTGCCCGAATGGTGAATAGTTTCTATGAAAGAAGAAAATAGTAGTAAAATCGTATCTCTTCCTTTATTTTTTGACGAATCTAACTGAAATTTTCATGAAAATAGAGAAGAATGATGCTTTATCAGAGTTTATCCGGCACACTTTGTCGGCCCTTTCCTTTGCTTGCTACAGGGCCGCAAAGTACGATAATGACCATTTTTTGTACTTTTTTGGTAGACTTTTTAAATATTCTTTAGTTTTATATTAATTAGTATTTTGTTTCGAAAAGTATCGATTTATATTTTATGCACACATATGTGCACAAAAATGAAAGTTATCTTCTAAAATTCACAACTCTATCTTAAATTATGCGCTATTTAATTAGCATTACCCGAATTCTTTGGCAGCTCCGATTGCCAGTGTGATTTGAGATCTCTAATGTTGTGTAGGTGCCTAGTGATTTGTCTTCTTCAGATAGTTCTGATATGTGTGACTTTTTTTTAAATTCATTTTTTTATAAGAAATCTTATTTTAATATTCTAAAGAAATGCTCAAATTGGTTTGAATCTTTGCATAATTATTTTATCCTTATTTACTTAATATAAACTTAAATAAATATTATTTGCACTAGTATTACCTCAGCAATGGCTTTAAAGACACAACAAAAATTAACCGAAGAAGGAAGATTATTTAATGAAGTGTGGGGCTTGCATTACTTTCTTGTGCCCAATAAAGATAAAATGCTTTGTTTACTATGTGATACTATAAATTCATGTCTGAAAGAATATAATGCTAAGATTTATTATGAAACACACGCAAATCATAAATATTTTAAATTACAAATGGAAGAACGGAAGGTTGCTTTTTGTAAATTGAAGAAAGAAAAAGAACGTATATAGGAAACTTGTAAGTAACTATCTCAAATTAAGAATAATGCCATCGAAGCCACCTATAAAGTAGCTCTTATATTAGGAAAAAGAGGAAAAGCATTGAGTGATGTCGAGATTATTAAAAAGTCAATCATAGAATTTGTGATTTGCTTAGCTCCTGAATAGGTATACAAGTAAAAAGAACTTCCTCTCTCTCGAAAAACAATAAAAATCCGTCAACATGAATTAGCTTGTAACTTAAAAGAGCAACTTAATTCAATAATTAAAAATTAACTATTTTATTCCATAGCGTTGATGGATCAACTGACATTACTGATTCATCGCAGGTATTAATTTTTATTCGTGAAATAACTGAGGATTTTAATTGTAATGAAGAACTACTAATTTATGTACTCTTAAAGGTAGAACTCGCGGAATTGATACTTTCAACACTTTTAAGGAAAAATGCTGAGAAGCAAAGCTTTATCTTGATAACTGAATAAGTGTATGCGCAAAAGATGCTCCTTCAATTAAAGGCTCCCGTAAAAGAGTTATTGGGCTGTTAAAAAAGGAACTACTTAATCCAGATTCTGTAAATGTTTTTCATTGTATCCTGCATCAGCAAAATCTACCACTCTAAAAGACATCCTTGATAAAACCCTATTCATTGTTAACTCTATTAGAAGCAATTCCACTCATCATCGTCATTTTCGTGCCATGCTCAAGAATGGCGTTGAAACTGAAATTGTAGACTGCCCGTATCATTACCAAGTTTGTTTGTTGTTTTGTGGAAAAATCATGAATAGAACTTTCAATTTAAAAGACTAAATAGTCAGTTTTATAGTGATTATAATATACATTGTGAATTGATGAATAATGATTTTATCAAGAACACATTTTTATGTGATTTAATGAGAAACACAATAAATTAAATATTAGTGTTCAAGGTAAAATCAAATCATTTATGACATTTGGATAAAAGTCCGTCCAAGCATTTCGAAAAAAGTTAGTATTTTATAAAAGTTTTCTTAATGGGATTGAGTTAGCAAAATCTGAAGAACATTTCCTTCAATTGACAAAAGTATTAAGTAAACAAGAAGAATCATGCTCATCATTTCAATTTCAGGAATATGTATCTGTTCTTGATGCATTAATTCAAAATTATAATGAAATATTCCAAGATTTTGAAACGGACAAGGCATCTTTAAAGCTTGCTTTTCAACCTCACTTAGTAGATATTTCTACAGCACCGGTTGATTTGCATATGTTTTTAATAGAACTGTCAGACGATAACATTATGAAATCTCAATTTGATTTAAATTAAGGTCTACTTAAAATTTGGAAAAATGCAATTGATTACCCTCGTCTTCGTCATCATGCTAAAAAAAATGTCTTTTTGCTTTGCCGTTACTAATGGCTCATGAAGGATCTTTCTCTTACAAGACACAAATAAAAACGAAGTTGAAAAATCAGCCCAATAATGTTGTAGGGGAATCGTCCCTTTACCCCCCTTCCCCGTTCACTCTTGGTGCAGTCACAAGGCGGTTACCGCAAAGACATCCTTCGAAGGCATCGGCGGGTTCAGTGCTTAACCGCAGTGTGGCACAACTCGGTGCCATGAAAGAACCTAAAGGTCAAAATGTAAGATCTCCCCGAGGAGAGTGAGATCCAGTTTCACGTCAAATAAGAAATTGGAGACGTGTTTCGCCCAATCTCGAAGGCTAACGAGGAGCCGATGTTTGACTTCGTGTGAAAAACCGTTTGGAAAAAGAACTCTCTTGGGGCCGTCCTCAAGCCCGCCGTCCTCAAGCCCCTCCCCCCCTTACCACTCCCCCAGTGGGGGTGACGAGGTATAAATGAGGAACTCTGAGGAAAATCGGGGTAGTATACGTCAGTCTCTAGGTGACGAAGTCCTCGGATCCAAAACCGAGCTACCGAGACTGGAGAGGTAGTGTACTTGGCTCGCCAGACCAAGAAGTACCCTGCAAGAGAGGCAGGGCTACCTACCTTAAGGGGCTAAGGAGAAGCTCCTCCTCGAGCTCGTTACTCGGTGATCACACCGCACTCCAAGTTAGCTTAATTTAAGAACCAAGTTCGACTCACTCTCACCAGATAGACCACGACTGCCTAGGTGTTGCATAAAGCACCGTATTGGTTCTCGTCCTTGAAGAACCGTCCATCCCCCCCCCCCCCGGAAGAACGGGTGGACCCCTCAGCTGCCACCTTCGCCAAAACAACCGTGTGATCTCGCTCATCTACATCTGGCCGGCGGCACGCGTCGAGAGTAAATAACATTTCTGAGGCCTTTAAACTCCACATGAGTCTGTAAGCCTAATTCTTATATTATTGTTGTGTGTAGAGAAAACGTTAACTAATTTTTGTGGGTAAACTAATTTAATTAATTCTTGTTTAGGATAATATTCAGAGTATTGCTATAGTTAATGTATAAATGTTATGTATTCAATTGATAAAGATAAAATATAAGTTTATTTTGGGATTAATGTTCGTTTCTCTTATATATATCCTTACGTGTTTCGTAACGGCTCTGTTCGTTAAGATATTCTTATAATATCAATATATTAGACACTCTTAGCACTCTTAGAATAGAACAAAAAGGAGGGGAATTTTGCGACATAAATAAAAGTGGTGTCAGTTGTGGGGTTGTTATTAGAAAGAACCCAGCAGTGTCTATTTAAGAAAGAGCCAACAAATAAAGGAATATCAGGAGTAAGAGAATAATTGACGAGAGGAAAATTGGTAAAGTTAGGGTGGTAACAATCTAAAGGTAATTGGTAGGCCAAGTGGTAAATTTGTTGTCGAGAGTGGTATTTTAATCAGCATAGTAGTGGGATTAAGGGTAAGTTATGCTGAGCGCCACCTGGTGAGTGGAGGCATAATTACCTAAGAGTATAGTAAGGAAAATTCAACGGACCAACACAAAATGGGTCTGGTCGAAAGATTTTACCAACAAGCCAAAATTCTGGGATTTGAAGGAGAGGATAGGGATGCCTACATCCTTGAAGAATTGAGAATACAAAGAGAAGAAGAAGAAGAAATAATAGAGTTGGATAGAAAAAGGGAAAATATAGAAAGAAATACGGATGAGCCGGAAAAGTGAAGAATCCCGAATACAGCTGAAAATAGAAATAGAGGAAAGAAGATTCTCAAGTGGAATTAGAACAAACCAAAGAATAATACTGTTGAAAAGAAAAGCAAAAGAATTCGGAAAAAGGATAGAAAGGGAAGATGAGGAAAGAAGACTAAAGATAAAGCTGGAAGATGAAGAAAGAAGAACTCGACGGGAAAAGGAAATAGCGAAAGCAGAAAAAGAAGCCGAGGACAGGAGAATGAAGACGGAAAAAGAGTCGAAAGAGAGGAGAATAAAGATTAAAATAGAAATCGATGAAAGAAGAATACAGAGAGAAAAAGAACGTGCTCAAGCTGAAAGAGAAGAGAGAGAAGAAAAGGAAAAATTGCTCGCACTCGAAAGAGCACCTTTCGAGAATCTCATAGAGGCCGAGGAAGTTGGAGATCGGCCTGGACCTAAGAAAGGACCATTGAGGGAAACCCAGCCAAATGGGGTAACGATGGAAGAAGTAGGAAGTAGGGATGAGGTACCAGCAGGAGTACCTAAAGGAAAAACTACGAGGAGAACCCAGCCAAATGGGATTATCAGGGAAGAAGTAGGAGGTAGAGGTACGAGCAGGTGTACCTGAGGAACTACCTACTAAGAGAAGTGAGTCAAATGAGTTGACAAGGAAGGAGGAAAGAGGTGCTATTGCGATACACCCAGGTAAGACTAGTCAAATGGTAGACGCGGATGAGTATCCCCTACCTCTAGTAGTCTCCTCCCTGAACGGAACGTCCACGGAGTTACCGCTAAATCGCCAAGTCGTTGTGAGCGCCACGCCCATTAACGACCTCACAGGGAAAAGTTTTCTCGATCCCCAAAGATCGAACCCAGACACGATCTTCCCGTGTACCTGGTTAAAGGAGAGCTATGGGACCTACGCTCCCATCAATTATGCCCCGCTGCAACAGGCCGCTCTAGCCTTAATGTTCAATTTAAAGGTAGTCAAGTACCATAATATGGGTAATTCGAGTAGGTTGAAATACCGCTACCATTTAGTAACATACTGGGGTAGACTCAATAACCCGAACGGCCGACTCAGGTGCGTTAAAGTATTGGTCTTAGAGCACCATTTTAGGATTAGCTACCTCAAAGGAGCCGATAAAGTACAGCTGCTCTATAGGCGGAGACGAAAATACCATTGAGAGTTATTTCAGCACCTAGTAAGCGTGAAACCATGTTTTCATTTGTTGTTCGTGTTAATATTTATCGGTAGGATTTAAGTTCTCAAAAACTTAGAAATGTAAGGAAGTAGCTTGTTTTGTTGTTTTTTTGTGGGTAATCTACGAATTAAGGTTTTTTAATTTTATGTAAAATTGTAAATCAATTATGTCTAGTTCGACACATTGCCTGTGTAATCGCGCGCGAGGGCGTACATGTGAAGGAAACTTAATGTAAGAGAGGGCTCAAAGAAATACAACTTTGCTAATCTCGACAAGGTTGAGTAAGTTCTTTGAGTTCCCAGGAGTCCCCCCCTCCCCATTAAGTTCTTCAATTGGAGGTATGTAGGGGAATCGTCCCCCGCCCCCCCCCCCGTTCACTCTTGGTGCAGTCACAAGGCGGTTACCGCAAAGACAACCGTCGAAGGCATCGGTGGGTTCAGTGCTTAACCGCAGTGTGGCACAACTCGGTGTCATGAAAGACCCTAAAGGTCAAAATGTAAGATCTCCCCGAGGAGAGTGAGATCCAGTTTCACGTCAAATAAGAAATTGGAGATGTGTTTCGCCCAATCTCGAAGGCTAACGAGGAGCCGATGTTTGACTTCGTGTGAAAAACCGTTTGGAAAAAGAACTCTCCTGGGGCCGTCCTCAAGCCCTCCCCCCCCCCTTACCACTCCCCTAGTGGGGTGACGAGGTATAAATGAGAAACTCTGAGAAAAAAATCAGGGTAGTATACGTCAGTCTCTAGGTGACGAAGTCCTCGGATCCAAAACCAAGCTACCGAGACTGGAGAGGTAGTGTACTTGGCTCGCCAGACCAAGAAGTACCCTGCAAAAGAGGCAGGGCTACCTACCTTAAGGGGCTAAGAAGAAGCTCATCCTCGAGCTAAGTCCTTGGTTATCAAACCAAACGATAAGTTAACTTTGGTAATTTCAACTTACTCTCACCAGAGAGACTCCTCATATCCTGGTGCACCTTAAACACCAGGGGTATTCCTCGTCCTTGAGGAATTAAGAAAAGAAGAAGAAAAAGGCTCCCTCCTCGAGCCCGTTACTCGGTGGCAACATCGAACTCTTAGTTAACTTGGTGAGGAACCAAGTTCAACTTGTTCTCGTCAGAGAAATCCCCCTCCGTTATACTCGCCCTTGAGGAAGACTGGAATTAAGAAAAAGCTCATCCTCGAGCTAGTTCCGGGTTACCAAACCGAACGTTAAGTAATTTATTCTCGCCAGAGAAACCCCCTCTGTCATCCTCGCCCTTGAAGAAGACCCTTCCCGAGTTCAGTCTTCGTCTATAAGGAAATGAGTAACAAAGGAGAAAAGCTCCTCCTCGAGCTCGTTACTCGGTGATCACACCGCACTCCAAGTTAGCTTAATTTAAGAACCAAATTCGACTCACTCTCGCCAGAGAGACCACGACTGCGTAGGTGTTGCATAAAGCACCGTATTGGTTCTCGTCCTTGAAGCCCCCCCATCCCCCGGAAGAACGTGTGGACCCCCCAGCTGCCACCTTCGCCAAAACAACCGTGTGATCTCGCTCATCTACATCTGGCCGGCGGCACGCGTCGAGAGTAAATAACATTTCTGAGGCCTTTAAACTCCACATGAGTCCGTAAGCCTAATTCTTATATTATTGTTGTGTGTAGAGAAAACGTTAACCAATTTTTGTGGGTAAACTAATTTAATTAATTCTTGTTTAGGATAATATTCAGAGTATTGCTATAATTAATGTATAAATGTTATGTATTCAATTGATAAAGGTGAAATATAAGTTTATTTTGGGATTAATGTTCGTTTCTCTTATATATATATCTTTACGTGTTTCGTAACGGCTCTGTTCGTTAAGATATTCTTATAATATCAATATATTAGACACTCTTAGCACTCTTAGAATACATAGAACAAAAAGGAGAGGAATTCTACGACAGATGTACACCAACTCAAGTTGAGTACTACCTTGCTAAAACCAAATATCAAATTATTTGTAAATGATAAGCAGCATCAAATGAGTCATTAAAGTTAAGATTAATTGGAATTACTTTATTTAAAAATTACATTTCTCGTTCATAAATTAAATATCAATCTCCATAAAATGTTTTTTTTTCAAATATTTTTATTTGTGGCTTAAGAATTTTTCAAATGCGGCCACCTTGATGAAAAGGGTTACCCACCACTGGTGTAAATGAATTGACCTTATAAGGCATCCATGATGTGACACTGAATAACAAAAAGAACTAATAATGTAATTCTATCATCCAATACACTAGCAATCCTGATCCAAGGACTTTAGCATATCTTATCTAAGCCGTCGGATTATGAAAAATAAGAAGAAAACCGGGTTTGAAAGAATACTGCGAGTAATGATTGTTAGGCTGATCATAATTTAGATCTTAGCTTTTCTCCTCTGAATGACAGAGTAATTTGATGAAAATGAAAAGGTATATGGTCGAGATTAAATTGTCATTTTCACACATGATTGCACTCAATCTACATGATTACAATTAAAAAAAACTCTTGAGCGATAAAAAATTTAATGGACAAACGATCTATTTTGAAAAATTTAGCTTACTTCAAAATGATAAATGCTTACGAGATTAAGACGGTGATCAAAGGGTCGATGCTTGTGAATTGATACGCGCATCCAGGTAGGATATCGAGCAAGTTTCATAAACGGATGAATGAGTTAATGTAGAATAGCATTTGAAAAGAATTTGACCACTGCTTGTTTTGCGTTAAATGGAAAATCGCTTCGGCATAGCTTCTGATATAATGAAGAACTAGATCAACGAATATTGTTGAGCAACTTGAAAGCCTTGCTTGAGAGATCGGACACATTTTCGGATTTTGTTTTAAAGTTATTCCTCCTAGTTAATTCGTTGGATAAGTGTTGCCTGTGTCGATTGCTCTTTGATTGCAAGCAGAAGTAAGGCGAGTTTAAGGGTAGCACTTGTGAGGAATCGATAAAGGAATATGGTTGAGCAACTTGCAAGCTTTGTGCGATGATTGTGAAGATTTACCGAACTTGTTGTGTTCTTGCTTAAAAGTAAGCCCTCATAGTTGGTTTATTAGATAGGCGAGTTATGTGCTTTTAGTGCTCGTTGAATGTTA
Source organism: Ceratothoa steindachneri (assembly GCA_963969495.1). NCBI lineage: Eukaryota > Metazoa > Arthropoda > Malacostraca > Isopoda > Cymothoidae > Ceratothoa > Ceratothoa steindachneri. The sequence goes on from OZ018327.1 coordinate 53,052,852, forward strand.
TGAGAAAGGAGGCGTTTTGAAGGGTAGTACTTGTGAGGCGGAAAGTGCGATATGATAAGCGACTTTTGAGTGCACTCGTATTGTGCCATTAGAGCTCACTAATGAGTCTTTCCTCCGCAACCTCTGGTACGCTTCCTTCTCTATGTAAGATACCTTATTTGGTTGCATTGTTGTATACGTCATTTGATAGTCTTTTTTTTCACGGACCTTACATTGTTGCTGTGTACCCGATTCTGCTGCTGGTGAGTTGCATTAAAGTTGCAATGAGTTGATGCAGGATTTGCCGTTGAACTGTATGACATTTTACATGTCCAGCAAGTAGGCTAAAGAAGGGATCTTCAACCATATCTCCAAGCTGTAAGTCGTAATTTTTGGCATATTGGGACTTACAAAATAGTTTTCCTATTGAACATGGGATAATTTTCTTTATGAGATGGTTGTAAGCTCCTCTTTGATGGAAACTAGGGCTGAATCCATGTGATCACGAAGTCTTTGGATGCGGTTCAAAGATATTGTGATGTGATCGACGATTGCAGTGGTCTTGAGTAAAGTTTAGTATCATAGCGGGAATTAGTATACCTAGGAATGCTTGATGAATTGAATTGAGTGTACTTAAGTGTATTTAAATCCTTCTTTGATCAATGAGGGTAATTAAATTATTGGAGCCGCAGATGAAAGTACGAGTAAGTAAAAGTAAAGCGCGGGTCAAGACGGTGTGTTTGTCTATTCACAAAATTTGAGCTCGAAGTTGAAAGCTTTATCAGGAATGTTTTATGATTCTAAAAGCAAGAGCTCTAGGTATAGCTGCACAACATTTTGTACCGGGCTTTGTAAAAGTTTTTTACACTCGGTTTTTATATCTTTCAAAAGGTTTACGTGCGTGATAGAAAAAGTTTCATCCAACAAACTTAAAGCTAAACTTTTCTAGCATGTGTCATTATAAGGTATTTTCCATTGTGTGCAGATGTGTTGAGATGAAAGTGAAAAGAATTTAGACCTTTGCTCTCCTGCACGGTGGCTACAACAAGACCGAAATCTCCAAGTGGCTCAATGCTAGGCACATGACCCTGCACAGAATCACGTTGAGGGTCAAGAACGAGTAAGACCTCAAAGATCGACCTCGTGCTGGCAGACCTCAAGTTGTCAACTGTTTGGTTATGAGAAAGGCTTTCGAAAGGACTAGGAAGCTTAAATTGACTGCGTTTGCGAAGAAGAAGAACACTTCGGTGGCTACAGTGTCGAGGGTGTCAAGAAGGAGAGCGACAAGAGCTTGAGGTACGGGGAAAGGCCTCTGTTCCCCGACCGTATGCGAGAACATGTCGCGAGCAGAGCCGGCAATATCCGCCGCAGACACGTCGACGAGGTGAAGTTCTCGGTCAACCGCCTCTGGGATAACATGAGGAAGGACCTCGTCCGCAACGTGTGCGCGGACTTCAGGTCTCGCCTCCGCCGATGGTGGCCACATTGATCAATATTACAAGGTAGAAACATACATATTTATATGTTAATACAACAAAAATTGTCGAACTGCATCAAAACTCTTAATGTCCTTTTGTTAAGAGCGCGATAACGGTGGTATTGCCAGATGGGCTCTATAAAATTAAAAAAACAAAAAAAAACGTAACGAGTGTAACAGGACTTTTGCAATACGCGGTAATGCTTACCTTGAGATGATAGCGGGCGAGCTATTAATATAGATTTGTAAGCTATATTTTTTTACTTAATAATGAAGTTTCAGGCAACATGTATTAGCATTTACTTTGCTTTCTTATTAGCTTCGACGCAATGATTTAACGACATTTGGGTTCCTGCGAAATGAAAACTTATAGATCCCTCACTATGGTAACCCACTTTACATTTATGTATGTTAAAGTTCATCTGTTATATATTTGCCCACTCATAATTTTATCCATGTATCGCTGAAGGTCCGCAACATCAAATATAAAATCGGTCTTTATTTGAGCTTCGTGTCATCTGCCAATTTGGCGATTTTACTAATCAATCCATTATCAATCTCAGTAATATATACAATTAACAACACTGGGCCAGGTACTCATCTATGAGGTACTCAACGAGTAAATGGGGCCAACTCAGAACTTGCCCCCTTTATGACAACTCATTATACCTACTCTTTTGCTGTCATCGAAATCCGTGTACCCTGTCCATGATTAGGCTATTTGACTCAAGTTAACCCAACATCCTCTCTATATTTTTTATTCTAATAGTTTATCAAATACTCGCGTTGAAATAATAGGGCAGATATTAATATGATCGTAATGTTTTACATTTTTAAGATTGGCGTGAAATTATGTAGCTCTTTTGAACTCTACTGGAACTATTCCATCACTAATAGACCGGCCTAAAATTATATACAGCGCTACTACTAATTTGTCCTTTGACTTCTATAGGAGAGTCAGGTACATTCAATCAGGCTGAGGTGTCTTTGATTGGTTTATCCTTTTTATATTTGCAATAATTTACCATTCATTTACTCACGTGTCGGAAAGAATTTAATTCCCCCTCCAATCGATTCCTTCGCTTACTGTGAATAACTTCAGTATTAGTAAAAGCCGAAGTACTCATTTAATATCCTAACAATTTGTTATCGTTTGACGGTGAAAGTCTCTCTCTGTTCCCTCTCAGTCCTATAGCTTACATTATGGGCTATTTACTGTTCACGTAACTATAGAAACGTTTAGGTTCATGTTTGAGTCTAGTTCGTTATTTCTTCTTCTTTGTTTTGTCGCTTTCTTAACTCTCCTTTTAATTTGTCTACAATATAATACAGGGTGTTCCTAAATGTTACAATGCACTGGAAATATATAGTCTGACTAGGATCACAGTGGTTAGAGACTCTCACTTTTACCCAAGCACTTAAGCACCGATGAAAATAGCAACAGTCGCAGGTGTTAAAACTATCCACCGGATACGCCTTCGGGGCAGGGAGGGGAGTGGAGTCGAGAAAATGAGTGCAGTAAAGTACTACATGGCAATTCTTTCTAAAACAGATATTGAAAATCACCTGTATCCTGGCTTCAATTCCTATTCGGACAGTTTTAACACCTGGAACTGTTGCTATGTTCATCGGTGCTTAAGAGCTTGGGTGCTTGGGTGAAAGTAGGAGTCTCTGACCACTGTGATTCTGGTGAGACTATAAATTTCTAGCGCAGAGTAACTTTTTCGAACCCCTCCCTCTAAATATCTTGATTGATTTATTTCTGATTCGTTGTTTTTCAAGGTTTGTTAAATTCTTTTTTTCTTTCGTTTATTATTTCGCTGCTGATCCAGGCCGATCGCTTTGATTTACTCAGTTTTTGCGTACGTATTTAACCAACTCGGAATCAATAGTGAGAACAACTCGCTGTAACTCTGAGTACACCCTTCGAACGTTCTGATTATGAAATTGGCTGCCTCGGTAATTTGCCACTTTACATTTAAGAAAAAGAATAGGGAAAGAAGGAAGTAAAATAAGTTAAAGTAAAAGAAAAAGATGATGGCGAACCAGAAAATGAGCAAGAGAAGAGAGAATGATAAAGTATACGAGTAATGTACACGCATACAAAATGAAATATAAGAAAGTGTGAAAAAGAGAGAAGAAGCGATTCGTTGATAAAATTAACAAACAAATAAAGAAAAATAGTTTACAAATATACACATTCTCTATCAAGTGTAAAGATTTCAACGTTGCTAAACCGCTTCTTATGTATTTAATTGAAAGAGATTGCAAAATTGCGCGTCCCCAAAGGCAAAGGAGGCGACTGCTTGGAGCGCTTCCCAGGAACAAGGGAAGAGGCAACTCTTCTCAAAACTCTCCTTCTCTTCAAATACGTGATTGAGCAGCATCTACACACCCACCACCCCATTTAGCATTGAATGAATTTTTGTAATCTCTTCCCATACTCCACCACTCGAGTCAAATAATATCAGTATATTAGTACATGCACGAACATCGACACGGCTATGGCAAATGAGTATGTGCATAGACAGACATGTACACGTATCTTATCTACCCAATCACACACAGTAAACTCCAGGAAGATTCACGTCCACAACCCAACGACCTAACAAATGTTATAAACAGTCTCAACAGCAATATTTACCGTCAATTACCATTTATCACACAAAGTGTGATACAGTCAATATATATTCAGCATACTGCAAGAAACAGAAAAATGACGTTCCTTGTTTTTCAGAAATTCTTCAAAACGTTTTGGTATTTTGGAGACCAAATTTTTGATGATACTTGACTGATATTGATCGATTCCTATTTCATGAGCATCGCAACTGCTCACAATTGGATAGCTTCTGGTTATCAACCGCCAGCTTGTTTATGACCCACAAACTATCTAGTGGTTCAAATCTGTTAAATTTTCGGGCCAAGGTCCTAAAGGTTCGATGTTATTTTCAGACAAGAACTTTGTGTTCGCCAAAGCGTTCACACATGCCTCTTTCCAATCGTGAGCGAGCTTGGCACTGGAGGCAACCCGATCGTTGTGCTGGCACCTTATCTTGAGCCAATCTTGGTGTTCATATGAAAAACTTGGGCGTCCAGATGACTTCTACAGAGCAGTCTAACCAGTCTTTTTGTAGTCATTAATGATCCTAAAGATGGTTTTGCTTGATGCAATACCCTTAGCAACTATCGCTTTGCATTTCAGACCACTTCTGTGCTCAGCAACAACGGTTTCCTGCTTTCTTTTGAAAGAACTATTTCTGGAATTGAAAAATATCGCTATAACTTTCAAACTAATTGGAATAAAAAGTCAGAATCCATTTCGGAACTAAGTTTTACTCTAGGGGGTATATGGTCCAAGGAATCCATTCTATGTGAGATCACCTATGCCTCTAAAAGTGGATAGAGGGTCTGAGGGCAGTTCTTGGGTTAAATGAAGCAAAATGAAAATAATAATTGTTTAATTTGGAATTTAATAACATAATTATATGGTATCAGTTTTAATCATTCACACATCCTTATCACAAGTAACTAGATCTGTTTCTTCAAGTCATAAATGAAATAGGCATAACCTATATGAGTATACTCATCGTACTCATATTTATCATCAATGAACAGTAATTACTATCATATACATACAACTAATAACACAAAAAGTTCCATTTCACCATAGGTAGTTTTTACACATTGAATTAGTGTTCTTATCATGACCAAATATTCCACATTTAACTCGATTTGCGCAGCACTTGCACTTATTTGTGTCACAATTCCCACCGCATTCACATGTAGACAGCATTCAAAGTGGTAATCGCTTCTGTCGTAGAATGCCCCCCCTTTTTGTTCTAAGAGTGCTAATATTGATATCTTAAAGAAGAGAGCCGTTGGAAACACGTAATGATATAGAGAAACGCACAATAATTCCCAAAATAAACTTATATTTTAACTTTAACAATTGAATACACAAAATTTAACCATTAACCACAGCAATACTCCGAATATTATCATACACAAGAATTAATTCAATTAGTTTGACCCTCTAAAATTGGTTAATTAATCATCAATATATATGATTTAGGCTTACGGACTCTACTGGAGTTTAAATACCTCAGGAATGTTATTGTCTCACGACGCGTGCCGCCTGGCCAGATGTAGGTGGGCGGGATCACGAGGTCTTTTGTGGCGAGGGTAGAGCTGGGGGGTCCACACGGTATTCAATGGGGAGGGGTCTTCAAGGACGAGAACAATTACGGTGTTTTATGCGGCACAAAGGTAGTCGTGGTCTCTCTGGCGAGAGTGAGTCGAACTTGTTTCTTAAACCAAGTTAACTTGGAGTGCGGTGTGACCACCGAGTAACGAGCTCGAGCGGGAGCATTTCTCATTAGTTAATTAATTCCTCATGGGCGAGGACTGAACTCGGGGAGGGTCTTCTTCAAGGGCGAGAAAAACGGAGGGGGGTTTCTCTGGCGAGAATAAGTTGAACTTGAAGGTCGGTTTGGTAACCAGGAACTAGCTCGAGGATGAGCTTCTTCTTAGTTCCAGTCTTCCTCAAGGGCGAGGATAACGGAGGGGGATTTCTCTGACGAGAATAAGTTGAACTTGGCTCCTCACCAAGTTAACTTATGAGTTCGGTGTGGCCACCGAGTAACGGGCTCAAAGGGGAGCCTTTTCCTTTTTCATTCCTTAATTCCTCAAGGACGAAGAATACCCCTGGTGTTTAAGATGCACCAGGATATAAAGAGTGTCTCTGACGAGAGTAAGTAGAACTTAACAAAGTTAACTTAACGTTTAGTTTGATAACCAGGGACTAGCTCGAGGATGAGCTTCTTCTTAGCCCCCTAAGGTAGGTAGCCCTGCCTCTCTTGCAGGGTACTTCTTGGTCTGGCGAGCCAAGTAATCTACTTGTTCAGTCTCGGTAGCCCGAGGTCTTAATCCGGGGACTTCGTCACCTGGAGACTGACGTATTCTACCATGATTTTCCTCAGTGTTCCTTATTTATACCTTATCCCCCCGCTGGGGGAGTGGTAAGAGGGAGGGAGGCTTAAGGACGGGCCCAGGAGGGTTCTTCTGCCAAACGGTTTTTCTCACCAAGTCTTACATCGGCTCCTCGTTAGCCTTGGAGCTTGGGAGATAAACGTCTCTAATTTCTTATTTGACGTGAAATTGAATCTCACTCTCCTGGGAGAGATCTTGCATTTTAACCTTTAGGTCTTTCATAGCGACGAGTGGTGCGGCGCTGCGGTTACGCGCTTGACCCGACGGTGCCTGGGGCCGGATGTCTTTGCGGTAACCGCCTCGTGACTCCACCGCGAGAGAATAGGGGAGTGACGATTCCCCTACAGCTTCAATGATTTGCATAGACCTGACTGTTCTATCCATCCATGCTCTAGTACAGGGATGGGTAACCTTTTTGAGAGTGCCTGCCAAAATAGGCTAAATATTTAACACAAATATTTTTCACGTGCCAACCAAATCTTTTTGAGAACATATTATTTGATATCTCTTAAGCATTTGAAGAACTTTTTTAAATAATAAAGAATCACCCAAGAGCAGTAAAGACACAGTATTATAAGTCGTTATGTAAATTATGTAAAACTGACTGAATGAAAAAGATTATAACAGGCTTTACGAAAAGGTTTTTTGTGTGGATTTTCTCATTAGCCTCTAAGTATGACTGTAACTGCCATACCTATTCACACAATTTAACGACTATTATTAACATCAACACAAAAAATTAACATTGAAATTTTTTTCGATTAATCAGTCATTATTTTTTTCCAGTTATACCTTTGTATTACTAAATCACAGTAAAAGGTTACTAACAGATAATCTTTTGCTTATTTTAAATCCTTTATAATTGATGTATAAAAAAAAGAAAATATATTAATTTACCTTCAAAATTACATTCAAACAACCACTTTCAAAAGAAAACCAGATAAAACTAGAGTCAGAAAACTTGTTGACTCTTTCTATATATTATTTTTCAGCGGGATTTCTGCTGCTGTATCACTGATGACGGATTTTATATCGGGTTTATATTTAGTAACCTTGAGAGATATGCATGCACTACTAGTTTCATGCATCAGGTTACTCCTTTTACGAAACTAAACAAAGTTCATCCCTGAGAACAAAGATTCATAAGCATATGTAGACGAAAACATAGATAGTAGTGCTGTTGCAAGTTTCTATAATCAGATAATGTTCTGGAATAGTATTCTAAATCATTAATACTTCGTTTTCCGCATTTTTCTCTGTTACTCCCGTCTCTAATCGCTCCTCTTTCACTATTTTCTAAGTCTACTCTAAGATCAACAAATTTTTGTTTCCAAATTGAGCTACTTTGAAATTCAATCAAGTGCATTTCAAATCATCCATGTCTATCCAATGAAAACATTTGCAAGTTTAGTTCATCCAGTTTGATACTGTCTGGAAACTTAATGAATTTTGCCGTCTCTTCTAGTTCTCTAAACTAGGCAAATCTTGCAAAGAACTGGCGGTTTGTTATGTCATCTTTCGGGAGATAATCGATTTACCTCTTTGCGTTTGGAAAGTATCTGAATTTCTCATCATTCTACATCCTTCTTAAAAACCTCTTTATAAAAAACGGTAACCTGTGCTTTCGTGTGGCAGAAATAAGTCATCTGCGTGCCAAGGGTTGCCCGCCCCTGCTCTAGTATATCTGATCCTGCATTAGCTCCTGGAGGATTTGACACTAAACAGCATGAACTAAATAAGCGGCTCTGTGGACATGACCCCGTATGCAGCTACTTGTTTGAGGGAGCTGGTCGATTCCACATATTGTCCCTGAAGTCTAGCGTTCAACTCGCAGCTGGTCAAATGTGACACATTTGTTTGAAGACCTCACTCCAATCCAATGCTGGCAAGATATTGTTCTGCAAAGGCATATATCATGTTCACATAGGACGCCTGATCCCCCAAAGTTGGTTAGGTACTAAACAGGATCACTAAGGAGAGCACAATGTTTGGTTCCTATTTTACTGATACAGTCCTGGCCAGTAATGATATGAGCTCTAATGACTACCTTAGACTTAGCTACCCCTAGGTGGTCACTCAATGCATGCAGTGGCAGCATGGTGGTATTGTAGGTAGTGAAACTTATAAGTACCACCTTAATAATAAATGTTACACAACATACACTCGAAAAACTCAATTGAAAATAATCGAAGAAAGGCAGAAAAAACAACATGATAACAGTGAAGCAGAGAAAACAGATCCATCCATCAGTGGGATTACTCACTCCACTGGTGATACGATTCAGTCCGTATCTCCACCATAGTTCCTCCATTCCCTTTTCTCTGAACTCCGTAGTGTAATGGAGAGGTAGAGCAAAGGTATTCCTATGCGATTTAGAGTTGTTATAAATGTCTTAATCAAATCAAGAGAAAATACAGCATGACTTAGCATTGTATGCAACGGTGTTGCGTGCGCACCATTGTGCAACATATAAACAATGATGTGATAAAGACAGTGCATGCGTTTATTCTTAAAATCAGAAATTGTAAGTGACCCCTTTTGGATTTCATTAATATCTTCACCTCCACCAACATTGTTACCATCAATGTTGCTATCTCCAACATTATATATGGCATTATCACTCTTGCTATTTTCCCTTGCATCACTGTTATCAACCTCCTGCTCTAAAAATTTCAAATCAATCGCGGCTGACCTAAACAACTTATCTTTTGGAACGTTAAATAATGCAGAAAAGAAAGTAATGAGTGTGCTATCTTTAATAATGCGTAAAAGAAAGTAATGAGTGAGCTAACTTTAATAATGTGGAAAAAAGTAATGAGTGAGCTAACTTTAATATTGCGGAAGAAAAATTAATGAGTGAGCTAACTTTACTAATGCAAAAAAGAAAGTAATGAGTGAGCTAAGTTTAATAATGTGGAAAAGAAAGTAATGAGTGAGCTAACTTTAATAATGTGGAAAAGAAAGTAATGAGTGAGCTAACTTTAATAATGCGGAAAAGAAAGTAATGAGTGAGCTAACTTTAATAATGCGGAAAATAAAGTAATGAGTGAGCTAACTTTAATAATGCGGAAAAGAAAGTAATGAGTGAGCTAAATTTAATAATGCGGAAAAGAAAGTAATGAGTAAGCAAACTTTAATAATGCGGAAAAGAAAGTAATGAGTGAGCTAACTTTAATAATGCGAAAAGAAAATAATAAGTGAGCTAACTTTAATGATGCGGAAAAGAAAGTAATGAGTGAGCTAACTTTAATAATGTGGAAAAGAAAGTAATGAGTGAGCTAACTTTAATAATACGGAAAAGAAAGTAATGAGTGAGCTAACTTTAATAATGCGAGAAAGAAAGTAATGAGTGAGCTAACTTTAATAATGTGGAAAAGAAAGTAATGAGTGAGCTAACTTTAATAGTGTGGAAAAGAAAGTAATGAGTGAGCTAACTTTAAAAATGCGGAAAAGAAAGTAATAAGTGAGCTAACTTTAATAATGCGGAAAAGAAAGTAATGAGTGAGCTAACTTTAATAATGCGGAAAAGAAAGTAATGAGTGAGCTAAATTTAATAATGCGGAAAAGAAAGTAAGGAATAAGCTAACTTTAATAATACGGAAAAGAAAGTAATGAGTGAGCTAACTTTAATAATGCGGAAAAGAAAATAATGAGTGAGCTAACTTTAATAATGCGGAAAAGAAAGTAATGAGTGAGCTAACTTTAATAATGCGGAAAAGAAAGTAATGAGTGAGTTAACTTTAATAATGCGGAAAAGAAAGTAATGAGTGAGCTAACTTTAAAACGGCGGGAAAGAAAATAATGAGTGAGCTAACTTCAATAATACGGAAAAGAAAGTAATGAGTGAGCTAACTTTAATAATGCGGAAAAGCAAGCAATGAGTGAGCTAACTTTAATAATGCGGAAAAGAAAGTAATAAGTGAGCTAAATTTAATAATGTGGAAAAGAAAGTAATGAGTGAGCTAACTTTAATAATGTGGAAAAGAAAGTAATGAGTGAGCTAACTTTAATAATGCGGAAAAGAAAGTAATGAGTGAGCTAACTTTAATAATGCGGAAAATAAAGTAATAAGTGAGCTAACTTTAATAATGCGAAAAAGAAAATAATAAGTGAGCTAACTTTAATAATACGGAAAAGAAAGTAATGAGTGAGCTAACTTTAATAATGCGAAAAAGAAAGTAATGAGTGAGCTAACTTTAATAATGTGGAAAAGAAAGTAATGAGTGAGATAACTTTAATAATGTGGAAAAGAAAGTAATGAGTAAGCTAACTTTAATATTGCGGAAGAGAAATTAATGAGTGAGCTAACTTTACTAATGCAAAAAATAAAGTAATGAGTGAGCTAACTTTAATAATGCGGAAAAGAAAGTAATGAGTGAGCTAACTTTAATAATGCGGAAAAGAAAGTAATAAGTATGCTAACTTTAATAATGCGGAAAAGAAAGTAATGAGTGAGCGAACTTTAATAATGCGGAAAAGAAAGTAATGAGTGAGCTAAATTTAATAATGCGGAAAAGAAAGTAAGGAATAAGCTAACTTTAATAATGCGGAAAAGAAAGTAATGAGTGTGCTATCTTTAATAATGCGGAAAAGAAAGTAATGAGTGAGCTAACTTTAATAATGCGGAAAAGAAAGTAATGAGTGAGCTAACTTTAATAATGTGGAAAAGAAAGTAATGAGTGAGCTAACTTGAATAATGTGGAAAAGAAATTAATGAGTGAGCAAACTTTAATAATGCAGAAAAGAAAGTAATGAGTGAGTTAACTTTAATAATGCGGAAAAGAAAGTAATGAGTGAGCTAACTTTAATAATGTGGAAAAGAAAGTAATGAGTGAGCTAACTTTAATAATGTGGAAAAGAAAGTAATGAGTGAGCTAACTTTAATAATGCGGAAAAGAAAGTAATGAGTGAGTTAACTTTAATAATGCGGAAAAGAAAGTAATGAGTGAGCTAACTTTAATAATGTGGAAAAGAAAATAATGAGTGAGCTAACTTTAATAATGCGGAACAGAAAGCAATGAGTGAGCTAACTTTAATAATGCGGAAAAGAAAGTAATGAGTGAGCTAGGAATGATTTTATTTTCCTAAGACTGTTTTAGGTCTGCACCATCACGAAAGCTGTCATTTAGTCCGAAATCAACTTCTCTCAGCGCCGTTCTTGACTGCACTGCAGCTTCTTTGATTATGTTCATATTACTCAACTTCAATGCTAAGTCAGTGGGAGTGATACTCGATGAAGATACAATATCTGAGCCATACACTCTCTTATTTGGTGCTATTGTTTCAGATTACCCATAGGTTTCTATCAGTATGTGTTTTAAATCACGCATTCTGAACTCACTATCAAGCTCCTCTTCTTCATCTAACAGGCTAGACGTAAGGTTTCGCAACTCTTTCATTGAGTACACTTCCTTCCTACTCAGCATTTTATCAATATATGAAAGTGCTTGCTGGAATAATGTCTTTTTTATGTTGCACATATGGTTTCTTGCATCTGGTTCGTCAATGTTACTCTAATATTTTCTCCTGTATAACTTTGTACATTGTGGATAAGAGTACAGGTCAGCAGCAAGCACAGCTGAGACTGTATTGTCTGTAATGTGCAGTCTAAGGTCAGCAATTCAGGTATAGACTTCATCTTGAAGATGAAAAGCTTCTATAGCTAATTTTACTACCGACTCCCTCCAACTGATTCTGAATTGATCTGTATTCTTTTTATATGCCGCACATCCACATACAATGCATATTAATTTTCTCGGGGCTTCATTGGCACTTGGGGGGTGGGCGCGGAATAGACTGTCTATGTGACGGTCGTGGAGTAATCCCACTGGTGGATGGATCTATTTTCTCCGCTTCACTCTTATCATGTTGTTTTTCTGCATTTCTTCGATTAATTTCAATTGATTTTTGTGAGCGTATGTTTTGTAAAATTTATTATTAAGGTAGTACTTAAAAGTTTCACTACCTACACCACCAAAAATAGCGCTAATTGTACATAGTCTTTTTGTCACGATATCATCTCTGATTTCGGCTGCCCTCTTCACAATGGCACGACCTCTGGGTTTGCTGGTCAGCTGTTTAAGGGAAGCTTTATCATCGCGTTAGCATATAATACATAGCTCGATATTAACTGGCTCTTCCTCTGACGATACCTTCTTCCCCGACGATGAGTGTGCAGCATTCAACACATCTTACCTGAAAATAGAAACAAGAAAACAGTTATACATAAGCAATCAAAACCAGTTCATTAATATTAAAACTCTAACACTTGACAATACTTGGCATAATTTGGTAATTCTCTTAAATACCACAGCGTTTGCGCAACCAGTACTGGCCGCCATATTGAATTTATGGACTTTGGGCCCCCAGGGAGTAAAACTAAGTTCGAAAATGGATTTCTGAGATCCAAATTAGTGATTTTAGACATGTTACATTACTTTCTATTTCAATTAGTTTGAAATTTATAACGATACTCCTTTCCAAGATGGCGGCCGGCTGCCATCTTGGATTCTGACAAATGTGACCACCTGAGGCGTTATCACCTCAGTGATTTTGAAAGGTCATGGTCCAAGGCACCCATTCCAGGTGGGATAACCTCTGCCTCTAAAAATGGATACAGGGTCGAAGGATAAGTCCAGGAGCAATAAGGGGAGTCAGGGTAACGAACAAAGCCTTTTTTCACTTAATAGGGAAAAATTTCTGAAACACAAAAATGATAGGAAGATCAATGGAATAGGTTAAAGAAGAGAAAGATGGCAACAATAAACAACACCAAACTTAAATAATTCGATTAAGCTAGCGAATTATATTGGTACAAGAAGACACAAACATAACAACCTGAAAGCCTTATTTGGGAGTAATTTCCATAAAAAATTCGAGAATTAAAAAAATGGATTTAAAATGGATCTGGTAGAAGCATTTGAGAAAAGGACACCTGGAGGAAGGAGAGCTCGAAATAACCTGCTGGGGCTCTTGTGCTCTTGCCTGTCACAAGATCGTTTGGGAAACAGATTCGATTCCTTCCGAGAGAAGACACGAAATTTTGCCGATGGAATGGGACCTCCAGTCAATCACGGACGAAAAGTGCTGGTAATTCTTGAAGGTTATCCCTGCGTTTCTTAACAAGTTCAAATATAATATGGGAGCATGCTCAGAGGAGCAAGGGAGGTGCTTCCATCAAGATATAGTGAACTTTGAACATAGATACCAAGGAATATATAATGAAAATACGATGGGAGATTACATATGGGAGCTTTTTTCGTAAAGGTGATTTACATTACAAACGAAAATCGAGTATAACTGTTCACTTCTAACATTTTTTACTTGTTTCTATATATTTCTTTTGGAATTTTTAATAAAATTCTATAAATTTAACTTTATCTTTATTTTTAGCCCTAAATTGACTAAAAAAACAAAATTTACCTTTTTTTAAAAACAAATAATGGCTATTTTCTATTGTTTTGCAATAAAATGAGTTAAAAAATAATACCTACTGGCCGGAACAAGGGTTGTGTCACATAATGTAATTAGTCACTTTTCCAGAGAGGAAAATAAAATACAGATATAGATAGTTAAAAATAATCAGCAGTCTGGAGAATTATAGCTCCCCGGAGGACGATAATATTGTTAATGTGTTTTAAAGAGAGGGGGGACGAAGTCGAGGTGATTTATCCAGAAATTTGAATGTAGGGGAATCGTCACTCTCCCTCCTCTCTCAGTTGAGACAAGAGATGTTGACCGCAAAACATTCAGGTTTGTAGGCACCTTGGGTCAATCTCGTAACCACAGCCCCTCGCCCCTCGTCCCTATGAAAAGCAGAACGGTTAAAACTGCAAGATCTCCCCTACGAGCTTGTATTCAATTTCACCTTAAGTACGAAATTGAAGACGCGTTTCGCTCAAGCTCGAAGGGCCAGCAGGACCAGAGGTAAGACTTCCTGAGAAAAACCATTAGAGTAAGAACCCTCCTGCGGCACGTCCACAATCCCCCCCCCTCTTCTACCCCTACCCCAGTGGGGTGACGGTATATATACCGAAAACTTGGGAAAAACGGGTTAGAATACGTGAGTCAGCCAGTCTACGAAGTCCCCAGCAAGAGAGGCCGGGCTACCAAGAGAAGGGACTAAGAAGCAGCTCATCCTCGAGCTAGTTCCTGGGCATCAAACTGAACCTTAAGTTAACTGTTAACTTGTTTAAGTTCAACTTATTCTCGTCAGAGACCCCATCCCCCGTCCTCTACCCTGGTATATCCCAAAGCAGCGAGATAGGCCTAGCCCTTGAGAAAGACTGGAACTAAGAAGAAGCTCATCCTTGAGCTAGTTCCTAGTTACCAAACCGAACTTTAAGTTAACTTGTCCAAGTTCAACTTAGTCTCGTCAGAGAAACCCCCCCCCCCTATCCTGGTATAGCACAAAGCACCGAGATACTCCTCGCCCTTGAGGAATTCCGAAACGAAAAAGAAAAAGATCCTCCTCGAGCCCGTTCCCCGGCTGCCACACCGAACGTCAAGTCAACTTACTCTCGTCGGAAAGACCCCTCCTATCCTGGTGCATCCGAAAGCACAGGGATAGTCCTCACCCTTTAAGAAGACCCCCCCCCCTCGAGTCCCGTATGGCTCCCTATCTGCCACTCTCGCCAAAGTCCCTTGTAGCTTTCACGTTATTCGTCCGCATCAACCATCTGGCCGTGGCTCGTGTCAAAGAACCCATAGGATTCCTGAGGTGTCTGGGCTCATTGAGTTCATGGTCAGACTCAAACCCGTTCCAAGGGGTATCCACCAAGGTATTTGCGGCTGGTAAAGGCCATTAGAATTTGTTGGGTTTTTTTAAAAATTGAAGTGAGTGGTGGGTCAACCATCACTATAATGTCAAGTAGGTCAAGTTAGAAAGCCTTACTTGAAATTATTGAAGTCCTTCCTGTGTATTTAGTTCGTAATATTTATGTAGTTCATGTTTATTTTGTTTTTGTGTTTTAATTAAATCTTTAGTTTGTTTTAACATTTTTTTTTTATTCTATCCTCAAATCGCTACGTATGGCACAAAGAACCCATAACCTTAGAACCACATCGTAGGAAGATTTTCACCCGAGCGTATAGTGTGGTCACGTGATTCATAGCCATGGAAGCGCGGGATCACGCTCCGCCCCTTAGTACCTTCAGTGCTTTGTGTGACGTCTTGAAGGGCGTGTGTGCGCTCTCACTCGGGGTTAGTTTGTGATTTGGGGAGAATTTAACCAGGGTGATATACTCCCTACGTTGTGGTGACCGTACTATTTTTGTGAAATCTTACGTGTGTTTCTTTTCAGGTATTAAATTATTTATTTCAGAAATAACAAAATTATAGCTGGTCGAGGCAAGTGGCTCAGTAAAGATGGACTTTAGGACATAATGAACAGATCAGGCCTATCATTGCAAGATAATAGTGAT
Source organism: Ceratothoa steindachneri (assembly GCA_963969495.1). Lineage (NCBI taxonomy): Eukaryota > Metazoa > Arthropoda > Malacostraca > Isopoda > Cymothoidae > Ceratothoa > Ceratothoa steindachneri. The sequence goes on from OZ018327.1 coordinate 53,068,720, forward strand.
AGTGAAGGTGTTGATGATGCTGATAATGAAAGTGAATTCAGTGACAACTTAGAAATAGACGACCTAAAAAGTCCTGCCCCTGCCAGTACCTTTGCTGCTAACCATGCTAGTACTTCTGCTACTGCCCCTGCCAGTGGTGGACGAAGAGGAAAACGCCCCCTGGGGACTGATGCTCCACCCGTTGTGGACTTCAACAAAACATCAATTTCCACCCGAAGTAATTTCAGGTGGAGCTGTCAGCTCCAGCACGTTGCAACAACAAGGAGGTTGTCAAGGAACATCTTAGCAAGACACACTCCAGGGCCAACTCAGAAGGCAAGGGATATAATCGCACCTGAAGAGGCAATCAAGCTCTTTATTACTGATTCCATTGTTCAGGAAATCGTTACTTGGACAAACAAATGTATAGAGCGTGTGGAGGAAAGTATGGCAAGTCAAAGTGCCACATACGGTGCTATGGGGCCTAAGGAGATATTAGCACTTCTTTGAGTGCTCATAGTGGCAGGGCCGCAGAGGGATAACCATCTCTCCCTCATTGAGATGTGGAGCACTGTAAATGGGTGTCCCCTGTATCGGGTTCAATGTCCAAGCGCAGATTTGAGTTTCTCCTATCCTGCTTGAGGTTTGACAACCCGGAAACCCCTGACGAGAGGCAGAAACAGGATAAATATGCTTATGTGAAGAAGGTGTGGGACGAGTTTATTGAGAACTGTGGCCACCTCACAAACCTACCAAATATGGCATCAAGAAAGTCCTGATCTGCGATTCTGAGACCAAGTACATGCTTGGTGCCATGCCCTACCTTGGCAAGCAGGGGCCAAGGACACGGGATGGGATGAAACTCGTGCATTACTTCACCAAGGAACTCACCAGGCCATACCACGGAACAAACAGAAATGTGACCACGGACAACTGGTTCACATCAGTGCCTCTCATCTCCGACCTCCTGAACAACTGTAGAAATACCCTTGTTTGCACAGTTTGAGCCAACAAGGCTGAAATTCCACAGGAGATGAGGCAAAGGAAACACGGCTGCACGGTTTGAGTGCCTTCCTCTTCACCAAGGAGATGACGCTTGTGTCGTGTGTGGCACAGATATCCCGCACAAAGAAGAAAATGGTCCTGCTCATGTTATCCCAGCACACCCAGCCTGCCATTGCACCAAATGGCAAGCCAGATATCATAGAATTTTACAATGCCACAAAAGGAGGGGTCGACACATTCGCCTAAATGTGTGCAACGAGTTCATACTCTAGGAAGACACGACGTTGGCCTCTCTGTGTGTGGTATGGCATTCTCAATTCAGCGAGCATCAATGCCTTCATCATCAGCTGCTAGAACGGTGCAAGGAAGGGCATCAGCATACCGAAGAGGAAGGCATTCATGATGAATGTGAAGAGGGCACTCATCACTCACTGGGCTCAGTCACGCCTGTCATTACCACTTCTGTCTCGCCAACTTCACACCTTGATAATCACAGTGTGTGGCATTCTTTTACTGGGTCGCGCTTCCGTCTCGCCAGGAGAGTCATTTGGTGATAGCAAGTCAGTCCTGGTACGCTGTTCTGACTGCCCTAGCAAGTCAGACAGGAAGACCCGGCACCGCTGCAACAGGTGTGCCAAACCAAAGTGCCCTACGCATCTGTACCCCACGTGCGGTGACTGCCTGTAAAAGGTAAGTTTATTTTTCATTGTGTCTCTTCATTTTTTGTTGAAATAAATGATTATCAGCTTTGGAAAAAGGATGAAAAACAAATGAAAACGAAAAATTCAACAAAAAATATAGCCATTTTTCACGTGTCTTCCATACAGATCCCAGTGGCAGTAGAGGGCTGTACCTGACTCAGGTGAGGGTTCAATTACCTCAGGACCATTGCACAACAGGAGAATTCTCCAGCTGCAGTAATTTTCTGGGCGAATTTTTTTTTCTAAGCACATCTTAAAATTTAGTCTCTTTTAGTCTAGTTCACCATAAAATCAGTAACAGTATTAAGATAAAGTACAAATTAAGGATCCTACGCAGCATTCCAAAGCTAGAGTTACTTTTTCACTGTATACTTTGTAATAAACCTTAATTGAAAAATATTATCCTTTTTTGATTTTCCCAAAACGGGTGAAATTCTCCCGGGGTTGTGGTTAGTGTGACTCAAAATAAACGTTGGGGTTCTAGGGTTAATGTTTAAAGAAGTCAATAATCAGTATAATAATAATAATCAAGCATATATAGCACTTTTAGAGAGATATTACGTTAATCACGGAGTAGTACTTAAACAACCCGTAAGTACCAACTCATTCCATCACTCGGTCCTACCTATACCACGACATAAATATTTGGCGTCAAGGTGTGGAGTGCCTCCTATACCACGACATTGATAATATTTATGTTTCTAATAGATGATATTCAAATTTTTGAACGAGAAAAACGTGCGTTTCAGAAATTTAGAGAAGACCGAGGCATTCTTTTGTCCGCCGGAGTTCGTCATTTTATGCTCCTGCAACTCTTATTTATGGACGACTCTGAGAGTCTTGAAGCAATGAACTCTACTCCTCGGTTGTCATATATCTATTTTATCATTCTTCTTTATTTTTATTTTAATAGTGTTCAAGGATATAGAGTGAAGTTTTAATTAAGGATTTTTCCGTGTATATGATTCTTCCTGTATTAGATTGCAGCTGAAAGGGATTCATCATTGGAGTTAGGTATAAAAATAGAACGATAGTCATCTTCGTTTGTAGATATTCGTGTTTTATTGAACATTGGCTTTGATCATGTTTGGTAAAGGATTGGGTGGCTGGTTTTCAGTGCGTATTTCTTTATATTAGGCATGAATTTCTCCAATCCTGTTACTAAATCTCAAAACCAACCAAATTTTCGAGGAATATCTTAGGCTGGTAGTTTCTTATATTTCAAGTGGTCCTGAATCTACTTTAAATCCCTGGTGCCGTTGTGACCCGAATTTGGTTCCAGCCCGATTGCATTGTATATCTTTGAATGTTCTAAAAAGACAAATTAGAATGCATTTATATATTTATTTCATTAATTGAACTGCGATTAAATAATATTCGTCTAATGAGAAAAACACCGCATCTTTGACAATTTTCATTTTAGATATACTTTAACATACAGCAAAAATATAAAAAAGAGTACTAAGTATTCAAATCGTTTCCTCTTCCTAAATTTTAACAATGGACTTCGTCTGTATAAAGCAACAAAGTACAATTTATTTATTAATTGATAACTTAGTTATATCTCTTAATATTAGTGATGTTTGCCTCTTTCTTTTTCCATTAATATTTTATGATCTTTCTGCTTTTCTCCTTTTTTTTTACTACCTAATTTTCTATTATTTTGGTTTTCCAGTTTTTCGATGGCCAATCATTGAACTATCACTAAACTCAAAAAGTCCTGCTAAGCGAGTTAATGGTCTAGAAACAAAATCCCAGTTTGGAAATAATTGGAGATTTTGCGGGGGAAAAAAAATTGGGACGAAAAAAGAAATTATAAATCCATCAGGGAAACAGAGGAAATCATGACGTAGACAAATAGGTTAAGCATAATGGTGGTGCTGTAAAGCTTAGCTCCATCGCTGAGTCAGCAACAATTAATGAGACCGAGTAGCAAGTCATTGCTGGGTGAGCTATTCACCTGTCCCAACCCCACTTTTCTTTGGATACAGCACCTTTAACGAGGCATTTCACTCTCACTTTAACTTTTAGCTCTTTATTAGCACCTGCTGGTTTCTGGAACTTTATAAATATGTCAAATTTCTACATTTCTGTGATAAGAGCTCCAGCGGTAAATTTTACTTGTATTGTAATACTTGTTTGTTCTGGGGTTTTTTAATTTTTGCTAGTTGTTCTTTCATATTTCTCCTTTTATCCAGATGGAGATTATTCCACAGTGAAACATTTTTGTTTTTGCTTTAATCAAAATGTCCACGATAATTTTTCATATTTTAACATCTTATACTTCAGAATAAAAGCGAAATAGGTTAAGGAAATGAACGAACTTATCTGTTTGTTGCGGTAACTTTACTTCAAATCCGAAAAAGTATCAATTACTCGATGGCTAGAAGAAAAATATATTTTGGCTCAATATAATTTAGAACCTCTCTTTCTTCACCTTCTCTCTCATGTTGGATTCTTCTTGCTTCATCAAAGAGTAATTTTTGTACTTTATAATATTTCCCAAGTACTAATTTTTACCATTATGCCCCTATTGTCCAGGTATCCTAATCTCGGAACGACATTAATGATCCATTCTTGAGAGGCAAAATTTGCTGGAAAGAAATGCTCGCCTTTTCAGACTTCGCATCTGTTCTTGTGATGTCGACGATTTGACAATGGCTTCTTTTCACCCAAAAGGCTTGAAGAGGCTCTTCGCTTGGAGAGGAAATCAGGGAATGAAAAGGATCGGGTCGCTGGAAAAAGAAAAATCGTTGACACCGATTTCGGAGCAGAGTTCTAAGTAAGAAGAAACGTTAAAATAAAAGAACAAACAAATAAATAAGAGAAATGCATAAAACATTCTTTTTGGTGAGAAGAAGTGAAAGTTAAAATGAATTCCAAATATAACTTCACCGGGGCAAGTGTCCGATTCTTGATAGGATTTTCGAGAACTTCCGAGATCTAGGACCGTGTTTGACCAATGTTGAGATATTATGAAGGGCAACATTTTCGGTCTTTTTCTTTTTGGCTTTTAAATGTAATGATACAGTTTCATTTTATCTGATTATCCTGTTTATATGACCAATACAAAAGAACCGAAGGAAACTGTTATTTTACTAGAAGAAATAACTTGCTATATCAAATACACTACCATTTCAATCCATTTATTCTTACTAAAATATAAATGTTAATTACTTCCCTAAAATAAATTGAATACTTTTTAACCTTTTACGTCTAAAGGGTTGATTCTTGCGGGAAAATAGTGGAAGTGAGGGAGTTAGGAAATGTGTACGCGCTCTTGTTCACCATACATAATCCGCCTTGTTTAGAAAAAAACAAGAATATTATAGAAATATAACTCTTAACACTTTTGTCTTGGATTACCTTTAAAAACCCGTAGTATTTTTAAATAAATAAATTTGTAAAGTTCTTCCCCAGCCAAAATTCTAATTAAATAAAACTACATTTTTAGCCTGGAAAAGAAAAATGTATTTGCAATTTACCCAAATAAATTTTTAAATATTTTGCAATTAGTTTTAGAGAAAATACCTAAAAATAACGAACATTCTGGAATTGGTTAGATAGAAATTAATTTCCGTATCTGCCAAATAAAATAACCGAAAAGGGTTTCCAATTTGCCTAACCTGATTTTGTGCGTTATTTTTAATGGGTATTTGCATTCACTGATTTTTATATTGAAAGGTAGGTGAAAAGTGAATTGATTGGATGGGAGTGAAGGAGATTAAATAAAGAATAGCATAATGAAATGCAATTGACTGAAGTTATTTTTTTTAATAAGAGATCCACTTCAAGCTACAAGCTTTAGCCAAGAAGGCTTCGGCGTATTGTCTGTACCTGTAGGCCAGGTCGTTATTTAACAAATAGGGCTGTGGGAACCTATGTATAAGTTGTAATTTTGTTTAGAAGATCAAAATAATCATGGTTAAGAACAACTAATAGAAATGCAAAGAAGCCTAAGAGGAACAAAGACTCGGGAAGGTATTGATTCAGTTCAGTAATACTGTCCCAGTTACGAGTTGGTCCCAGGAATCTGGTTGATATCCATTTACCATAAATTATTTTTACCTTTTCTTCTTTCTTTCATCCTTACGAAAACATAGCTCTCAACCCCTCTCGGCGTAGTAGTGTCGTGTCGTGGTAATGAAGACAGTTTACCTCTTCTGTATTAATGGATTGTAACGTCGTGTTGCGAAATTCTTCTCCCTCGTGCCTAAAGATCGTTAGGAATCCATCCTGATTTCAGGCACCAAGCGAAGATTTAGTTATTAAATTCGAAAGCAAATATATCTTTTGAGATCAAAATGAGTCAAAGAAGAGATATGGAAGCCGTAATGGCTTCTTTTCCAATAAACAATATAATAAATATATACAAAAAGCATGTAAGAATATAAAAGAACTTGAATTTCAATTATTCATTTGGAATTAGGTGCCCTTAACGATTTTGCTCTCCAATGCGCAAAGAGGGATGGGACAAGGGAAAATTGAACGAAGGGCACAATTTAAAAATTTATATTTAATCCACCCTAAACTTAAACCTGAGATTTTACTAAGATGTTATAAAGAAAGAACTATTTCAATCGAAACTCAAACCCCCCCACATTTATGGTGTTAAAAGGGGAGGGTTATTTGAGTTGAAAATTACTGACACCAACGTTGCATTCTCATGCTTATCTCAAGGGTACGCAAACTTAACCACCCAAGAAAATAAAAAAAGTAAAACAACATTGATTTTGAAGCAATCACTGCTCACTAAAATTGTAAATATTAATTTCACAGAAGAGAAAAATAATTCAAATACCATTGCATGTGATTAGAAAAAGTAGTGCACCGTTTCTAATCTTGGCTGGGATAAAAAGAATTACTGCAAATGTTGGCCTTAATTAATACATAATACATATATATAAAACGCAGTAATTGCTATGGGTCCTTAATCCTCTCCATTTCCAATAAGTTCGATTACTTAATGAAAACCCTAAAACAAGATCAGTAGGTAAGGAAAGATCACACAGAGCACCGGGGTTTCCAAAGAGTAAGGAAAGGACGCTTTCTAGTTAGTTAGTTCTCAACAATTAGCCACACGATCGTGATCTCAGTGAATTGGTATAGTTATATTAAATTTATCGTTCTGCAGATAAAATATGATAGCTATATTAAATTTAGAAATCAAAATGAAATATTTCAATCGCTAATCAGAAGTCGAGTTAGAATTTAAATGACAAGGGGGGGGGCGAAATATGAGAATAAAAAAATCAAATATTTAAAGGGATAATATAGATTTTAAGTAGCTGATAACAGTGGTTTCTGCAATTTTGCTATAAAACTCCTTGGCATTTGATTTAATTAATGTTTTAATATCGACTATTTGGGGGACAGTGTGTCCGCCGTTGGTGAGTTATTTATAAAAAGAAAAAAATATTGATATATTTTCGTGGTTTGTTAAATTAAATGAAACTACGAAATAATATTATGTCTTGTCTTATTTTTTCTTCGAAGAATTGAAGCAATGGTTGCCTGTTGTTGCAATTTCTGGGAATAAAATTTCAGTCAAAAGAAACAGGTTAGATGCAGTTCTTTATAGGTTGTGTATGAAAGAATTGCAATTGCTTACATTCATCAAACTATATACTCGTAGGTTGTCCAGGACGAAAACTAATAATACTTACAAAAGAGAGTAGTAAATATCAGATAAACTGTGTAAATAAATTTAGGCCACCTACTTAGTTTTCAAAAACGACAATGTTATTTTAAAAAATCCTACCTATTATGAATTAAGCAAATTTGATTTTTTACCTTTATTTTTACGTCTCAAACCTTTGGTAAAACAGAGAGCTTCGCTTCAACTAGACGGCCCTAAACATTTACCTAGATAAAACTTTGTATAGATTCAGTGGGTTTAGAGTACATTTAAAAGTGATTTTAAACGAATTTGGGGACTTCAACTGGATAAACAGGATTTACAAAACCATTGTAAACATAGTAAATGAATAGATCAAACATGAGTCAGCTATAGGAAGTAATATATGGAAGGAATAGTGTTCACACGGTAAGGAGGGTTTTCGCCTTTTGCGATCAATCACTGTTACCATTATTTTAATCCCGTCCCCCCCAAAAAAAAAAAATATGGCAAAGTTCCAAAGATCACTCTCGCATCGCCGTAGCGATAAATTTTCTAAACCTTTTTGTACTTGTTTGCGTAGAACCCCAAAATGTTGACTTTAGCGCTAGAAATTTGTGCTCTGTCTTCAGCGAACGAGCTTAAAACTTTCCTATGTAAAGCCATTATTAGTTTGTTAAGTTCAGTGGGCAGAGGTAGATGAAGAACTGTTCAGACCTGGATGCTGCTTGAGAAGATAAGTCTAACTCTGAATTTTATTCTATGGCAAAAACTCGTTTTGAATGAAAAGCAGTGCATTAAGTATTTAAAATTTATACTAATCAGGATGCAGAAGTAATAATAATAATAAATTTATTTGTAATGCACCTTACATTTAATTAAAAACCTTAAAGGGCTACAGGGTAATTACGTATAAGAATACAGAAACATATACAGAAGATACAATTCAAAGGAACAAAACATATTCAGCAAAACCCTAGGAAAAGGCCTTACTCGTAAATAGATGTGTTTTGAGGCCTTTTTTAAAGACATCAACAGTCACTGGTGCACTGAGATTGTCAGGAAGGGCATTCCACAGGCTAGGGGCAACATAGCATAAGGCCCAGTCTCCATGGTTCGGAGCTTGGTCTTCGGATGCTGAAGGAGATTGGCCTGTCCGGAGCGTAGGAGTCGTGTGGAGATCTTGGGTGAGAGCAGCATCTCTTTGAGATAAGAGAACGCATCGCCATTCAGGCACTAGTGGGTGAGCAAGGAGAATTTATTCTAATTTCTGAGTGAGACAGGGAAGCCAGGGAAGAGTTTTCAGGATGGGTGTGATGTGGTCGTATTTTCTCACTTTCAGTAGGATCCTCACAGCGCTGTTTTGGATGTATTGCAGTTTCAGGGTATTCTTTTTAGGGATTCCGAGGATAAGAGTATTGCAATTATCCAAAATGCAGGAGAGGAAGGCATGGACAAGCTTTAGGCATCTGAGAGAGTGAGCAAAGAAAAGAGTCTTGCAATGTTCCTGAGCTGGAGGTAGGAGATATTGCAGATGTGTAATGTGGACTTAGAAGGTCAGTTGAAGGTCCATTTTCATCCCGAGGCTGGTGAGTGAGGGTGAGATGTGGATGTTGTGGCCAGAGAAGGTAATGCTAGCGATGGCGAATGACCGGATCTGATGTTGGGTACTGATGAGAATGGCTTTTGTCTTTCAGCCATTTAGCTGTAGAAAGTTGTGCCTCATCCACGCCCCCACCTCGTCCAGGCAGGTGGGTAGCGTTGATGTTGGCAGAGTCGCATAAATGGTTGGATCAGTTGTCAGGTAAAAATGGTTGTCATCAGCGTAGCAGTAGAATGAGATTCCATGCCGGTTAATGATAGGCCAAGGGGAGCATATAGAGTGTGAAGAGGGTCGGGCCAAGGACTGATCCCTGGGGAACACCACAAGTGACACAAAGCGTGTCCGACTTCGCCTTCCCAATATAGACAAACTCCGTTCTTCCGGTGAGTCCAGGGCAGTGTCGGAAGGCTTAATGGCAGAGTGGAGGTTCTGTAGGAGAATGCAGTGGTCTACTGTGGGAAATGCTGCCGTGAGAAGAAATACGAAACCAGCATCAGCGGTTGTCAGCAGGTTGTTTGTTACCGTATCCAGAGCAGTTTCCGTGCTGTGGCCGGAGAGAAAACCAGACTGGAATTTTTCAAGCAGGTTATTGGTTTAGAGCTGATCGTGAAGTTCGGCAGCCACTGCCTTTTTCAACACCTTAGACAGGAATGGAAGGTGGGAGATAGGCCGGTAGTTGGCAAGCACTCTTGTGGCAATGTTTGGCTTTTTGAGAAGCGGTTTGATGACTGCAGTCTTCAGGTCAGACGGGACATCGCAAGCCTATAGGGATTTGTTGACGATGTTGGTGATCAAAGGACTTAATGCAGAGGAGTAGGTTTTAACTATAGCTGAGGGGAAAGGATAAAGACACAGGTTTATTTTCCTCAAGATGTCCTCAAGATGTCCTCAACGTTTCGTTGAGTAACATCCACAAAACGGCAGAGAGGCTGTGAGCCGACAGTTGCAACTGGAGGAGAAGGGGTGCTGGAAAAAGAGGAGTGGATCCTATCTACTTGCATCCAGAAGAAGAAGATAAGGTTATTTCATTGGTCTTGGGTAACATCCGAATGTAGGGTGGTTGGGGGTTTAAGGAGACGGTTTATGGTGGCAAAGAGTTGTGTGGAGTTTCCAGGGCTGTTGTTGATCTCGTTGGAAATGGACTGAGAATGTGTTACACTAAAAGCCTTTGAGTATGCTTTTTGATGCTCTCTGTAGGCTATTTTGTGCACATTGAGACTTGTTTTGGTGAAGTGTCGTTCCCGGACGCGTCCCGCTGTTTTCATTTTCCACAACTCGTCAGTGTACCAGGGGTCAAAGTGTGTGAATGTTACGGATCTAGTTTTGGAAGGGGTATTGAAGACCAGGACGTTGCTTATCATTTTTTTGTACTATTCTGCTGACTCGATGACTGATGGGAGGTTTGCTGAGGAGATATGCTTGAGTTCCGTAGTCAGGGCCTCCGGGTTGATCTTTTTAGATTACTAATCTGATTATTCGTTTTGGTTTGTCAAAGCTAGACATTAGAGAAAGCTCCATTGAGAAAGTTTTGTGGTCGGAGATGCCCAGGTTGTAGAGCAGCAGGTAGTTGATGGGGGCCGCATTGGATATCACCAAGTCAAGAGTATAACATTTGATGTGAGTTAGGTCAGCAACATGTTGTGTAAGGTTGAGGCAGCCTAAGAGATCCAGGAGCACAGTCAAAGAGTGGGAGGAAATAGTGATGACATGAATGTTAAAATCGCCAAGATATTATGCTATTGGCTAAGGTTGTGCAAAGTGTAGAGAGGAGGTCATGCAGCTCAGGAATAAAAGTGGCGATAGGTTTGAGTGGCCTGTAGGTGAGTAGCATTGTCATGGAGGAAGGTGTCTTGAATTTAAATGCTACAAATGCTACATACGTAGACGCAGGGGTTTTTTCGCTACAAAGTTATGGCCTACTTCAAACAGCAAACCTGAATATTTGAAATTTTCTTGGTTTTGCCATAAATTACACTTGCCATTTAAACAGTAAAAGTGAACACACAACCTTTGTTAGATTTATATTTATGAAATTCCCATCTACGCAAGAACTTATAATTTTACTCCCTGCTGCCAAACTTCTTAATCTCAGCTATTAAAGGGAGAAGGATTTAATAGAAAGTGAACTATTGTTTCCTTTATCATAATAGTTTTAAACAACAGCTAACAAGATTAAAATCACAGGGTATTCAAAATCTTTAATGACGATGCCTTTATTAATTTGGGGATTACTCACTAAATCAATTGGTAAGTGAATTCAATATAATCATAGCCGTCAACGTATTCAGTGGTTCTTAATATATATGTTTGACACTGAAAGTTAGAATTTCATCAGAAGAAATTATAAAGTCCTTGAAATATAGTTTTACTCTATTAATTACATGTATACATGAGCTATCAATAACCACTAGTAAATTTGTTCACCCTGGAGTGGTTGGTTATAAAATGTGCTCACAATTTATATTCTTTTTTACAAGATCAAATTGGAATTCTTCTTGGTTTCCTTAAATCCGGTGGCTCGAGGCTTGCGTGGGTTGAGAGATTATTGCAGGATTATTAGAAGCTGGCGCTGGGCGTGGAGCAAGAGTGGAAACGATAGCGTTGGTTCGTGCCGGTTGGTATCGCTACTGTATGAAGGCATTCGTGCCACTGCCGCGGAGATGATACTACTATCACCGCTTCGGCCATACTAATCGCTCCACTCGACGTGCAAAGTCGGGGTTACCTGAAGTCTGTGTTCGTTGCTCCAAGGCCACACATGATAAGTCCAAATCGTATGTGGCCAAGTGTGTCAATTTTGGAGAGCCACACCACGCTTCTTCGAAGCAATGTGGTTAGTATTTCTTCCAGAAAGAAAACATAGCCGTTCAGGACCAGGATTGTCTCTCATTTCGCGAGGCTAAGGACTTAGACATAACGCGCCTGGCGCTGCATGGGACCTCCTAAGCCTCAATGTTGAGAAAGACACCCTCTGCTCCTGGCCCCTCCAGGCATGCGAGCACGGTCGTTTCGGCACCCGTTTGGAACCCTTCTGTGGGTTCTAACCACCCCGGGCGCTCCCATGGTAGAACTTGCGGGACAAAAGGTTTACACCTGTCCCGGCTAAACCAGAGCTCCCCTCCCTTTCCCCCAGCGTGACCGTTTCACGTAGGACAAAAAGCCCGCGCGCGTCCACAGAGTCGTTAAACTCACAGGAGGCAACATCCCTGTAGAGGGTCGGAAGGCCATCTTCCGGGATTCCTAAATCTGACCATCCGCACACACCCAGTGGTAGGCTGGGTGGTTCGGAGGCGGTGGATCCTCCAAGATATGGACCCCACCTCTGAAGCCGCCCCTCTCTCCTAAGGTTTTGAGGCGTTAGAGGAAAAGACTCCCACGAAAAGTCCTCGAATGCAAGAGCGCCTTCAGCGCATTGTTCGGCCAACTGCGCCCGGAGATCTGCCTCCTGAAAGCGTACGGCCATTCCCGTAATGGACTTGTCTTCGAAGAGAGCCCCCGCCTCTCCTCCGAGCTAGGCCTGGGGGGCATATTCCTTCAATGGAATTGCCGCGAATCTCGGGCTAATTGGGAGGACCTGTGGAGGCTCGTCTCCTCCCGTTCACCTTTAGCTATCGTTTTGCAGGACAACATGCTGGGCGCATGTCCTCTGCCCACCCTCCCAGGGTATGACTGTTTTGCGAGCCCATTACCATGGGATGGGATCAAGGACGGGAGGATGCGCGATTTTCCCCTGGTATGATGTCTTTATTCTCCTCTTCGCTCTAGATACCTCCTTCCAACAGAAGCAGTGTTATTTCTGCGTACGTCCCACCGTCAGCCGACTTCGACGCGGGATAATTCCGCCGCGAAGTGGCACAGTGCCTAGGCCTTTTCTCTTGCTAGGAGATCTGAATGGTAGACACCCCCTCTGGGAAGACTACTCAGTTAATCCCAGTAGTCAAGTCCTTTTCGACTGATCTACGAGCTGGAAATAGGAATTATAAATGTAGATGAGTTTAAGCATCACTAACCGAAAACCGTTCGTTCTCCTATCTCGATCTATCCTTTTGCTTTACAGATGCACAGCCTGATCTTTGGTTGGAAGTAGTCGATGACCTTCGTGGTAGTGAAAAGTTTCCCATTTAAATATCATATTTTGGGCCGATGCCGCCCGAGAGCTCGCCCAGGTGGTGTTTAGCGCTGGCGCGGTGGTCCGCATTTCAGGTAATTTCCTGATTTATCTATCTCACTCAAGGAGTTTAAATCCGTAGAAAAGGCCGTTGAGTTTTTCACCGGCAATCTCATCGCCGTGGGCCTAACTAATATTCCTAGAGCGTCTCGATGATTTGCACGCCGACCACTCTTGTGGTGATCAGCCGAGTATGCGACGCCCTTTCAAACAGAAGGGTTATTCCTACACACGCTATAAGCGCTGCTCAAACGATTTCACTTTATGTGAATTTCGTCGAGCTAGGGCTAGGTTTCGGTACATTTCGAAGCACGCCTGCCGCTCTTTTTGGCAGGCATACGTGTCTTCACTTAGCGGGAAGACTCTTCTAGCAAAAGTGTGGAAGCGAGTCAAAAGGATTCAGGGCAGGTTCTCGCAGGACCCCCTCGCTTTCTCCAGGACAATTGGACCGCAATCTCGGAGTCGAGCCCACGTCCGTGGCACAATCCTTCACGACCGCTTTCTTCGCATTCCCTAGCCGGGATGCTGTTTCGCCAGCATTCAATGCGTGTCGTGATGTCGCGTAAAGCCGACGACTTGACTTTACTTCCAGAGGCGGAGAACACTTTAACCTTAGGTTTACTCTGAGTGATTTGGGTTCCGCTCTCTATTCGTGTGCAGACACCGCCACACGCCCATGTCATGTCCTGTACGCCATGCTTCGAAACCTGGGTGAGCGAGGCACTGCCTTTCTGTTAGATTTGTTCAACAGGATATGGGTAGAGGTTATCATCCTAGATTCCTGGCGAATCACTACAGTGCTCGCTTTTCGCAAACAGGGTAGAGATCACTCTACCCTAGCCGGTTTCCATCCAATCTCTTTAACTTCCTGCGTATGTGAGTTGATGGAGAAATTGTTAGATTAGCCTTTTATCTGGACAGCAGAAACTATATCTCTTTTGCACAGTGCGGCTTCAGTAGGTTCCACTCAACGCCGGATGTTCTGCTCGGAATAAAAAATGCTGTCTACTAGACCTTCCTTGGTAGACAATACTACGCCACGGTGTTTTTCGATCTGGAGAAGGCCTATGATACCTGATGGCAATACGATATCATGGAGACCCTCGACACGAGGGCGAGGGGACGCCTCTTAATCTTTATATCTAAACTTCTGCGAGTACGGGTGGGAGGAACCCTCTCTGGCCCAATAGAGCAGGAATAGAGTGTTCCGCAGCAAAGTGTCGTCAGTGTCACACTCTTTACCATGAACATCAATGGCATCACATCGGTGCTGCCGGAAGATATTCTCGCTACACTCTACGTGGAACGTCGACTCCAACAGGCATTAAACCGCGTCTCTCGCTATGCCGAAGCGCACAGGCTTCGGTTTTACTTGGCCAAGACAAAGGTGGTGCACTTCTGCCACAACCACGGCTCCACCCTGACCCAGACATGTTTCTAAATGGTGTTGTATTTCACAGGCACCTCACCAGGGAGGCTCACATTCGCAGCCTTAGCGTCTCTTGTACCTGGGCCATGGATAATCTTCGCTCCGTGACGTTCAGCGACTAGGGTACTGATAGGGCTAAAACCTTACTTTTTTATCGATCCTTTGTTCGTTCTAACCTCGACTACGAATGCGAGTTTTATGCATTGGCAGCCGAGCGTGTATTGCGGGAGGTGGACTCGATCCACAACATCGTCATTCGCCTAGTGACCGGTGCCTTCCGTACATTCCCCATTGAGAGCCTACTTGTGGATGCTGGAAAGATGCCACTTGGTCTGCACCATGCACAGTGCATTATTCGTCCGTTCGCACGGACCCGACGTCTCCCTCAGTTGCCAACTGCACTCACTGCATTGTAGCTGATCTCAACGGTGTCTATGCCGCTGAGGGACACCAGTCTTACCCTAAGCCTTTCGAGTTTAGGGTCAAAAAACTTCTTTGAGAGCTAAGTATAGCTCTCGGGTAGGTGGCGCTCCTGAGTTTGCTCAGGAGGCCACCCTCGAAGGTACCACCTTTGACCATTTATCGCCACGCCTCTGCTTTTAAAGCTCCTACAGCACCAGGAGTATCGCGTTCGACCTTTTTGGAGCACATTTCGTGTCACGCTGGAACCGTGCCAGTGTATACGGATGGCTTCGAGTCCCACGAGGGGGTCGGTTTCCGCGCCGTATCTCCTGTGTTTAAGGTCAGCGTAGCTCTGCCAAACTCTGCGTCTCTCTTCACGCCGAGCTCGGTACGGGAAATAACGCGGTGTTCTCGGTTTGTAGACCGGATTGTGATTTATAACGACTCAAAAAGCGCCTTGATTGATCTTGGGGCATTGGAATCTCCACATCCCCTGGTTTGCGATATCTGTGACGTCACTGTTTTGGCGTGCTGGGCGGATGTCGAGATGATCTTCTGCTGTGTTACTGGACATGTAAAAATTGTTGGGAATGAGCACGCTGTTGAGGACGCCAAAGAGTCAGCGAGGACTTGGCGACCGGACCAGCGTTCCGCTCTATCCTCACACCGATTACCTGGCAGGAATACGGGCTGCTTGACACAGAAGATGCGAGAAGGGCGAGAGGAACTAAAAGTTGGGTGCCATTGCGCCACAAATGTCCCCGTGCACCTAGCGCCCAATGCCAGGACGTCTTCAGGTTGCTTTATGCCGTGTCCGAATTGTACACACACGCGGGACGCACTGTCATCTGATGGAGCGCTCGCCTTCGCCTTATTGTGATGACTGTGTTGTCCTCCAGACTGTTCGCCACATTCTTGTTGAATGTCCCAGTCTGGGTGACCTTCGCGCACGCTACCTGAGCGGGATCGCTACCAGTTGTCCTTTGTACTCGGGAGGGGTTCGTGCAGACTTACTTGTGGACTTAATGACTTTTTGGAGGATGGGGGCCTCGTCTACTTTACTTTACTCTTTCGATTTGTTTTGTTTTTGTTTTTGTGGTTGTTGTTTCTTTGTAGGTCGTCCGTTCCTGCGCCGATGGTAGGCGAGCCTGCCCTCGCCGCCGGAGCGTGCTTCCTACTTGTTGCCCTTTTCCTTTTTCCCTTTTTTTAGTGTTATTGCTGTTTTTTTGCTTTTTTATATATTGTTATTTTAATGTAGCCTAGTACTAGGTTGTCGTGAGTACGACTACTTATGCCCAAGTAGGCAGTCACCAGATGAGCTCCTATACTTGAAAAAAAATATATTGCCAACCCCCCCCCCCCTTTACACCGATCGTAAATCATAGGCCCCAGAAGCTCTTACGTGCAACTTCGAATCCTGGCTAGCACATCACTCATCCTCCCCGTCGTGGTCTGCAAAAGCACAATTACACATAAAATAAAATCTTTTCAATATATTTCAATACGTAAACGAAGTTCTCATAAATTATTGACAATTTATGTTAGAACTCTTACAAAAGTATCGAAAAAAAAGAAACAACTTTAGTTGTCTCGAAACATTTCTTCAGATTATGGCAAATTAGCCGTTCTTACATGAATTCTTTTAAAGTAATCAATTCACAAATATAAACTATATGTCAAAGTCCAAAAGACCTTCAAAAAAACAAACTCTTATTTATCTTTGGCTGACCTTTTTCACTACGCCTGACTAACATTTTACGAAACATTTTGAAAGTGATCTTTGTCAATTTAACCCTTCCTCAAAAACCTCTAGGTACTATATATGTTACGGAGTCAAACTTTACTGATAAATGAAAAGAAAATATGCCACTTCCCCTAGTAGACTTCAAAGGAGACATAAGTTAATGGTGCAATAGAAACACATAAATAGGTATACACTATTTTTCTCCTACAGACATTAACCCAAAGGAAAGTTTTAACTTCGGCTTTTGTGACCAATAATATTCTCCCTGTCACGTACAAAATGCAAGAAATAAAGAACAATAAGCAAGGCCTCATAAATTGGCCTGGTCTCAACAATTCATCATAAATGTCTTGAAATAAACATATTTAGAATCTCTACATAAAGAATAAAGTTTCCTGTATTCTTTTTCTGCCAATTTCCCACAAAGTTATATTCTCACCAATCTTCTAATCCAGGATAGGGCACAATACAGTGCGACAAAATAAAAGGATAATTTCCACAACTCCACGTATATTTATTGTTAACAATGGTACGAGTAATTAAGTGAAACAAAAAGCACGTTAAAGGAAAGAATTATCGAGCAATAAGTAAGTACTCCGATAACAACACTTTTGATGTTCTTGCCTCTTTTGTAAGGAAGCCCTAATTTGAAATTGCAGTTACTCCTCTAATATGTTCTTCGACCACTTCCTCAACCTTCCTTATACAGATGATTTAATCTCTCACCATCCCCTTCAAACCCTCACATCTCCGACTTCGGATTTTACTTCCTTCGACTCCATCTTTATATCTATATATTATCCATCCACATACGTTGAACTATACTTGATCTTCTCTTTTTCTGCTTCCTTTAAATTCATTGCTTTTCCATAGCTGACCCATTCAAGTAAATTTCTTTCCACCTTCTTATCCAGTTTTGTTTCTCTATTCTCTTTTCACCTGAATTTCATACAAACCCCGCTCTTACGTCTTCGTTATCGTCAGCTCCATTCCATTGATCACAAAATGTTCTTTCTTCCATGGACTTCCCCACCGTTACAAATGATATCAATCAGTCAATTCGTTCTTTTTTCCAGATCCTCGCTTTCCTTTTGGAGTCCCCCTTCCCTTCCATTTCGAACTAAGTTGGCATGTCACTCGGCATCATTATTCAGATCATTGTATAAAAATATTATGAGGAAAGTAGTAATTTTTTAAAGAAAAAATGCATCCAATTTTTTAGATAAATAAGTATAAATGTAGCCATGACCAGTAAACAGCATACCCACGACGGCTATTGAGATTCAGAAGAATTGTGTGTGCCCATCCCAAATACTACCGGTGCAATTATAAAACGTAAAAGAATATTGACTATTTGCCTCGAACTTAGGTCGAACTTTACTTAGAATGTCTTATTATTTAAAGTAAAATTTTCTATTATCAGTGGGGATTTCTTCTCCAATTATATACCTATAGTTAATTTAAAAAGTATTAAATTAATAGACGGAGGACATCGAATAGCTATCAGTGCAGCGTGGCATAACAAAGCATCACCGTTAATATCCTTATCAATTTCGAAGGGTTCCCATTCAGTGATCTAAATATACTGAGCTATATGCCTCCGTGTAATAATAGTCGTGAAGTTTAGGGAACGGGAAATTTAACCATTCCTTTATCCTTCCTTCATCATATTAAACCAGAAGGATCCCCGGTAAATGCAAAAACAGAAGACTCTCACTTAAGTTGCCTGAGGTAACAATAAATATAATTGCATCAATATTGTATGCAGGAAATATACAATCTTCAAAATCAGCTTTTGCATCTTGCTTAAACGGAATTCAGAAAAATAATCAATGATATAGACTAACAGGCCACTATAGATTACTAAAGTAAATTACAGTTAAAGATAGATAATCTCTTCCTTTCTCACCGATTAATTATCAACATTGCACGACTAAAAAAAAACAAGGTCTGCTGACCAAAGTCGCGTGCTCTCACTTATTCTGATTTATGTCCTTATGACCTTGAAAATTCAATAATTCCCGAACAACCTCGAGAGGATCTTGTCATTATATCATTTGAAAGAGAATGTAAAACAACATAGTTTTTTTTAATATTCCCTTAAAATTGGCAGAATAATTACAATGTTATTAACAAAACAAACAAAGGCAAAATGGGGACCGAAGGGCCGACCGACATAGTGAGATATAGAGTCGCACGCGACTAAAAAAATGAATTATGAATTTTTGTTTAAACTCCTTTAAGGATAACCTACCAAGTGATTTAGGACCAATATGTAGCTTACGTCGTAACTCCTGGGAAAAGCGGTTCGATGACTTACTACCTAGTTTACGCCATAGCGACTGGAGCGCCGGTCGACGAACTAAAAGCCTGTTGAATTTTGTCACGTAAGCGCTAATTGGTGACGGGTATAAATAGGGACGTGGCTAGAATTCATCACATAGGTAGTCTTATCCATACGTAATTCGACCAAGTCGGATAGGCAATAATCATCTGAACAAATGGTGTATGGGTGTAGTTTCTAGCTTTCAGGTGGCTTATCTTCCACTCGCAGCAGCGATCCATTCAAAAAACAATTTATCTTATACCCTGGAATCCAGGGAGAATTAAGTAGGACCTATGTCCCCAGGGAACTGACAGAACTGAATAGCACATCCGTGAAAAATTAGAAAAGTCTACTCATGTTTTTATAAGATACACGCAAGTAAGAAATAGCTTTACGCACCATTATACGGGCACGCACAAAGTTCTGAAGCGCAATGAAAACGTCAGTTAGTTTCAACGGAACAAAGGCAATTGAAAGTTCAGGTTCGTATCCTTAAACCTGCCCTAAAATCGATGCTCACTTCAGATATAATGGCAAAGGAAATATTCCTGAAGACGCATTCAAAGAAGTCAGGAAGATGGAACCAGCATATCGAGGTATGCTTGTGAAGACCCGCTCTGAGCAAGGGTGCATACACAAACGCGGGCAGATAGCCGATCCAAGGCCGTCTGCGATATGCTTTAGAGCAATTAAATGAGTGGGAGGACGCGTCCTTGATATTTAGAGTGCGTTTACGATTGGCCGTGATTTATCTAATGGCTTGCCAAGTTGCAGTTCAAAGGATATATAAAGATCAAGACCCCAAAATATAATTTTCATATATATAATAAACATAGCAATATATATATATATATATATATATAAATAAAAAGGGGAAGAAATTACTCAATAAGAATAGTTAATTGGTTCGTAACAGTTTACAATATGACAGAGCTAAGCAAGGAGTGAAAAATGATCGTTTATTCGACCAATGGATATTATTTAAGTTTGAGCTGGAAGTCAATTTAAAAAGGAATGCAGGTGACGATTGGCGGGGAGTGTAATCGGGGGATTACAACCCAAAATCGCTTTGCCTTAAAGCTTAGTGGTGTTCAAAGCGAGAAAACCAACGGCACAGGTCTTCGAGGAGATACTTCTGTGAGTCCTGACGAGGAGGACTCGTAGATAGGGGTTTTGAGTAGTTGTTGAAGAGCGAGATTTTCTCTGCTCCAGAGAGTTGGAATCTCAAACACGAGACGGTTCTGCGTCTCGGCAGAGAGTCTCAGAAACGGGGAACGGGAGTCTTGAAGGGACGTGCGAGATGAAGGGGGGCCGCACAGTTCTCCGGGAAGAAGGTGGTTCGATAAGCTTTCCTCTGAACAGGGGCCAAAGCTTTCAGAAGGGGGATCTGCTAGTGAGATCTTAACGACAGATACGACTCAAACAGGGGTTGCGAGACTTTGCTGGGGAACAGACAAAACGGTCTGAACGGAGAAAATGGCAGACTCTCAATCTCATCGAGGAATGGTGGACGCAGAGTTAATAGGTAAATAGCCAGGTGGCTGGTCCGTTAGATAGCCCCAGGGCATGGCCGTCCGCAGAGGATTCTTGACGTCAGTCTATGCAAATTAGTTCGAGATAACGAGTTGGATCGGACAGTGAAGTTTGCCTCAGGCTATAGGGTTGGGCTTGTACGGCCGCGCTCGCGGTGGAAAGACATGCATGTGAGGCATGGAGGCGAGAATCCGGCTGTATCGCGGGGGAAAGAGAGCGAGGTGCGTTCCGGATAAACAAATATAGCCGGGTCGAGCGAATCAGCACAGGACTGCTTCCTTCTCGATGATTCTAAAATTCCCAAGCCAAGAAGCACGTGTTTTAGGGTGAAGTAGCTGAAAGGGGTATTCCGGGAGGCTTCCTCTCTCGCTGGTCCTTTGAGTGGCCTCCTCTCAAAGAGCTTTCTATGAATGTCCTAATCATTATTAGCTCTTCCCTTATTAAGTTTTATATTTCTTTGTCAAGAATAGTCAAAGAATAACTGTAATCTCAAATATCATTGTTGTATTTATCTCTTTTATTTTTGTGATTGTATCAACCAATCTCTTTTCTTAGTATACGCTAGGAAGAATCAAATTATTCCCTCCTTTCAATTTGGTGCATGGACAACCATTCTCAAACGCTGAGTGCCTGTCACATAAAAATCTCCTTTCAAATGTTTAAATTATAACGCAATTTCTCACTTCAACGTTCTTTAATGCCAGTCGAATATTTTGTCTACCAATCCTAGCCCATAGCCATCGCAGCTCATTATCGTAAAACCAGTATGAAGATGAACTTTCCTTTGTATCCTAGGAAAAAATTACCACCAAACATATACTTAGTCCCGAAGGACCCGGATATCTAGAGCATGTGCTCCGTATATTGACATACGAACTAACATTATGGGCTATCTAAGCGATTTAATTTAATCAATAACTTTTTAGGAATTTACAGAAAGCGCTTTTTTTTAAAAATTATTCCGCCCGCTTTTATATTATACTGTTGAATTGAACTTCTGTTTCCATTGTAATCATTTTGCCTTTAATATATGATCGGGTGATTTTGTGAAACGATTGTTAACACCACATTTTATTTTAACTATTTAAGCGGATGTCTCAAACAACGAGACATTCGTTAATATTCATTGATTTATTAATATTTATCAATTACCTTTTCCACCTCTCACGCTAAACTCAGTGTTCTTATGCAAATGCGAAGGTTTGAGGCTCAAAGTCATTGTTCAGTTAATAATGATTTTAGTTAATATTTAAAGAGTTTGATTTTCTAATAAATTAACAAATTCTACAAGTGTAAATCACCACCCTTGTTTAAAAGGAACGACCATCATGTACGCCTCAAAAGAAGTCGCAGACATCAGAGAACAATTCAGTTGTAAGTAGTCTTGAATATCTACATTTCAATTTCGAACCGACCATGACATATGTGTGACGATATTGCTTCAACATAGTCAAAGAACTTCTGATTAAGAACCCCCTTAGCGACTCATTTAACTATGGGACCTAAAAAACCAAGAGTTTCCCCGATTTTTTTCCCTTTGACAAAGCCTCAGCAGTTGCATTGATGGTGAAGAATCGTCTCATTCTGAGTTGCTGTTTCCTTGCAACTCTCAGATATATATATATATATATATATATATATATATATATATATATATGCAAATTTGTTAAAGACCATTATGTATTTTGCCTTAATTAATTTCCTTTGAGAACTTTTTCTTCTTCTAACTATCTTTTTAAATGAATGTGTTTGATAAAAAACAAACTAAATTAAAAAAAAACATGAACCAACGAAATTTAACACACTACATATACAGAAATGAACTCAACAAAATTAATTGAGGCTTTATAACTGACATACTTGAATATATAGTTATAGTTAATCCACAGCTCACATTAATAAAAAATGCAAACTGACCTACACTGAAACGGATACCGGGGTTTAAATACCTTTATAGATTCCTACTAGAATCGGGTTTGAGTCTGGCTTTGAACTCAATTGTTACGTCATCTCAAGAATGTTGTTGCCGGAATGACTCGTGGCTCAGCGCTTACAGCTGTGTTCTCAAGGGAAAAATTCCTTAAAGCCCTAGAGGCCTTCGGTGCATGTGGCAGAGGGAGAGACACACGCCTTCTGGAGGAAATGATCTCGACACGGGACAGAGAGTGCTGGAGGGAGTTCACTCGGGGTATTCCTCGAGGGCGAAGACTATCTTGGTGCTTTGGGATACACCAGGATAGGAGGTGTCTCTGACGAGAGTAAGTTGAACTTGCTTCTTAAATCAAGTTAACTTAAAGTTCGGTGTAACCACCAGGAATGGGCTCGAGGATGAGCTTCTTCTTAGTTCCGGTATTCTTCAAGGGCGAGGACTATCTCGCTGCTTTGAGATCCCCCAGGATAAGGGGGTTTCTCTGACTAAAGTTAGTTAAACTTACTTCTAAAATTAAGTTAACTTAAAGTTCAGGATGACCACCAGGAACTAGCTCCGGATGAGCTTCTTCTTAGTCCCTTCTGTAAATAGATCGGGCCTCTTGCAGGGGACTTCGTCGCCTTAAAGACTCACGTAATCTACCACGTTTTTCCAAAGCTATTTGCTTTTATACGTCGCCATCCCACTGGGGTAGGGACAGGAGGGGGATAGATGTGTTGACAGGCCGCATGAAGTGTCATCCTCCAACGGTTTTTCTCAGCGCGTCATTCCGATCCCCTAGAAGGGAGCTTTTGCTTTTAGGACGACGCTCCTCTAATTTTGCATATGCGGTGGAATTGAATACCAGCTCTTAGGGGAAATCTTGCTGTTTTAATCGATGTTAAGGTCACGGGTCCGACATGAGCTGATTAGCGCATTATGTGGTCTGGGCCGGCCGTTCAACTTCTTTTCGAGACGAGGGGCGAGAGGAAGGTGGTTAATTGGTCGGGCTACGGCGTCTACACTGCCAGGATGCTGTGGTTAACGACTAAAGGCTCGCTTGTGAAGAGGGGGTGAGTATCTATTCCCTCACAATATATATTTATATATATATATATACATATATATATATATATATATATATATATATATATATATATATATATATATATATATATATATATATATATATATATATATATATTGTTGAAGTCTACAGCAATGGCAGCGTTTTGAAGTTCAACCTGAATTTTCTATATCCTTCTAATAAGTATTTTTGACCGAGTTTCTTCTGAAGTGACAAAGAATACTCACAAAAGACATATTTTATTTAGAGACGTCTTTCGACCGTGGCAGATCATCTCCAGAGAATGGGCAAATTTACACGATGCTGCAATACATATGTAAAAAAAAAAACTATTTAGCATCCCGTAAATTTGTTCATTGCCTGAAGATGACCTGCCACGTTCGAAAGACTTCTAGGGATAAAATCTGTCTTTTGTGAGTATTCTTTCTAGCCTCATAAGAGACCCGGTCAAAAAACTTGTGAGAAGGATAAAGAAAATTAAGTTAAACTTAAAAACGCTGCCATTGCTGTAGAATTCAATAATATATATGTATATATATATATATATATATATATATATATATATATATATATATATATATATATATATATATATATATATATATATATGGGAAATATCACGAAAGTTAGCGCGTGATAACTATATATATGAATATGTACCACGGAAGGAAACTGAATAAAAGTCGGATTGGAGTTAGTAGTTTCGTCTATTCGACATTTTCAAACTCACAATGGTAAAAAAAATAAGACACACAGTATTTATACTAAACACGTTTCCCTATGAGGTCAATTTTCTAATGCTATCAGATAAGTCGGATTTTAGAAAAAGTGATAAAATTGGATCTAGCGAAAACAGATCTGGGCTAAAGTTGAGATTACTCTCCTTTGTGTGGGAGATTAAAAATGATTCCAGGATATTTCTCTTCTATAAAATCATTACTATGGATTATAGTATCAGGTTTTGACCTGTTAATTCCGTGTCCCATCTTGGAATTGTTGACAACTACGGCATTATTCAGATATCCCTTAATTACTGCATTTTTGTGTTGTTGGGTCCTTATTACAATCTAAACATGGAATTCGGTAAATTACATTATTATCATTTGTGGGGCTATGCTTTATTAAGTCATTTTTTAATGTATGATTGTATTTAAAGGCTACCTTAATATTAAGTTGTTTTAGAATGGGCACTACAGACATAAATTATCAGGATAGGGTAAAATTAATAGGTTTTTAGGAGGGTCTATTGTCTCTAATTTACAATTATAAAATGTTTTTTTGGCTATATTCATACATTTTTCTAGTAAGTACTTTGGGAAGCATAAATTAGTAGCAATATCTTCAATTTTTGTGTATTCTCTATCTATATAGTCGGAACTACATATTCGAAGAGCCCTAAGATACATGGAGGAAAAAACAGCAGATTTTATAGTTTGGCCTGACTTGAATAAAAATGGACATAAGATAAATTATTTGTCAGTTTCCTATAAACAGTAAATTTAAATCTATGTGGTTCTCTAATTATTAGGACATCCAAAAATGGAAGGCTCTTATTTACTTCCTTTTCTACGGTGAATTTAATTAACGCAACAGTGAGTTGATTATTAAAAGAAAACTATCGATGTCAAAACTGTTGTTTAAAATTACCAGGATGTCGTCAACATACTGGAACCAAACAATTTGAGTAGAGCAAAAAGGGAGGATCAACCTAGTTTCAAAAAATTCCATGTATAAATTTCACAATAAGGGAGATAAGGGATTCCCCATAGCCATTCCAAACACTTGTTCATAGAATTTGCCGTTGAAACTAAATTTAATTTTTTTAATACATAAACAAATAAGCTCAATGATCGTATTGGTTGGTAAAGGGAGATCATAAGCATTTAAAATAGAGGCTAGGAAGTCCAATAAGTCAACAATGGGCACTTTGGTGAATAATGAGGTGACATCAAAACTGACTAGTCTCAGATCTGATTTTACCCTCATATTGTTTAATTTATTGCAAAGGTCAAGGGAATTTTTTATATGCGAGGGGGATATAGTTCCTAAGATAGGAGAAAGTAAATTTACTAAGTATTTTGAAATTTTATATTGGATTTAACCAGTGGCACTTATGATTGGTCTTATTGGTTTTTTTTATTAGGCCATACAAATAGGGTATATATATATATATATATATATATATATATATATATATATATATATATATATATATATATATATATATATACTTATACATATATATGTATATATCACGAAATAGCTCAGAATACATAATGCACAGAATGAAGGCATCACCGATCAATAATCGTTTAAGGGTTAAGCTTACAAATCCAACCTTGGGGAAGCCATATGACCTGTTAGGCCTGGCTCGGATTACAAATCAGAAATTAACTAAATGAAAATTCTCTGAAATAACAAGGCTTTTATAAATGGGAAATAAATGGGATGATTATCATTATTAGAAAAGGAGAACGTAACACTGGGCTCTTTTTACATATATCAGATAATACTGATCCTTTTGATTGGAATTCTGCCAAAATCTTTAATCATTCATTCCTTAGTGTTTATAAAAATAGATATCATCAAATATTCCATAATTAGTAGCTTTTCCAAAATGAATATTCCCTCTGGTCTGTTTAAACTTCATCATTTAATTAAGTAAAAATCATAGTTAATGAAATGATTTCCAATCATAAACTTATGCTATCATATTCTCTTATTTTGTTTGTTTCATATTTACTTACTTCGTTCTCCCCCTCTCTTGCTCTCTCTTTTTCTCGCCTCGACCTTCTCCAGCATTTGGTATTCTATGATTTTTACTACCTATTTCTTATATCCTAATCTCTCTGATATGATTCCTTCGCTTTAGCTTTAATTTCTTTCATCGCCCTTTCATTTGCCCTTTTCATTACACATACACTGGATATGTGTATTTTTTATCGTGTGCATTTTATACATGCTGATTATTAATTTGCCAAATGTTTCATTTTTATCTATTTATTTATTTTTTATACTATTTGTTCATATTTAGTGACTGGCATCCCCTATCTTTCCCAATAGTCTATATAAAGCAGTGGTTTTCAACCGAGATGGCGCGAGAGCCAATTAAGGGTACCACGGGAGCGACCAAGAGATCATTTTTAAAATGCCCAAAAATATGCATTTCAGCTATACAATTCAATACTCTCACACTGTGGAGGAATGAATATAACGAGAACAAGCAGACGCCTGTTTTTTTTAGATATAGCTTCAACCATTACGCTCCTCATGGGCCAAGACTTCCCCCACCCCTTCTTCGCTGCCCCAAGAGCCTTCAAGTCGCACGCAAAGACGGATTTCGGTCAGCAGATTTCGTAATTTACGACACTGGTGGTGGAAACGTTCATCCCGGAGTCAAGTAAGCAAGATCTCCTCCCTTCCTCCATTAATATAAACATAGTATGTTGTGAAAGCCTTTATAATGAAAATCTTGCTGCCTAAGCCTTCGTCAGCAGAAAATTTAAGAACAGGCTCACCTTGCCCGTTCGTAAACATGAACGGGCGAATTGTCACAGGTTTGAAAATTTATGCCCTAGGGGAGGGGCATAACTGTTGGCTATTGAGGGTTCGCCTCTCCTAAACTCCCTCGTCCCCCCTCCCCCAGTGGATAATCGACACGTATATATTTCGATCTTGAAAAAGTTGGAGGAGATTTCGCGTAGCCATCGAAAGAAGAAGACGAGTCCCTGAGTCAAACAGGGAATAAAGAAGATAGTTGGAACCAAGCAGGACTTACCCTCTCGAGGCTGTTCTTTTAGTTGCTTGGAAGAGCAGACCAGTGGCATCGAGACCAACTCTCCACCATCCTCGTCCAGAGAAAATCACGTATCTCAGTTTTCTCAAAAAGCAGAGAGATACCCCTCACTATTGACGAAGACCAAAGTGAATTTCTTTTCGAGAAGAGATTCACATCTTGGTTAAGTTTCATCGTCGAGAAGCCAAAATTGGTAACACAGGGATCGTGATAACTTGCATTCATCCAAGATCCCCTCACTTACATCTTCAAGTCGAGAGAAGCACCGTCACTCGCCTCCACCACTCCGGGAGAAGCATTAGCTGTTTTCCCGACTCATCCCACCACGCTCGTCACTCGCTTCAACCACCCCGTGAGAAGTATCAGCTGTTTTCCCGACCCGCCTCACCTCAGCGAAGACGTGAAAGTGTATTCGTAACAAAACCATTTAAAGCTGGTAGTCCTAACCAAACTATTTTAATTTCAAATGACTTAAGAGCTCGCATTAATTGAGCTTAAATTTCGTGTATTAGAAGTGATTTTTGCGTCAACCATCTCGTTTTACTTAGTTGTAGTGTTAATTTTTATTAGAACCTCTGACTATAGAATTATTGTCTTTAAAGATTTAGTATTTCGTTCTATTATGTGATTAAAAGTATACTTTGTCGCAGTTATTTAATTAGATCCTCGAACGCAGCATTGGCAATAGATAAGAAGCCTCCCTGGTCAAAGAATTAAATTAGAGCACTCTTAGAGAAAAATGGAACGGATTAACTCATGTACGAATCAAACGTACATTCTTACTCGGCCGTAAACCATGACACACACATATCATAATGCTTTTTTAAATTTATTAACCATGTGAAAGCTTAACAAAGGCTTTCTAAAATCTAATTTAATTGATTCTAAATTCTCTTCTTTATCCAATTGTTTTGTTACATATTCCCTAAATTCCAGATAAAAGTTCTAAATCCAAGCTGATCATCGTTGATTAACATACGACTCCTTAGATGCTTAGAAATTCCTCCTTAAACGACCTTCGAATTTTAAAAACTATAGAAGTTAAACTTAGTAGTATGAAATTATTTGGGTAGTCTTTACTTCCCATCTAAAAAGGACACTACATTAGCTATTTTCTAATTATTTGACACTTCAGTTGTGGTAAAGGTGATGAAAAAGTGTTCTTTGATTAAAAAGAAAATGCAATAGTTTATTTTATCTCCTGTATTTTCCCTTTTGGCCATCATTAAGCTAACCAAAATTTCTGAAATGGGGGCACGCGTTTAAGTAGGCAGGTCGAGAGACCAATCCAGAAAATTCTGTAAGTTTGCAACAATGAAGCAGTTAGCATGTACGAGGCCAGCAATAAGACCTACCAAAATTGGGAGGCGCATTTTGCGACTTGAATGGAAGGTACAGCAGTAAGCGTGATAGCTTTGGGTCCGTGGGTTTATGCAGTTTCACTTACGAAGAATGAATCGCAATGGCATATGATGTATATTTCCAAAATAACCTTTTTCTGTATCCTGTTCTTGTTGCCTTCTGATTACCGTTCCAAATCAGGGAGGTCTTAATGTTGCACCTTGTCTTTATTTCTTGATAATCAACTTGAAAATATACATAATTCGAAAGAAATGTGGAGAAGCCGTCCATAGAACAAGGACCTCGACAAGAAGCGATGGACGACAGCGCCCCAAGATCCTTCTTCGGTGACTTTGAGTGACCTTGTCACCAAGCAGTCACTTTTCTCCTTCACGGCACTGAAGTTGGATGCCTCGTTTCTCTAATCTCTTGTGCTCAGTTGGAAGGAAAACGACGCGTACAACCAGGGGAAGGAGACCGTAGAGGAATTATAACATAACGCCACCAAGAGGGCCAAGCGGACATATATATTAAAGTCCCTCTACGGGGAGAGCGAGAGAAACGTACCAGAAGATGAGGGGCGTGAGAACGTTAGTCGTCTGACTAACAGTTCAACGGCATAAGGGCTCTGATCTCCCCACCGAGTGGGTAGTCGAGTCAGGCTGCAGGACCAAGGTAGCCGCAAAAGGCCATTAAGCAGCTCTCAAAAGATCCGATTGCCTACGAGGTCAGGAGGCCAGCGGTCAGAGAGCCAAAAAGCGGTATCAGAAAAAAAAACACAGAGGAGAAATAATGTGACGGTTGTAGGTGTCTCTCATTAAGAAGCAGACCTGGGCTCCACGGTGCCCCTCACCCTCACCCTTCTCCGCTCAGTGACATCACCCCGTCCCCCTTAGGTGGGGCGGTCGCCAGTCTATAAATAAGCCCCGTGAGGTAGGAAAAGTCATTATTATTCTGTTAGAGACGATAGAGGACTAGATCATTGTGATCAGTCCCTCGCCCAGACCCGAACTCGACTTTTAAGTCTTATAAGTTTATCTCATTTTCTTATCGGTGCCATATCGAGTTATCCCTCACAGACATAATAAGAGGTATGGCTGGATTACAATTCCTAAGTACCAAACAGGAATTTCGGGAGCAAGACAAAAGAAGATCCGCTCACCCTCGAGGGACTCTCAAATTGCAATCTTAGTAATTGTGAGAGAAGAAGAATTAATCCCCAAAGAAGTTCCATTCAAGTACCTTCGGAATCACTTCGTAAAGCAAAACCAGTTGGGCAACCCTGCGAAGAAGACGAGGATACTAGAAGAACTCAAGAGCTACCAATAAGAGTACTCCTTGAACCAGAGAGCACAACTCCTCTCTCCGTCTTTTAGACGTATAACCGGATAGATAAAGTTATAAGAAGAATTAAACAGTTTTCTGCCATCTCCGGGGCAACCACCATCCGCCAGCGGCAAAGCGAAGAATCGTGAAAAATTCAATATAGCGACATCCGTCAACCCCTGTTCCTTTCAAGGTCATGTAAATCCAAATGACTACATATATTTGTTTTTATTAAGTAGGATTTTAATGCTGTACCCAAGCTAAATAAAGGAGAGATAATATTTAGTGACTCCTGTTATATTTGTAGTTAGTTTAGTGGAACGTAAATCGTGGCTAAATGCTGTACTAAAAGGTCTCCATAAATTAACTAACTGGCAATTGGTTTGTTTACGTGGAGCCTACTTTCCTTGGATCATGAATCGCGTCAGGAATAGCCCCTTATAAATTCTGGCAAACCATGTTAAACTTTTAGAATTTAGTGTAAATATTTGAGTTAATTGATAAATTAAAAAGATATATATTTTTGGTTAATTCTTGGTGTTTCATTGGATCTTACGTGTTTACCGGCTCTTTCCTTAACATTGATTAAACCCTGTGGTACTCTCATAATACAGTAATTCAAGAGTCCACTCAGCTAATAGAGGAATTGTTTCCCTTCTTAAGTAGTAGTGTCAGACTGGCGCACTAAAGTCATTAAATATATAATTCTCTGACAAAAAGAGCGAGCCACAATTCCTCGACAGAGACCATCCAACATCTGGCAGTGACCAATAATGCAGCGGAACGGGCGATCAAACTGATCCCTGATTATTCCCAGATCCTCACCAAGGACGAGAACAATCGACAAGCTTCCCTGCAAGCGGTCGAGTGCCACCGACAGCTGAACCTGAACCCTAACTGATCTTACAGAAGAATATACAAATTGTTTCAATCGTTATTTCATCCATTTTCAGTTTTATTTTGAAGAAAGTCCAGGAAATGTGCCATTCCTATTACTGTTGCTAAGTGTTCCTTGTATAGTATCAGAGTATATTCCTCCCATATACACTGCTGTATCTTGAAATGTTCCTAGAATAGTTATTTACCTCACTTCAAAGCAAATAATTTCGTTTCAGTGGCATTTATAGTTGATGTGAATAAATAAGCTTGAGAAATGAACACTTTTATAGGCTCGAAAAATCAACTACCCTCTGCGACCCCTAAATCTTAAAAAATTCACATGAAACTTTTTTTTTTCTTTGTTATTCCTCACAATAATTCATCGGTTCCGTAAGAGATTTCAAATCTATACATTTTTGACCCACCCTAATATATATATATATATATATATATATATATATATATATATATATATATATATATATATATATATATATATATATATATATATATATATATATATATATATATATATATATGAGCATAGAATTTATTTACGAGACTACACTTTTCACCCTCAAATTAAAAAAATGAACATCAAATTTAAAAAGTTGACTTTCATATTTAAAAAAAAATAAAATTCAAATTTTTAAAAGTTGACTTTAATATTAAAAAAATTGAACTTCAAATTTAAAAAGTTGACTTTCATATTTAAAAAATTAAAAATACTTGGATTTCATACTAAACATGTTTACCTTCAACTTAAAAAATGTAATATCATCTGAATTTGTCTAACGTTAACAGTACTAATTTCGTGTATTTTCGCCACCAAACTACGCAAAATTATGCCATTGTTTTCGTTGCTCAGGCACTTATTTAATCATAAAATACCATCTATTATTCATACAAACATTTGTAAGAGTAATATCTATAGTGGTACTTGCCATATGCGCTTGTAATGATAAATCGCTTAAAATTTGAAAAAAAAACAGTCATTTTCCAAACCTTTCCAACATTTCGGCCAACTCTCGACCGTGACGTTAGAGAGCCAATTTTCATAGCTTGTCGGATTTCTTCTCGCCATATCCTCATTGGCAGCTCTTCCGCGACCCTAGCAACCGTTCCTATACATAATTTAGCAATCTCAGTAACCAAGTGAGTATTTTTTTAAATACTGCACTGGAAAAATATTTAATAATGCAAATTTGCAATCCTGGTATTTTCTACTTGTATAAAATGAATAGATTTCTGAAAAACCGAAATAATATCCTGCAAAAAGATAAAAGTTACTGAAATAAAAGATGAGCTCAACACCACCTCCAGGTCGCACATGGCCAACCAAAGTGGGACCGTTGAGGGCTGAAATGTACTAATGGCCGGCGAAACCGTCGGCTTAACTTTCTACCCATGTGCGGGTAGATTAGCAATAAATAAGGGTTGCCCTCCTGTAGGGGAATCGTCACTCCCCCGTTCTCTCTCAGTGGAGACACGAGGCGGTCCCTGCAAAGACATCCGGCCCCGGCACCGTGGGCTCAAGCGCGTAACCGCAGTGCCTCGCCTCTCGTCGCTATGGAAGGCCTAAAGGTTAAAATGCAAGATCTCCCCTATGAGAGTGATATTCAATGTCACCTCAAGTAAGAAATTGGAGACGCTTTTCTCTCAAGTTCGATTTCTAACGAGGAGCCGATGTAAGACTTGGTGAGAAAAAGCGTTTAAAATAAGAACCCTCCTGGGCCCGTCCCCATGCCCCCTCCCTTCCACTATTACCCCTCCTCCAGTGGGGTGACGAGGTATAAATAGGAAACACTGAGGAAAATCGAGGTAGAATACGTCAGTCTCCAGGTGACGAAGTCCCAGGATTAAGATCGGAGTACCGAGACTGGACAAGTAGAATACTTGGGTCGTCAGACTACGAAGTCCCCTGAAAGAAAGGCAGGGCTACCCTAGGGGGCTAAGAAGCAGCTAATCCTCGAGCTAGTCATTGGTTATCAAACCGAACGTTAAGTTAACTTGTTCAAGTTCAACTTACTCTCGTCAGAGAGACTCCTCATTATTTCGGGAATTATTGTGCGTTTCTCTATATCCTTACGTGTTTGAGACGGCTCTCTTCTTTAAGATAAAAATATTAGCACTCTTAACACTCTTTGAACAAAGCCTACTTCATCAAAGAAGTATATCACGACCACAAAGAATACCACGACAATAGCGGTTTGTGTGTAGAGACCTTAAAAAGGGGCCTATACGACACCCCCCAAGCGGGGCAAATTCACTTGTTTTAATTGGAAAATAAACTTTAAAAATTTGAGTCATATTTTTACTTGAAATGAAGCTTTTTTTAATATGAAAGTCAACTTTTTAAATTTGAAGTTCTTTTTTTTAATTTGAGGGTGAAAAAGGTGTAGTCTCTTAAATAAATTATATGCTCATATACAGTAGTTTTACTATCATATACCATAACTCGTTATTGAGTTCTTGAGTTTCTTCACACACACACACATACACACACACACATACATATATATATATATATATATATATATATATATATATATATATATATATATATATATATATATATATATATATATATATATACAAAGAAAGAGCCAATACAAGTTCTAGTGGGTGATATAATATGTAAATTACTCCCAAGGTTAGCCAGGAAAGTATATTTCAATGAACACCTGATCTTTTCTCTTATTATGACGCATTTTCTTCTCCTCAGTCTGCTGGCTGAACGGCCGGTTACTCGAGTGAGTAGATCCTCAGATAGATTTCTTAATTCCATTTCTCATACGTGGGAATCGAGGGATGGGATTACTTTTTTATATTATATTTATTTGGGTGGTTTGGGGGGAGGCATAATAAGAGAAAAGACCCCCCCACCTCCATTTCAAAATTACTTTAAAAATGATATATAATACAATATGATGCGATTGCAATAGCCTCAAAGTAAAGCAGACTTTTTATCCTGAAAGTAAGTGAATTGCCGGAGTAATTCTGCAAGTAGCTCCTTAATAGTATATTTTAAAATTATTGGAATTTACTTAAAAATTTATATAGATACTTAATATTTTGAAAATGAACTTAAAATAAAAAATAATGCGAGCGTGCATCAATTGTAGGCCGCCAGAAAACATGATGTTATTAGTTTATACATGTTTGTGATATTTTTCAAATCGGTTAATTCTTAGAGTTGCCACTTCTGTTTTACAAGATTGGCACTGCACCTTCTACACCAGGGTTTCCCAACCGGGGGCCATGGCACATCTCAAGGGGGCCACAGGACTCAACCTATTGAAACCTGAATTATAGTTAGGGCAGTACCTAATTTTAATTTATGCAGTTGAATTACATTTAAAAATATTAATAAATATATTTTCCCTTTTTTTAAATATATCATTAGCATAATAGGATTTACATTAATCTATAAACAAATAATTTGCATGTTACAAGCTTATTCTGCGGCGCACTCCATTGTGCGCTTGATCGTTATGCGCCTGGCACCGTTGTTGGCTTGATGAAAATACTTCAGGTGGAACTTTAAATCCTTACAGTCTGTTTATCAAGTCGTTTGGCGTTATAGTATGTAAGTAGCTTTTATTTGTTTACCCTAATACTGCAAAGTTGTAGTAATTTTACAACTCTGTGCTAACAAATGAAGAAGGGTTTGAGCGCCTACTTTTACATACATATGTGCGGTGGCTTTCTAAGGGCAATTGTCTGAATAGCTTCATTGCACTTTGGGATAGTGTTGTGTTATTTCTGGATGGTAAGCAGTTCGGAGTAAGAATCATTGCTGCAAAATGTGACATTGTCTGACACCTTACAGATATATTTGAAAAGCTAAATATCTTGAACAAACAGCTACAAGGTAAAAATGCAAATATTTTAACTTGCAAAGAGTCTATTTGTGCATTTATGGGGAAAATTAAGCTGTTTAAGACAAATATGGGGCGAAAAGAGTTGATACAGCTTAAACCCTCCGCACTAGTGAGAGTGAGCTGAAAGAAGATGATATTTTAGTATACATTGATCATTTGAAGAAATTACATAGTGATATGGAAGTTAGGTTCAGAAATCTTCTACAACTGGACATTCCAGGCTGGGTAGTAGACCCATTTGGTATTAATGCAGCTGATGTTGATATCAGATTACAAAAAAGCCTCATTGAGTTACAGAGTTATCAAACTTCTCTGGCTAGATTTAAGCATGGTGTCAGGAACTTATGGACAAGTCATGAAATTGCTATGAAAAAACCTTTGCTTTGGGACGAAGTAAAATTATATTTTATTGCTTTTCCTACTTCTTATCTGGTTGAGTCGGGTTTTAGTAAAGTGTCACACCTCCTATCAAAAGCTCGCAGCCGCTTACAAATAGTAAGAAGAGGTGATCTTCGTCTGTCTCTAACAACTATAGACCCTGATGTTGAAAAACTTGTGAAACTGCATAAAGTACAAGGATCGCATTGAATGAATAAAGAGTTGATGATATATTTATTTCATTTTGCTAAAGGATTTTATCTTTTGTAAGACTAATTATTTATTTTAAAAGAGTACTACATTTTTGTTAAGCACTGTTTAATTTTTGTTATGTTTATAGTCCTATATATGTGGCAAATATAATTGTACCTGAATACAAATAGTTGTTTTAATATCTTTTATCCTTTAAAGTAGAGTTAAACTGCATATTACCTATTGAAAGTAATGATTATGGGCCACAGGAAAAAATAAGGTTCCTCAGGGGGCCATAAGCCAAAATGCGGTTGGGAACCATTGGTCTAGACGAGCAAATGTCTTAGCTGCGTCATAGTTCCGAGTTCTGTCCTGTTTTAGTTTTCAACAAGTATCCACTGCATTTATTTGTTTATTAGTTCTCTAACACCCCTAGCTTTGTTCTTTCGTCCTCTATGGCTTACACCGTCGAAAGACACCTAAATACGAGCATACTCGTCTTTCTTGAGCCGGTAATTATTTTCAAGTCTTATTACCGGTTAAACCGAATCATGATCAGTAAATACTTAATTTTATTGTACTCCTATTCTGGTCTTCTTTACAAACATGGAAAAAATAACCATGGAAATACGAAACAGGGATTAGAAAAGTTGCAACAGTCATGCTTCTCTTCGATCTAAGATTCGTAGATCAGGCGGGAAATCTTGCAACGATCTAGTTGTAGTTGTCCCTAAAATCGTGGTTGCATTTATATTCCTTGTTAGGCATGTAATTAAGTGGATTTAGTTCGTATTATAAGAACGTCCAAGTATGGCCTATTTACGCTGCATGTCAAAAACAACGATCTAGTTGTAGTTGTCCCTAAAATTGTGGTTGCATTTATATTCCTTGTTAGGCTTGCAATTAACTGGATTTAGTTCGTAATATAAAGGCAATCAAAGGGACTCAAATATACGAACTTTACATCCTTGATGGGATGATTGCTGTGCTAGAGGACTAAACCTCCCAGTAGGCCTATTTATGATGCATTGTCAAAAACAACGATCTAGTTGTAGTTGTCCCTAAATTGTGCTTGCATTTATTTTATATTCCTTGTTAGTCATGTAATTAAGTGAATTTAGTTTGTATATAACATCATAACTAATCAGCTTATTCTAACGAAATTTAAAACTCCTATGTTGTTTTATATTCTCTTTTGGACGATATAATTGCTGAGTCATCCCAAAATTAGCCCGGGAATTATTTTGTTTTGGCAATAACATCATAACTATTCGGCCGATTCTACCGGAATTTGAAACCCTTATGCTGTATTACATTCTCCTTCGAATGAAAGAATTGCCAAGGTATTCCCAAGGTTAAGCCGGGAATTATTGAAGGTTGTTAGGTCATAAATCAGAATTTGTGAGAGCAGGTGACTTTTTGGTCAGCAAACCTTGTTTCTATTCTGTAAACATTTCTTGAAGTAAGTTCTATATAGAATAGGTCCATAGCGTTATGGTTAGGCGATATAGGAGGCCATTTAACCTTTTTGGAAAAAAATGAGGACAATTTTCTTCTAAAATTTCTGTATTGTTTCGCTAGTATTTAAGGGCTCACCATCCTGCTAGAAAAAGAAGTCTCCCTTAGGATAGAGGGATGGCAATCAGAAAACAGGCCGATAGATAGTAGTTCGATGTAATTTTCTGAATTGACTTTGGATTTTTGTGTATCAATAAAAATGATCCTCGTTTTATTATTACATGACACTCCCGCAGAAACTTTTTTTATTTTTAAAATCTTAAAGATTAATGATAAAGGCGGAATGGATATCCGGATGTCCTTTTTCTTTGAGCCATAAACTCTGCTATTCTGATTATCTGTTGGGACTTCCGAAGTGAAATCTTTTGCGTCAGTTAAAACTTTAGGGGGGGGGGCGGGTATCTTAAGATGAATAGCGATCGTAGAGCAACTTTCAACGTGTCTTTTTATGTTGCCTTACATTAATATCACTATGAAAAATGCGTATTCTTTTATAAGCATTAAATTTTTGTCGTTTTAAAATCTGTTTCACAGATGAACGGGAAATACTTAATTCACTGGCGATCTTTCTTTGGGATGGATGAGTTCCGACTTTTTCCTCCTGAGATAAAACAAGTTCTTATAATTCAATTATTTTATTCTCTGTCGTAGCAGTTTTATTATTCTTGCCACAACATTTCTTTCGAGCTATCGAGTGGGTAGTTTTTATAGCTTTAATTTAGTTATAAACACTGCTACAAGTCCAATTTCTATCTGAGAATTCACCCAAATTTATTTTTCCATTCAAATCTTTTTCTTCAAAACATGCTTCTATTATAATTTTTACAGTTAAACTTAAAACCATTGTGATAGTGGATATAATAGCATAACCTATATGTTTAAATGATGACTAAAAGAGAGAAAAAACAAGGGTAATTATAGCCCAATTGCCTAGGCTTAGAGACCGTATTTCCACAGGCACAAATTTCGCACGTTTGCTTGAATCGACAAGCAAATATTTTAGTGACTATATATTTTTTTAATTATAGCAATACTATTATAGATATATTATTGAAATTTTCTAGGATAATAGAAAATGGTTGTTGTTGACGAATTTTCATTTATATACAATTACCTTTGACTGAGTTATTTAAGTTTGAATTTTTGTGAATTTTTTTTGTGCCATCCTATATATATATATATATATATATATATATATATATATATATATATATATATATATATATATATATATATATATATATATATATATATATATATATATATATATATATATATATATATATATATATATATATATATATATATATATATATATATATATATATATATATATATATATATATATATATATATATATATATATAAATCTTTCATGAGCGCGAAAGAATGATGAAAATGAATCCAACAAACCGCAAGAAACAGAAAACGGGAAAAATTTTCTTCGGAAATATTTTTTCCTAATTTGCAAAAATTCCTTACAGGGGTGGGATTCGAATCGTGCACACTGAGGCAGTGAGCATCCGCTTTGATCTCAAATAAATCATATCTTAGCCCACTTGGCTACGAGGAAGACCAAACAATCTTACAAATAACCAAGTTTTTAAGCTACGATTCGCAAGGTCGATCGTCCCGGGACTATGAAATAGAGAGGAATTCAATAGGGAATTCAAAGGACAAAGGAGAATTGAGGTAAACATGAGCTCGAAAGAATGATGAAAATGAATCCAACAAACCGCAAGAAACACAAAACGGGAAATCTTTTCATATATATATATATATATATATATACTCGTATGTAATATCTCTCAAAGTAGCGCGAGAGAATGATGAAGATGAATGCAATAAACCACATTGAAAGAGAAAACGGAATAACTTTTCCTTGCAGTAATATTTTTATTACCTTTATTTTTCGAAAAGATCCGTGCAGGGAAGCGATTCGAACCATGCACACTAAGGCAGCGAACACCGCTTTGATCACAGTTAAAAGTATGCCGTTAGTGCACTACGCTACGCAGAGAACCAAAAAATCATCTGAATAGAATAGCTTTTAAGGAACACTTTCGCACGTTCCAACGGGGAGTATGAAGGAAAATAGAAAATTAATTGGAAATTCAAAGAATAAATGAGGAATAGTTAAACGCGTTGTATATATAGAAATGTATATATCTCTCAAAGTAGCGCGAGAGAATGATAAAAATGAAAGAGAAAATGGAATAATATTTCCTTGCAGTAATATTTTTATTACCTTTTTTTAAAAAAATCGTGCAGGAAAGCGATTCGAGCTATGCAGAGGGTTTTTTTGGTTCTCTGCGTAGCATAGTGCACTAACGGCATACTTTTAACTGTGATCAAAGCGGTGCTCGCTGCCTCATTGTGCATTGTTCGAAACGCTTCCATGCACGGATTTTTTCGAAAAAGGTAATAAATATTACTGTAAGAAAAATTTATTCTGTTTTCTCTTTCAATATGTTTTATTGCATATATATATATATATATATATATATATATATATATATATATATATATATATATATATATATATATATATATATCACGGTCAGGCTTGCCAAAGCCAATTACAGTTGCATTGATTCGTTATGAGTGAGTGTTCGTGACTTTTTCTGAACTCTAAATTATTGTTCTTCATTCTCTCGTGACAAGGGATGTGAAGGGACTGAATATTTCTATTTTATTGAGAAAATAAAATCCTTTGAATTATTTAGCAAAAGTCTTAATCTAGGACGTCATGGTATCTAACGAAAAATGATACCTTACGAATACAAGAAGCGTGATAGAACAATAATAATGATCTTAAATCTCTTAAGTGGAATGTAGAGTTGCCAACCGTGTATTATTGGAAAGGCCAGTCCTTTATTCGGCTTTCCTGTCCTTGTCTTTTTTAGTTTCGGAAGGTGACCAAATGTCATTTATTTTTAAAATTGTTTCCCTCATAAGACATTATTAATGACTAGGGGTCACCACTTAAAAAATAAAAAACATAGGTGCAGGTTAGATGTTAGAAAATATTTTTCCACCAACAGAGTGGTGATTACTGGAATAGTTTGCCACCTGAGACAGTAGACAGTCCAAACTTGAATGTTTCCAGACGCAGATTAGATAATTATATGGTGAGGAAGGGTTAACTTTTGAGAGGAAGGGAGGGAGGGGGGGGGGGGGGGGTTATTCTAACTCATTCCTGTGGATTCAGTTTTTAGTCGCGTGTGAGTCTAATCGCGAGCGACTCATCATCACATTAGGTCGGTCGGTCGTTCCCCGTTTTACTTTAAACTTTGTGAAATAACATCATAACTATTCGGCCGATTCTAACAAAGTTGAAACCTTCATGTTGTTGTTTTACATTCTCCTTCGAATGATATAATTTCCAAAGTCCTCCCAAGGTTTTTCCGGGAATTATTTTGTTTTGGTAATAACATCATAACTATTCGGCCGATACTCTGCTAGACAAGACTAGGCTATAATATGCTATACTTTGCTAGGCAAGCCTAGAATAGGCTATACTCTGCTAGGCTATTATAGGCTAGGCTATACTATGCTAAGCTATGCTAAGATATAATGTATAAGAGTGAGATATACTATGCCAATTTAGGCTATAAAATGCTAGGCTAGGATATCATAGGGTATGTTAGGCTAGACAATACTAAGCTATTCTTGACTAGGGTATAATAGGAGAGTATAAGCTATACTTGTCTAGGATAGTTAATGCTAGGCTACGCTACGCTTTGCTAAACTATATTAGGCTAGATAGGGCTAAGCTATGCAAGGTTATTCTACTATAGGGTATGCTATGCTATACTATATTAGGATATACTAGGTTGGCTATAATATGATACGCTTGGCTAAATTATGTTAGCTGTGCTTATGCTAGGATAGGCTATACCAAGCTAGCATATAGTATGCTAAACTAGGCGAGGATGTCGTATGCAAGAATATATTGGCTAGGCGATAGTAACCTATTCTAGCTTGACTACACTATGCTAGGCTACTCTATGCGACGCTAGGCTAGGCTCTGGCATGCAATACTAAGCCATACCTGGTTAGCTTAGGCTAGGCTATAGTAAGCTAGGCTACACTAGGCAGTGTGGCGCTAAGCAAGGCTATATTAGGCTAGGCTGCACTAGGCTATACTATTATATGCTAGCTTAGACTAGGGTCTCCTAAGCTAAGCTAGTTAGTTTATACTAGGATACGATAGGCTAGGCTATACTAAGCTAAGGTAGCCTATAACATGCTAGGTTATACTAGGTTACCTAGATTTTACTAAGCTAGGCTGGGTTAAGCCTAGCACAGGTAGGCTATTCTATTTTAGGCTAGGCTATCCTATGTTTGGCTAGGCTTGGCTATACTAGGCTAAAACAGAGTAGGTTATATTATGCTATGATATGCTAAGCTATACTAGGCAGGTTTAGGCTATA
Organism: Ceratothoa steindachneri; assembly: GCA_963969495.1. Taxonomy (NCBI): domain Eukaryota; kingdom Metazoa; phylum Arthropoda; class Malacostraca; order Isopoda; family Cymothoidae; genus Ceratothoa; species Ceratothoa steindachneri. The sequence goes on from OZ018327.1 coordinate 53,109,973, forward strand.
TTAGGCTATGCTATGCTAGACAATACTACGCTTTGCTAGGTTGGGCTGTTCTCTACTATGCTATGTTAAGGTATGGTTACTCCGGGAATTATTTTAAAGTTTTGAAGGTCGTAAGGTGATAAATCAGAATACGTGAGGGCACGCGACTTTTGGTCAGCAGACCTTGTTTATTAAATTATTTTGATTGATTTTGATTTAGATGAGTCTTAAAGATGTCGATTTCTGTTTTGGACACATTCCTGTGAATGATTCGAATTGTATATTGCAGATGCATGATCTGACACAATCCTATGGATACATTTTATGGGTGAGTTTCGACAGATGCGGATGACCTTTGATAGGCCCTTGTGGTTTTTTGTCATCTGTGAAATCATGTCATGTTATGATGCATGACAGCATCAATCAGCAGAAGAAAACGGAACTAAACGTTATAGTTGTGTTTTGGGTACCGAGCGATAATGAGGCAAGTGGTGACGTATTGTAACTTAAAAATTGTATCTTACTTGAAATAACGGTGTCAGTGCTAGTGTTATGCTGCTCATGACCTCGCTGCATAACTAAAAGAATACACATGTGTGTATAAGAACTTTCATTTTTTTGTATAAAATATTTCACCGTTATATATAGAACGTTGTATTTTTTTGTATATATATATGAATATAATTTCTCAGAAACAGAGTTTTGAAGGACCGACATTATAAATTCAGCATTATAATTTCCGCCAAGTAGTCGATTCAGCATCCCCCCCTCCACCCCTCCTTTATAATCCACGGCGGCTTCACCGTCAGATTCTCAAAATTCCTTTAGTTCCGCCGGAAATCATGTATCGGGTATAAAAGACAAGCCCAACCCAAAGGAGGACAGGTAGTTGTGCAGGAGTCTCTCCACTGGTCACCCGTTCGCTCGAAATCGTCAAGATAAATCCCCGATTAAATCCCGGTCAGATTGTAGTCGAGTAACACTCTGATTTTAGTATGAGTTACCCTAAGTTTCAAGGGTAACTAAGACTCCCTGCTGAGAAGACCCCGTCTTCTCCCCCTTCACCTTTCCCGCGTTCGTACCGTCAAAACTCTGTTCCTCGTACCATTGAACCTCCCCAGCTTGTGCCAGTAGTTTAAGATTTAAATCTCGTTTAAAGCAAGTGAATTCGAATAGAAGCCTGCCTCTTTATATCCTCCCGCAAGCATCGCAACGACACCCGGAGTAACGAATGTCGAAGGAAAGGTAACGTCAAGTAGTGAAAGAAGCTGTAATCAGGTACAGGTAGGACAAAGGTGTCTTAATCAACAAGCACAAGTCTGCATTTAGACAAACCCAGGTCCATAGTAACCCAGTGACACAACTACGAGGAGTTGCGCCTTAATACATAGCAACATAGGGGCACAACTACAACTAGGGTAGTGTGCCGTAAGACTAGCATTATTTTTTGAACTGTAATATTTAAGTCTTTTGTGTACTTATTTGTAGGCTTAACCGTTCGTTGATATCGTTTATAGAAATAGAGCATTGCAAACTGTTATGTTAGTTAATTGATCAGTTAACTAATCTTTGTAATATAAAAACCCGGCAATGGCTTCGCTACTAAGATTAAAATTTAAAATCTGTAAAAAAGCAGCCATGGTTAAATTTTTATAGATTTTCTGAACTTCACCATTTGTAAATTCCTCTGGTTTTCAAAAATTCACATCATTTCGATATTTGTATTTATTTCTGAACTTCACCATTTTGTTTTTTGATATTATAAAAGAATTATTAGAAATAACTTTGATAAAAAACATAAGTCATAACCAAACTAAGATAAAATTATTATTCAAATACTCAAAAAATCCCCTTTCTTAAATTATAGAGTTAGTGATGATGATGATGATGATGATAGGCGCAGTGTAAACAAAACAAATGATTGGGCCTAGTTATTGAATAAAAATTTCATCTTAGTTTGGTTATGACTTATGTTTATTATCGAAGTTATTTCCAATAATTCTGCACCAAAGAATTACAAATGGTAAAGTTCAGAAATAAATAAAAGTATCGAAATTTTGCGAATTTTTTAAAACCCAAAGAATTTCAAATGGTGAAGTTCAGAAGATTTATTTTTATATATCTTCTTCTATAACTATATTTTAGGAACGTAATATTTTGAAAGGGATGGAAATTTAGTTTTGAGTTCCTTTTAAAAATTATTATAATTGGCGAAGTTCAGAAAATTTATAAAAATTTAACCATGGCTGCTTTTTTTTAGATTTAAAATTTTAATCTTATAACGAAGCGCAATTTTGAAATAAAGAATTCTTTATATATTAATATTATCACACTGAATGACGGTGTTGTAAAAGCTAATTGCCACATGCACATTTGACATAATGCAGTAAAATTTGCTTTGGAAAAGTTAAATGCGGAGATAGAAATATTGTCCTAAAGATTTATGGCGATTTTTCAACCTCAGCAAAGAGACGCGAAACTCTTAAAGATTTTCATTCATTTTAGGGACAATTTATTGAAAATCTTGGGAGTGCGCTGACTAGGTAACTAACTAACTATATCTGCATCCATTGAAAGAATTTTACTTTTTCGGAACGCTTTACGTTCTTATTTTTTAAGCAGACGAACTGATTGCTCTAAACATTTACACAAACTACATTCAATTAATGATGATTTAACAGAAATTCGTCAAGTTATTGAAATATATTTGTTGTTCTCGCAACATGCAATGGATATATTTAAACCCTCTGTTGAATGAATTTGCATAAAATTAAACTTCAGTACAAGATGTTTATAAAATTTGGGCTAATTTTAGAAATTAGTTAAAATTTGGATTGGCTGAGGAATATTTATGGCTATCATATTCGCCAACATATAAAAAAAATATAGATACTGCTGTGGCTCGAAAGATTATTGACCACTTTATTTCTTATTTCAGCAATTACATATTTGCAAAAGAACATCGACTTTGATAAAAATTCAACATTTGGAAAATTATCAAATCTAACTTTTTAGACAATTTGTTGAAGTTGTTGAAGAATTAAAGCTAAGAGAAAAACTGAATTTGAATACGGATGACCTCTTTGAAGTGACATTAATTCCAAAAAACCTCGAGACTATTCAAAGCTCTGAACTTTTTAAAATATACCAAAAAAAAAACAAGAGGCAAATGGAACTTGATTTTAAAAGTGTACAAATATTTTCAAAATAGTTTCATTTGTGCTTTCAATTCCTGGGACATCAGCATTCTGATAAAGGATTTTTAGTGCAAAGTCATCTAAATGGCGAAATGAAAGAAATAGATCCTCCGTAGAACTAATAAAAAATTAACTTTTCAACTTGAAGGATAACACTGGGGAACACCCTGTATTTTGTGAATTGACAAAAGTACATTTTCCTACCTAATTCGAGCATACTGAATTCAAATCTGAAATCAGATTTTCTCTAAATGCTACAGATTTTTCGTAATATCAATAACTAATATTATACAACAATTTTCATTTGAATTAATTTCGAATCGTCCTTTTGCCTTATTTATAGTAAAGCAGGTTTTTTTGCACAAACATTTTATTGCATATGAGAAGAAACTTGAATTACACATTAGGATTACAAATATTGTAATGAAATAGATGCTAATTTATTAATGACCGTACATCAGGCTGGAGGACCTCTTTTTGATTTCAATCGGGCAAAAATTTACGGTGGAACCCTTTCTCTTGTAAGTCTTCTCTGGCTGATCTCTTCTAATCGTCCAGCAGTAGCCCGCCATTACAGAGTCCAGTTTTACGCGACCGGGGGATATATTAAAATTAGGCAAAGAATTAATGAATGAGCATTCGATAATATTTCTTTGAACAAAGTCATAAGATTTGTACATAAATTTAGCCGAATTCCAATTGTTTGGGTGACTATTTTCAGATAAATGGACAAAGAAAGCACTATTACTTACACCCCTCCTAATATTGTATTTATGTTGCGTCAAGCGGATATATATAGATTTACTGGTTTGCCCAAAGTATTGCTTATGGCAAACTTAACAGTCGAAAGAATACAAACACACCCTATACTATTGTTATTATTATGAAACAACATTTTGTACATGGTAGACTGATACTTGAATATGACAGAAATATTGAGCGTGATAGAACGGTCTGAGGCTGCCATGCTTCAGCCCCTATCACATGTCGAAACGCATGCTTCTTACGTGGATCCTGCTAGAGAAAGTAGAAGGCGCCTTATTGCCCACCATTGCCAAATTTAATGAAGGAGGTTCAATCACCCGTTTTCCTCCATGCGTCGATCTCGCCAGATTGAATTAGACTTATAGGAAGATAAGATATTTTCCTAAGCGCCAACGGGATATTTTATCGAAGTCTCCCTCCCCCCTCCATTGTCCCCTACGCCGAGGGGCCGGCTCCGGCTATTTATGCGATAGCATTTCGCGTTTGAACCAGATCCGGATTATCTTCGCGAGGCATCACGCCGACCCGGTCTCCCTTGTGCACCTAGGAACTCTACCCCGAGAAACCCCTTATTGTCCAGAAGAGGACAATATCCCTTGAGTTCCAAGGTTTGTCCCCCTCGAGATGCCAAGTCAACGGGGCCCCTCTTGTTCAGAAAGAGAACAACTTTAGAATAGCTATTGTTCTCCAAGCCGGTTCGACAAGAAACGGTTCTCACCCCCCCTGTTATTTAGAAAGAGAACAACTTTAGAACAGCCATTGTTTTTTAGGCCCGTTCGAATGGAAACGGTTCTCGTTCCCAAGAAATCACGTCAGTGGTAATTTAATTCCCTTCTTTTTAACGTTCTTCAAGAGAACGCTTGGTTACACCAATAACCTCCATTGTTCATCTAGAACATCTCCCATATCCTGTCTCAAGGATCGCTCGTACTTCCCAACCCTATTTTTCTCTCACTCCTCCTAGTCAGTCCTTCCCCCTCGTTAAGGACAACCCCCCCGAAGAAACCCCTTCTTCTGGAAAAGAAATCGCCAGCTGGACCGAAGATTCCTTCCCATCGCCTTCCTCTGCCACGACAACCTTATAATTACGTAAGCTACGCATTACATTTAACTATTTAACTTTGTGTCAACGCAACTCTGTGCTTTAAACGGAGTTTAGCCAACCATTTCCCTTCTTGTTTTGTTTTGTCGTATTAAATCCCTCCAAATCTTAATCCTCCGCTTAGTCAAATATTCCCATGACCTTTTTCGTTTCCTGTGTATCTCCTATTTTAATCCCCGGTCATGTAAATAATTTCCGTGTGTTGTTTTGATAGATTAATTAATAAAACTCTATTTTATTAGTGTTTGCAATATTATTTATCCTTGGGCTCCGTTCCACTTCTTAAGTATATTGAAGATAAATAAGCCCTCTCCAGGCCACCTTTTGAACCATTCTCGGCCATCTGATCACCACGCACTCGAATATAGAATAATCCCCACAAAGAATAGATATATATATATATATATATATATATATATATATATATATATATATATATATATATAGTATATCGTCGGGAGCCTATTCTACGACATATATATATATATATATATATATATATATATATATATATATATATATATATATATATATATATATACTATGTATTTAAATTTAGTGTCAAGTGTGTAAGGTTTAACGCTATATCTTTGCAAACACTGGTCTCAGTCGAGTGATTCATAGTGTTATTCGTTATAAGAATAAAGTATATTAATTCCCTTTTGTTTTAAAGATTTCTATCTCCTTTTGAAAACTTAAGAAGCTGGAGTAGCTCAAGGAAGTGGTATAATAATTTTTTTGTGTGTTTGTTTTTGTTATTTGAGTCATTGGTTATTTAGGTCGAGAAACCAATCACGAATAGGTTAGTGCCCATATTTAGGTAAGCCAATTCTCTAGAAGGCATACTTCTTACCGCAAAGGAATTTAGTTGGTTGACTACTGCCTACCAAGTGCAAATATGACTCAGTTTGAAATCTTTAAAGCGCAAGGAGAATCCTTGGGACTTTCCGGAAGAGAATTGATTGAGTACATCCAAGAGGAGCAACGAACAGAAAGAGAAAAGTTAAGAGAACAAAGGCAAAGAGAAATTCAACGAGAAGAAAGAAAAAGAGAAATTCAACGAGAAGAAAAAGGAAGAGAAAGTCTTCGATAAGAAAGAGAGGAACGGAAAAGGCAAGCCGAGCTTCACCATGAGATTGAAATGGCACGTGTACAAGCTGAAACACAATCAGTGAGTACACGTGGAGAAGCCCCGTCCAATCCCCCACTTAAGCTCCCCAATTTCAGGGATGGAGAGGATTTCGGAGCATTTTCATCGCACTCCGAAAAGATCCTTGAAATCAACAACTTGGACTTGGAGACCGAAGGCGTAGTGAGGTTACTGACACTCTTAAATTCTAAAATGCGCGACATATTCATTTCATTACCATCTGAGTGTACAATTGACTACAGTACATTAAAAGCTGAATTATTGGCCGCTCATAATATGACTCCCGATTTCTACAGACAGGAATTTTGAGGAGGTCGTATTAAACCCAGACAGACGTTCCGTCAATTCAGATACATTCTTTAGAGGAATTTTAAATTCTGGTTAGAATCCTCAAAGATTGATCCTGACTACGAGTCCTTAACAGACTTTGTGTTGCGGGATCAATTTTTGGCGTCTCTCCCGACGGAGATCCACGTGAAGAAGCGGATGTCTATGTGCCAGCCATAATTTGTACCCCAAGGAGAATCGGACTTCTCACCAATCCCCCTACCTGGAAAGAAGGGAGGATTCGTGCCCCTTCACAGGAAAGCCAACGTAAAACGTCAAAACTTCTCCTCAAACCAACAACGGGACATCAAACCTCCCGTTAAGATTTTCCCACCATCACTCTTCCCGAAGCGACCGATCATATGCTTCACCTGTGGTGTAGAAAACTACATGAGCTGGAATTGTCCCCAAAATTCTAGGCTTAAAAACGGACCAGCCCATCAAGTACACCAGATTAAGGTCATACCGGCTTCTCCGGTGGAGCAGACCCAAGCATCAACTTCTCCCCCTCCGTCAGGGCACCAGGTAAATTTTATTTTTGATAAAAGTTCTCCGGGAACTTTAAAATTTGAGGAGGGCAGCGTGTACGGCTGCCGTGTATCTACCCTCGTCAGGGACACAGGGTGCACTTGTTTCATCGTGTCCGACGAGCTCCTCCCCACAGTGGACCCTAACCACGAAAAATTTGCGGTAGTACATGACTACCTTGGGCGGGCGAACCGATTCCCCTTCGTTAAATGTTACCTGCAGTGTCAGTATTTTGGTGGCTGGGCTGAAGTCATTTCCGCACGTATAAAGTTTTGTTCCGTACTTATAGGACAGAGTCCTTAAGTAAGCTCCGACCCTGTGTCCCAGGCCACCCTTACTCGAGCCCGGGCTAAGAAGGAGGCACAGGAGCCCGCCCCCCTCAGAACCCAGATACCGTCTGAATTCTCGGAGATCCTTAACCAGGATTTTAGGTCCGCACAAAAGGAGTGTGAAACACTAACACCCTTATGAGATAATGCCCAAAACAAGGACACGGAGACTGTCCGTGGACCCAAAATCATAAGGTACCTGGAGCAAGGTGGTCTACTCTACCGATCCGCCGAGGACAGTAATAATGCTGTTACAACTGTACTATGCCTTCCACGATGCCATGTACCTATAGTGCTAAAAATAGCTCAGGACAGCATCTTTTCCGGTCACTTTGGTCATACCAAAACAGGTCAGCGTATTTTAAAATATTTTTACTGGCCGGTTGCTGCAGCTAACATCTCAAAGCATTGTCAATCGTGCGATGTGTGTCAAAAGACGTCCGCTAAGGGGCGGCTCAAACCTGCTCCATTACAAAAGGGACCAGTCATCACTGAACCCTACTGCAAAGTTGCCATCGACCTGGTTGGCCCTATCCACCCCCCTTCGAGCGAAGGGCACAGCTACAATTTCACTCTGGTTGATTTTACAACTTGTTTCCCCGAGGCTGTCCCCCTTCGCCGAATCGATAGTATTTCTTGCGCCGAGGCCCTCATTTCCATCTTTTCAAGGGTAGGCGTCCCCAAGGAAATACTCTCAGACAGAGGACGGCAATTCACCTCCGAGTTGATAAAGTATGTAGGGAAGCTGCTCATGGTAAAGCCCCTTTTTACCACCCCCTTCCGGTCACAGACGAACGGAATGTGTGAAAAATTAAACGGAAATCTAAAATCTATTATTAAGAAGATTTGTGCCGAGCAGCCCCACGAAAGGCACCGATATCTCCCGGTCACACTATTCACCTATCGAGAAATTTCTCATCGTACATTAGGCTTCGCCCCGTTCGAGCTCCTTTATGGACGTAATGTATGCGGACCACTCAGCATTTTAAAGGAGATGCTAACCAAGCCCCAACTGGACCAAGAACTTCAGTCATCATACGCCCATGTCTTTGATCTACGCCAGAGGCTCGAGGAATGCTCGAAAATCGCCTATGAAAATGCCGATGTCAATTTGGACAAATATAAAATCTATTTTGATGTCAGGTCCGAAGATGGGAAATTTAAGTACGATGATGAGGTGCTCCTGCTCCTTCTCACAGCGAGTAATAAATTACTGAGCCAATGGAAAGGTTTTTTCCCCGTCCGCGAGGTACGAGGACCGGTAGGTTACCTCATTGGTACCCCAGCATGCGATAAACTCTACCACGTTAACATATTAAAGAAGTACCACCGACGCGCCCATGGAGATACTGTTCGTAGCACTGGACGAAACATCGGCGCTTGAAGAGGAGTACCCCGCGGAGTCCCTTAATGTCATTCAGACAGTGTGCATTAAACTTGATGCCGATTACTCTCTTCCTTCCCTGCCATTCAAGTCGTTTGAACCCCCTGACCTGGATATCGACGCGCAGCTGACACCACATCAAATGAGTCGGCAACAAGAATTATTAGGTCAGTTCGACGGCATATTTCGGAGATGCCTGGATGCACTACTAGTTTCAAGCATGACATTAAATTGATGACCTTAGAACCTGTCCGTTCAAAACCCTATCCCATGCCGATTCATTTACGCCTAACTTTTAACGTCGAAGTAGATAATTTCATTAGTTTAGACAAAATAGAACCTTTCACCTTTAGTTATTGTTCCCCAATTGTCATGGTCAAGAAACCTAATGGCTCTTATCGGATGTGCATCGACTTCAGGAAGTTAAATTCGTTGGTAGATCAAAACCTTCACCTTTTTGAAGACGCTAAGTTCATCTCAGAACTTGACTTGTGCAAGGCGTATTACCAAATTCCCCTCCGGCCAGATGTGAAAGCATATACCGCCTTTGCAACTGAGAAAGGCTTAATGCAATTTAAGCTCCTTCCTTTTGGCCTCGTGACCGCTTGTAGTAACTATAACCGTCTCATGAGAAGGTTGTTAGATGGACTTCCGAATGTCTCCTTTTACTTCAATAACGTATACGTCGCTACTCGTGAATGGAGTCATCATCAAACCACCCTACTGGCTCTCTTCGAGCGACTGCGCGAAAATGGCCTCATTGGCCCTAGCAAATGCCATTTTGCCCACGAAACCATAAAATACTTAGGTTTTAAAATAGGACAAAGCCAGCTAGGTCCACAGAAGGACAAGATTAAGGCAATCGCCGACATTCCCCTCCCGAATACTAAGAAACAATTAAGATCATTCCTAGGATCAGCTTCTTACTATCGGCGATTTGTCCCAAATTTCGCTGAAATCTCGATGCCCCTCAACACCCTCTTAAAAAAGAATTTCCCCGATCGATTACGTTGCAATAATGTGCAGCGTTTCGAGGATTGAATTAAATACTTCTGAACAAATATATCTTTAATTACAACATAAAAAAAATGAAATCTTAAAAACAAACTATACAGCTATGAATAAACAAGTCTATGTTAGAATTACTAATTTAAACCAAATGAATATAAAGTAATGGTTGACCTCAAGCTCACTTTAATATTGAACGCTAATTGACACACAAAAATAATTGAATTTCTCTACCTTTAAAAAAAAAATACACGTAAATCCGGCTGAAGAATGACCTTGGCCTTGGATCTTATGTAGACGGAAAAATGGTTTCTGTGTTTAGCCGCGTGAGCGTGTTCTCAGACGCCCAGCCCTTGGTCTGACGAAGAGACGGACTTGGAGCAACCGGTGATTTCGGTGAGTGCGACGGATGGTGTTATGCACGTTGTGTTAGTCAGATGATTTAGGCAACGGGATCGTGAAGCTATGTTTTTTCCAATTTCCCGTTAATCTTGAGATGTTTCGCACTGACGAGCGATGAGAAAAAAGTGAATCCTTTGACGACTGGAGAAGGGGGGGAGGGGAGTTCACTTTGGGTATTCCTCAATGGCGAGGACTATCTCTGGTTTATGGTTGCAAACTGAGATAGGGGGTTTCTCTGACAAGAGATGTAAGAGAGTGATCCTCTCTTACATCTATATGCCTCTATTCCGTTCTTTGAGTGCCGTGCTCACGCCTGACTTCGTCGTGTCGATCTCTAACTCAATCTCCCCCTTCTTCTCCAGTTATTCGCCTATATACTTCACTGACCCACTGGGGCTATGGGAAGAGGAGGTGAGGGCTCATCAATTAAGCCTCGCTCCTCTAATGACTCTTCTCTAAGCGTCTTTCACTTAGCCCTAAAGTCATCTTCTGACTTTTGGTCGCAGCTCCTATAATTTCGTCTATGAGGCGAAATTAGATCCTAAATCTAAGGGAAAATAGTGCCTGTTTAAACATTCTTATTGCACCTGGTCTCCTCCCCTTCACATTGTTATGCCCACTGGCACAGAAATTTGTTTATTCGTTGTTCTCGTGGTTTGAGGAGGCGTCTGGCGGCCAGCGAGTTGAGGGGAGAGAGGGGGAGGGGGGTAAGTAATCGGGTTACACTGCCTAGCGCCAGGACGTTGTGGTACCCGAACGAAGCATCTGTTATTATGATGGGTATTGATTTCCCTGCAGTCCATATCATTTGCATAAACAAGGAACAACAATGGTCCCAACACAAATCCCTGGGGCACGCCACTAGCTACATTTTTCCACTCCGAAAATTTACTGTTTAAAACTAATCGCTGTTTAAGATTGCTTAGCTAAGAATCTATCCATTGTAGGAAATTTACCTTAATTCCATGAGCCTAAAGTTTAGTTATTAATCGCCTATGAGGAATGGTGTCGAATGCCTTAAGTCTAAGTAAACTATGCCCAAAGGTCTACTTTCGTCATGTTGTCGTAAATTTCTAAAAGATTAGTTAAACATGAACGTTTTGGCTAAAGCCGTGTAGACTATTATTTATGAGATTATGTGCTCCCAAACAATCGATCACCCTAACGCGAATGACTGATTCCAATAGTTTGCCTACGATGAATGTTAAATTTATGGGGCGATAATTGTATGAAATTCTCTTTTTCCCTTTTAAAAATAGGGGTTATATTCGCTAGCTCAAAATCTAATGGCATGGCACCGTCTTCTAAACATTTGTTAAAAATTTAGTTAGTGGTCTCACTAACACGTTTCGAATTTCTTTTAAATGCGCCGGATATATTAAATCAGGACCGGGATATTTACTTTATTTTAACTTACTGATATAAAAATCAATTTCTGCTTCAAAAAAATCGATATCGGTTAAAAGGTTATTATCGTCGAAGTTTATCACGTCGTTCGTTCTTGGTATATTATGCTCGTCTTCATTTATAAATACAGAGGCAAAAATGTTATTTAATATATTGGCCACCTTCTTTCTATCCGAAACTAATTCGTTATTTTTATTTTTGATAGGTCCTATTGTTTCCTTAATGTGGCTTCTATTGGATACATAATCGAAAAACTTCTTAGGGTTATGTTTACTTTCTTTGGAAGTTGAATTTTTTATTTTCTTTTAGTGCTTCGTATTTCCCTCTAGCATTCCCCTCGGCGGGCTAAGTAAATAGGATTTTTTTTTTCGGATGGGTTATGCTTGTGACGTTTGTATGCACAGTTTCTATCCTTCAATTTGACTTCGAAATCATGATTCCACCATTTTAGTTAACTTGAGGCGTTTCGTTAAATTTTTTCACGGGATGAATTGCTCATCTAATTCTCCCAAATGTTCGGTGAAAAAGAACCAGCACTGATTAACATTTCTTAACGTTGGATCCCACTTGATCTCTCTAAACTTGCGGTTGAAGCCATTAAAGTCCGCAGGTTTAAAATTCGGCACTCTAATATCATTATTTCCCTTGTTACGATTTATATTAAAATCGAACTCTATTGATTTGTGATCGCTGGAACCTAGACCTTCTGCAATACTAATGCCAGAGATAAGATTAACGTTGTTAGTTAGTATTACGTCATGGATATTTTCCTCTCGGACTGGTTTAATGACTAACTTGTGTTAAATAGCTTTCTTCCATAAACTCCAATAGCTCCTGCCCCTCCCCGTCCGCATTAAACGTTTCATAGTTAATATTTCTACAATTTAAATCCCCAATTAATGAAGTGCAGTTATTTTTAATGTTACTTCCAATAATTTTATATAATTCCGTGTCAATCTCAATCTGCTGTGGTCAGGGTCTATGCTCTACAAAGATATTTATTGGAAAACCATTCGATTTTATTTCGGCGCATATTACTTCAACTTCTTGGTGAGAGTCAATTTTAATTTTGGTTAAACTTTTATGATTTTGGGTGCACAGTAGTACTCCTCCACCTCGTTTATGTGTACGGTCTTTATTGATTAACTTGTGCCCTAGTATTCGCAATTCGCCGATATAGTCTCTCCTAGATGTCTCCGCCCATCATCCCGTTATTGCTATAATATCGAAGCTGCGTAATTGCACTAAACATTTAAATTCGTCGAGCTTATTTCGAGTAAATACTACGCCCGTTACAGCAGTAGGTATGTAAATTTGTTTTTCTAAAGAGTAAATAATTATTACGGCGTGGCGAGCCATTCTCCCCTGTGTGCTCTCTACTCTCCGATGCTGTTCTTGTCTGAAAATTTACAAGAGGATTTTAATTATTCTTCGCAGCCTTGCCCGCTCTCCTACCCCGTTTAGATGAAGGTCGTCTCGCCAGAATAGCTCCATTTGTTAAAAGGATGAAGTACATTCCCTCTTCCTAAGGAACTTTTAAGAGAGTTGTTAATAGGATTCTGTTCCCTAGAAAACATTCGCCGCACCTATTCTTGGAAGGATACCTGTAAATGCAAATTTCACGCTGGAACGCCGAGTAAGCAGGAAAAAGATTGTGAAACTGTATAAAATTAGAATGGGGGCAAACTTAATTCAATTAAATATAGCACGAGGTAAAAGAAAAAATAAGAGGAAAAAATAGGAGAGATAGACTTAGCTTTTCAAATAAACTCAGCTGTATTATCCACTAATATTTAAGAAAAAAATATATAAGCCAAACTAAGCAGACAAAATTGTGTCCGCGATAGTCACTATCCAAAATGTAAAACGGTACGGGCGCAATGAAATTGCTCAATATATTTAGGAGCGGGGAGCAACGGGTAGAACATGCCTAAAATACTCTATTATAAACCTTATTAAACCGTACCTAAAGATCCTTTTCCTATGTATACTTCGGCAGGTGACCGGCACTTGTGGGGTCAACCTTGATAATAAAAGGTAAGATAGTAAGGCTTATCGCAAATTCCACTTAGGCCTTTGGTACCAAGCTGAAGACAACGCCCTAATTTATATAGTGTCATGAATTGTTGGTGTACGTAAAAGCGTGTGTATACGTACATAGATTCGTCCGTATTGGTGGCCTGAGTGGCTGTACTAAACTCTCCCTGAGAGAAAATGCCTCCAAATGCCTTTTCGGCTCCATCACGAACACGAGTATTTGAATGTCATCGTCTCAATTTTATTTGCGACTTCTGGAACAGAAGAGTACCAAGAATGCATAACTATTATTCGGAGAACCAAAGTGCGTGTAGTGCAAGGCTGGGCAAAAACCACCGTCGTTAATATAATTATCAATATCGAAAGATTCGCCCTTCGGTGCCTTAATAGCGTGATGCATCACCATATAATCAAACAAGAAGATTTAATCGCGTGCAGATCCCGTTGGCTCTCACCCAAATTATTAGAGACCAGGCCATGGCTTCGCCACTTCCTTCTAAGGGGGGGGGGGAGCTTGCGCTTCGCTACTAAGATTAAAATTTAAAATTAGAATAATTTTAAAAAGGAACTCTAGGCTAAATTTCCCCCCTTTCAAAATATCACGTTGCTAAAATATAGTTATAGAAGAAGAAGAAAATATATATAAAAAATAAATTTTCTGAACTTCACCATTTGTAATTCTTTGGGTTTTAAAAAAATCACGAAATTTCGATATTTACGGCCGTATGCTAAGAAAAATGTGAAATGCACTTTTAACAGATTTAGTGTAGCTTCACAATTATTTATAAATTTCTTATACGCAAAAGGCTAAAATATAAAATACAAAAAAAAATAGGTTTCTTGCTCAAATGTGCATTTCACATTTGTTTTAGCAGACGGCCGTATATTTATTTCTGAACTTCGTTAATTGGTGACCTGATCAAGGTAGTCAGAAAAGGTGTCACGACTATTTTTGACCTGCTACCTATGCTCCTCCGAAATGAAAAACTTCATCAACGCACCCATGGAAGTACTCAACCGGGCCTGCTAAAATGATGACTGAGACTTTTTTTAAGTATTTCTCAGAAAACGAGAAATGGAGGGATCAGGCATCCGATCAGCGGGATGCTGATGCCCAGGAATGAGTCAAAGCAGAATTTGTGCCACTTGACAAAGTTAAAAAAATCAGGAGATGATCTTTGTAATGGTATTCTGTAATATAAAAGAAGATCACCTCAATAAATATGTAAATTGAATTTTTTCTTTGTCAATATAGATCATTTGCGTTATGTCTCAAATATATTATAAAGAGGTTCAAAAGAATAACAAATAGCTTCCTAGAAATATAAAAATATTTATGTTAGATATATTTTATAAAATCTAAGCTCATATTTTAATTCCATATGTAAAACCTTATGGTAGAATTTCGTTAAGAACTACGATATGAAGAAGATGGGAAATGATATAAATCATTATATTTAATCAAAACCAAAGGAAAATTTCAAGAAATGTACCTATTGAGCAATTTTTCCCAAAGCAAATTTTTTTCAGAAATATACTTTAGCCCAAACCTCATTAAAAAACGATGTCGACTCTCTCAATTATCATGGCAGGCTTCGGTTGTGAATTTACATATACATCCCTTGTTATAAAATAAAGTAAATTATAATAGATTCCGATTCCTAACCATTTTTTCAGTCCACTTGAATAAATATATATGCACTTCCGTATATTCAGCAATTACTTTTATGTTTTCTTGACGAGTGGCTGGCTACTTGATTCTCTTATCCTTTCTTTTAGCTTAGGTCTAGTCATTATCTGCTACAATTGCGGAACCTTGTTAATTCTACCTTTTTCATAGATAGATTTTGCACTTTATTTGGCTTCTCACCACCAATTGGTCTAAGGCCACGAGACGGTGCGCCAATTTTATAAACTTTCAAATTCCAAAAACGAGGCTTGCTAAAAAGTTGCAAAATGACTTATGAAATCTAAAGATATTTTTTGTTATTTTAATATAATTTAGTTCTGCTTGGGAATAAGCTAATTAAAAGTTGTGAATTTTTTTACCCTTTGTAGGAAGCAATTAACAACTATTATATTTGTAAAAGAACAACCTCTGATCCCCTCCTTCCGTTTGTCTGAGACCACGTGCTGTAGTATCCCGCCTTGGACAACGTAACTGGCTGTTCGAACATTCAAGAATTTTCGACTCCTGAGCGCATTAGGGAAATATTCTCCAATCCTGCGAACTCGTCCCAAGCCCCCCCCCCCCCTTCCCGTGAAGAGGCGAGAAAGAGCCGCTTTTTCTCGCACATCGCTGATAAATGATGAATCGACTCCGCTTCCGGATTAAGATGTCTAGAGCTTGTGACTTCTTTCTCCAAACTCTCTCTTCCCCCTCAGAATCGGGCCTACAAATACTCGGGTTATTCTGTAATTCGAGGAGTCCAGCCCGCACCACAAGCCGTCCTTACCGTCTCAAGTCTAAATAAGTTCCGTGAGCGTTCGTCAGACAGCAAGACTTTCTCCGCCGTGATTCTACCCTAGTCAATTGGTAGCTTCTGTGAGCGGCAAGCGTTTGAATTTGCGCAACAGTCTCCCTTCGTTTAATCGAACCGAAGAAAATATTCATCGATTATCTTTGAGGAAAATAAGTTTCCTTTTCCAGTGGAATTACAAGTAATCCGACATTTCCCGTTGAACGTCACCTTTGAAGATTGGCTATCTTCATCGGAAGGTTGGTTTGGATCGTGCCCCACCTGCCTCATTCGGACCGTGCCCCAGTTGCCTCATTGGACCGTTCCCCACTGGCCTCATCTCAAGAAGGACCTTCCTCGAAGTCACCGACCAGTAAGACTAACACCCCCCTGCATTATTAGTATTGTCAAGTTCCCCCTTTTGATCTGAGCCTAGTAACATTGAACAATTAATTCAATTTGAGAATC
Organism: Ceratothoa steindachneri; assembly: GCA_963969495.1. Taxonomy (NCBI): domain Eukaryota; kingdom Metazoa; phylum Arthropoda; class Malacostraca; order Isopoda; family Cymothoidae; genus Ceratothoa; species Ceratothoa steindachneri. The sequence continues at coordinate 53,126,515 of OZ018327.1, forward strand.
TCTCCTCTTAATAATTATCAAGAGACTATTTCAATTAAATAATTCCCTTTTGCTTATTTTTATTCTTATTTTGATCTTTATAAATAAAATTATATTTGAGTTGTTTCATCTTTAACTAACCTTGAACGATACTCTCGGCCTATTCAAGTAAATCTCGCCAAACATTTATGCACTCTGTCTGATTTTTAAGGATTTGAAACCCAACGCCTCAAGTGTGATCTCCTAGTTGGTCGTTAATCCCTGCGAACAGTCCTTCAACGGTTTGCGTTGCAGTAGGTGATTAAGTCACCCCACCCCCCCACATAATATAGGAGTAGTCTATGGTATAGAGTGGTGTTCCACGACAATATTAATATTTATATCTAATTCACTTTTTTTTTCTTAATTCATAGGTTAAACCCTATTCACCATTTGGCTGAATATTTCTTGGCCCTAAGTGCTACTATCCTAACCAGTGCGAATTGAACTACAATGGCTTTTAAAATTAAAACAAAACTGGGTATATTCACACATAACAGCACATTAATTGAAAATAGTAGCGAGTTGTTGCTCTCTGAACTTCCTACTCTGCGTGACGTTCTGAAATATGAGCTACTGCTCAGAGAACAAAATAGTGAGGATGTGAGAAACTACCCAGCAGCCAGTCTGGCAAAGGACATTTACCCTAAAGGGCTTAAAAGGTAGGAACGAATGAACAGTTATTTTGTATCCCCCGTTGTAAATTTACGAGTCATAATCTAAAACAAGATCCAAGATAATTGGAAGCAGACTCAAAACATATATCTTGGAAGAGGATTTCACTTCCAAACTTAACAAGCTTTTTGACATCCTCGGATGAAAATGTAAAATTGTTCTTTGTTGTGAATTTGGCTGCGCTGGATTAAAAAACGAAACGTATTAATTGTACACGCCTTAGGGAGATGCTGATTACTGTGATTGAACTTGCTTTCATTAAAGATCAGAAACAGAAGTTTGTTTCTATTCGACCAAATCAGATTTCCTTGCCAGATCAACTTGAGCAAAACAGACAAGTCAAAAAGCTGAAGCGGAAAGAGGTTGAAATAAGAAGAGTTTCCGATATAGGCAGACAAATATGTAGGCTAAAGTTCCAATGCTATCAATTCAAATAATTTTCTCTGCTGATGATAATGAAGGGCCAATAGCTGATTCTCATGATGGAAAGGATGAAAGTTATCAAGTGATATAAAAAATCCCAAGAACATGTTCATCTTTCATTAAAAAGCCATAGTATAATAAATTAGAACTAACTAATGTTGATATGGTGAGTCTGCATGCCACAGCTGCTCTCACCACTGCTGCCTTTATGGATATAGGTTTGATAATTGAAAAGGATAAGAGGCTTATAATTGATCACAATAAAGTCAAGATGGCCTAAGAATAACTTATAAGATCCTTAGCTCAGGATTTTTATAATCTTTGTAAGAAGGGTGAAATTGACTGCATCCTCCTTGACGGCCGTATAGATAGAACTAAGGTTATGCTGAAAGTAGACAATTGAGATCGTCAGTTCACCAGCATCATCAAAGAAGAGTATGCTTCTGTGTGCAATGGGCGAGGTAGAAGAAATTCTACCAGTTCTCTCTTGAGAAAGGCTGAAGGAGAAAAAAAACCTGCTGAAGGTATTGCTGATAATCGTGTAGATTTCATGACGAAGAAGGCTATTGATTAATCCTGCCGGCCATTGGAGGTGATTGTACAAATGTTAAAAGTATCTGCAAGCGTGGTTCCGTATATTGGGTAGAAATTAAGCCTAGTCGTAAACTTGATCTTTTTGATTTGTGTCCTTCGCACTAACAAATTATCCTTGCGACACTTGATCACAACACTGGAAGGAAAGACCTTGCCTAACAACAAGTAAATAGACACTACAACCAAACATGAAATCTATCCTTCATTCACTAAACTCTCAATTTCAAATCCTCTTACTTCAATGAGTGACAATGTCGTCAAGGATTTCTTTACTGATCAAGCGTAAGGGTATAGGATCACACAGGCCACGAGGAGAGAAGAAATTTCCACAGATCTGGTTAGCCCTTCTTGAAATTGTTTCATTGAACCATTCTAGTCGATTGACGACAGCAAAAAGGCTCTGTCGCATATGGGTTTTAAGACAGCCTTAAAGGCAAAAACCTCAGTAACTTAAGACAAATAGTGAAATACATTGTTGGTGTCTACTACTCCTGCTGGTTCAATATCAAGGTAAAACATTCTTGTTTGGAAGCCCCGCGCCACATCTTGTTTCAGTTGCGGCTACTTAAGCTGCAAGAGAAGGCTGTAGTGGATGCTTTTTTTCCAACCATCAAGCGCTCAACATGGTATTAATTCAATTAAACGATAACCCAGACACTCTTTGTGCTCAGATGACAGTTAGGAGAGGAGAGTTGCTATTCAAAAGAATGTTGACATGAGGGGGTAGAGATGTGATCATCACACACTTGGAGATCTTTCTGTACGTCCCAGGAAGACACCTTCCATCAACCCCAGTGATTCTTCCCTTTTGGAGCTGACATATTTTTTTTGAAGGGGTATTCACCCTCCTTTGACATGTAAACTGACTACAGCGGAAGTTAAAAAGTTCCTTGACAAGTTTATGCAAGTCTCACAGTAGCCCTGTTATGTTCCGTCAATAGAGAGGTGTTAAAACAAGTCACAAAGGCAGCAAACAGGGATAGCCCTGTTATGTTCAGTCAATAGAGAGGTGTTAAAACAAGTAAAAAAGGCAGCAAACAGGGTATATACACATGAGAAACGTAAGGGCTATATCAGAGGCCAAGAAGCAAGTCGACAGCTGATGTCTACGAACGAATCAAAGCAAGAATTGAAACTTGTTTAATTTATTTTTTACTGATGTCATCACTTACCAATGTTGTATGCTTACAAGGATATCTTATGTTTTATGATTACATAGGTATGTTTTATGCAGAGAAACTAAATGTCTATAACATTACTAGTCATTTTGAGAAGCTAACTTTAATACTTGTTGTTTTTCAAACGTATATTTTCCCTGCTAAATGTTGAGCAATCACAAAAATATAAGCAGATTTGAATTTTATAAGTCCTAGAATATGTTTTATGATTACTGGTATATGTTTTGGGGAGAGAAACTAAATGTCTATAGCATAACCTGCTATTTTCAGAAGCTAAAACTAGTAAATGTTTTCTGAGAGCAATTAATGAGTTGTATTTTTATCAAACATACATTTACCAAGCTAAATGTTGAGCAATGACAAAAATAATAGCAGATTTGAATTCCTCACATCCAAACACATTTTTAAAACCGATCAGTCAAGGAATTGGCAAAAATCAAGCTTCACCCAACAAATTAACATACTTTAATGTCGCGATGCGCCCAATCAATCTTTGTTAAAGTCATGGAATTAAGGAGATGTGAAGTGCATGAAGCATGTTTTGTGTATGCAAATATTCTCAATTCATTTTTTTTTCTCTCTCTCGTGTCAATTCTTTTTCCCAACCTATTTCTTTTTTACTTTCTCTCATGTACTTCTTCTCTACCCTTGATGGACCTGGCCTCCCAATAGGTTTCTTGCGGCCATTTTTTCCCCTTTTGGACGCTTTATCTTTTAAACAGCGGCTTATCTCAGCCACTCCAACTTTAACAACTCTTTCCCGTCAAATTGCACCCGAATGTGCGCGTGAGACAAAGAGAGACGAAGAGAAAGAGAGAGAGAGAAAGACAAGTGGACAGAATTTTCAAATCATAAACATTCCTTTCTCTCTGGAACTTCCAATTTCAAAGTTTAGGCATTAATTTATGGGTGAATTTCTAAAGTTAAAATATATATTTATATCCGCTCACTCGTCGTCCACCCTTAAAGGGCTACATGATTCAAGAGCCAGGATTCCAGCAGTAAGGAGAGGGCGACGGAAATGAAAACGAGGGTGAAGGCCTCGTTTCGTGTGCTCGAGAAAGAGGACCAAGGAGAAAGAAGGATAAATGGCAATGAACAAATAGGAGGAAGGCCTCGGAAATTGTGAAAATAGCTAGAAAGTATAGAGGGAGAGGGGGTGACGTGGAAGAATGTGACAATTCAGTTACCTCCGGGGGCGAGAGGATCCATTTTGAGAGATTGGCAAAGCTTGGCTCGAATGAATGAAGGCAGATCTCGTTCTCACCCGAGGCTCTCGGATGAAGACGCCATCAATTCTCCTCAACGCAAAAAGTAGTTGATACCAGAAATTTCATTTACACTGCAAATGAAAAATGCATTGACCTACTAGTTCTTAACCGGATATTTTACTAGTATTATTCGGTTTCATAAACTAAAAAATATCATAAAGTAAAAAATATAAGAATTTAGGATTTTTAGGGTTATTTTAAACACATTACTGTAAGAAACATGACAAGTAGGATTTAGTGATTTATTTTATAGAGTGAAATAACTAAATATATTGCTAAGAAACCTAAAATCTGTCATTTTCATCATAGTACCATTGCCAGCTTCCCACTAAGTGCGAGGTTGGCCAACATCAACGCACAGAAAGTGAAATTTTTACCTCGAACCTAATTATTCGCCCCATTAAGCACAACAAAAGTCCTTAATCGCGATCAGCCGCTTGGTGGTAGAAGACTCCAATCACACACACACACACATCCTCCATAAGCACCTTTCTTCCCCCTGACTCTCTTACACATTCTCACATTATTAACACATCGTGGTCCCAGCCTTCAGACCCTTTACCAACCAGCATACTCAATGCTTTATATTTTCTGCACACACACACACACACTGTTCTTACATGCCTGAACTAACTCCGGATAATCTCCATTACAACCACTATTTTGGCATCTTCCCTTACACTGCATATAACTGCCATTATAATTATCTCTATCATTATATTTATCATTATATTATCTTTATCTCTACCATTATCTTTATCTCAATTTGTATATCTATCTTTATCTCTATCTTTATATCTTTTTCTATCATTTTATCTACCTCTATCATTATCTCTATCTCTATCATTATCTCTAGCTTTATCTTTATCATTATCTCTATTTCTATAATTATCTCTATCTCTATCATTATCTCTATTTCCATCATTATCTCTTTTTCTATCATTATATCTATCATTATCTCTATCATCTTTTTATCATCTTCTTTATCTTTTTATTATTATTATTGTCTTTATCATTATTATTGTTTTATCATTATGATTATTATTATTACTATTTTTATTATTATTTTATTATTATTAACATTATCATTATTATTCTTATTTTATTATTATTATTATTATTAATATTATTATTGTTTTCATCATCATTATTGTTATTATCATTATTATTGTTTTTAGCATCATTATTGTTATTATCATTATTATTGTTTTTAGCATTATTATTGTTATTATCATTATTATTGTTTTTAGCATCATTATTGTTATTATAATTTTTTTAGAAAAACTCTTAACAAACCCTACGTATCAGTACATTTCCATCCTAAATCATTTTCATTCCCAATTGTTCAGTGGGAAACACCATTTCTACGTCATTTGAAATACCTTCATAGCGGGAAAAATCCCGCGTTGAGGCTGCCTGTGCGAGTCGTAGTTTCTGTTATGATACATCAGCCTTTTCTAATTTACTTTAGACCTAGCGGGTCTTTTTAAATATTTCACATTTAAGATCTTTTGTATTATAACAATTATTTACCTTCGGTCCGTAAGTAAAAGGTTTGCCATTAAGTTCGTCAGTACGAGTGATATTTTATTATTGCTCATTTATTTATTTAATTACTGAGATCGGTTTAAAATTATAATCGTTTTCGATATGATTAGAATAAATTTCTTCTCAAATGCTTCCTTGATCTTCGTTCAAATTCCGTCCTTCATTTATTAGTGTTAATTTCATTTAGTGCTTGTTTGATGTTATTAATTTCATTTATCGTTTAATTATGGATATTTACTGCCCGTCAACCTTTGCCCTGTAAAGAAAGGGACCTCATTAGTAAAAATCTAATACATTATTATTATCATTATTATAATTATTATTATTATTTTTATTATTGATATTACTATTTTTTTATTATCATAACTATTTTTCTTCTTATTATTATTTTTCTTCTTATTTTTATCATTAATATTGTTGATTTTAATATTATTATTATTATTTTTATCATCCCTTCCTTTCCCCTTTTCTCACATCTCAAACGCCTTTTCTCATTCCGTATGTCTTATTGCGATGCACTCTAGAAGGAGACTCCCATTGTATCTTGCCTATCCCACACTCAATCACTGAGCATTCACAAACGCTTCGATTATCGATCGCGACCAACCATTATTTCCCTAGTTGGTGACCGCGATACAGCAGGCTGCCTCGCCCCTTCTCTATCTTTCGAGAGACTCCATCTCTCCATCATCACAACTAAACTACCACCTTATTCCTTTTTGCTTCCAAATTCTGACGAAATGTAAATCAAAATGAATGAACGAGCACATAAGTTGGATCATAGACGTGCAGACTTCGATGGTCTTCGGACAGCACTTGGCCAGATACAACCACTTAACGAGGACGGATGGAACTCCAAATGGAACGACTTCAAGAATCATTTTATGGAGCGTCAGGTTGAATTCGTTCCCACGAAGACTGTCAACCTAGCAAACATTCAGCTGAGGTGGTTTAGTCAAGAAATCGCGACCGCTATTAACGGTAGAAAGACAGCGCACAGGTTATGGAAGAGAAGTAGAAATGCAGTGCATCATGAAGCTTACCTGACTCATTGTAGAAGGGTGAAGGCACTAGTGGCTAGGGATAATCCTCTCTCTCTCCAAAGAGAAACCTAAATATTTCTTCGAGTACGTGAGCAGCTGAAAACCAGTGCGCCAGCGCATTGGACGTCTGAATGACGCGGATGGCGTCCTCCAGGACTTGGACCTGGAAATCGCCAACGTACTCAACGACTACTTTTCCTCGGTGTTCACGAGAAAGAGGGACGGAGAGATACCCAAACCACCGCTAGTGACAAATGTTGGATTATAAACGATAGAGGAAATAAATTCAACAGCCGAAGATGTAGCTAGGAGGCTCTGTCAGTTGAATGCGTTGACCGATAATTCCCACGCCAATAGTGGGTCAATTACTGGAAGGCATCATAATGGAACAATGAAGTTGTTCTGCCCTTGTACAACTCACTGGTATGACCTCAACTGGAGTACCTGGTTCAGTTTTGGTCTCCTCACTATCGAAAAGACATCGACCGTTTGGAAAAGTTACAAGCCAGGGACGCGAAAGTGATCGCATAGCTAAACAACAAGACATACCAGTAAAGACTGCAAGAGCTGTGTCTCTTTTCACTTGAGATTCTAAGACTACGCGGTCGTCTCATAGAGACTCAAAATTTTGAAGGGCTTTGAAAATGTCGATTCGGCGAAGTACTTTACCGTTACCTGGAATGTGACACGAAATCACGGGTAGAAGGTGGAGTTGTCCAGATTCAATACGCTTCCGGTGGGTGAGTACTCCACGTACGACATCTACGACATGAAAAATAGACTAACAGCGGTAGTTGTCACCAGTAGCAGTGTCTAACAGTACAAGAGTCGGCTCAACAAGATATACTTTAGAACAGAATGTGGTGATAGCAATTTTGTATTGTGTGCCAATAGGGAGAGGTGAATTTAGATTAGCGTAGGATTGCTAAGTTTCATTTTCTAAGGAGTTCCTTCTCGGCATGCACCGCAGGGCCTTTGAGGTACTTCTTTTTCTTTTGAATCCTTGCAACATAGTCAGGTCAATCTCACTCACGGAGGTATCGCTGGCTTAACGGATTAAGCCCTGGATTGCCTTCACTCGGAACCCGTTTTGATTCCCGGCGAGAACTAATTAGTGGGGAGTCCTGTCGAAGCTCCATATATATACACCGTAACACTTATAGCTAACTACAACCCCACTGCGCTGTTTCTATTTTATCTTTTAACACAGACGATCTCTCTCTTGTCTCTGAGCGTGACTAAGGGTTTCCCTTACAACCTATTTCTAACGAGGAGCGAGTGACTGTCCTTTGGGCCAGGATGGATTCCTTGTACACCTTATAGTGGCGAAATGCCATAATTCCGTTATCTGCTGTCATTGGGAATGGCAACAATTGTCATTAACATTTAACTTGAAACCTTGGATCAAATTCACCCTAGAGGTTGAAAAGGACTTCACTATCCCATTCTTAGGCATCTTAATCCATAGGACTCCTTGAGGCTTCAAAAATAAAATATACAGACAACCCTGCTCTAAAACTCTTTCATATACTAGTTTTCAAACCACCACAATAGTATAAAACGTGGTGTTTTTCCTCCCTCGTTTCTCCTTGCCTTGCGAATAGTGTACACTGAATACTTAGAAGAAGAATTAGATCATTTTTATAACATAGGCTCTTAATTATGCTATCCATAATATTTCGTAAACATTTGCAAAGATGCTGCCAAAAGATCCTTTAATCGTCTCGACGATAATATCATTGTTTGATGCCAAAATAACGCTGTCCTTTTCTTACAACAAAGTTTTCAGGAGAATTCCGCTCTTCCTCCAACCGCTTAAAATAAATGTCATATTTAAATAAGAGTCATCGCGCATCCGATTCAAGAACTCCCCTCACCTGATGCCGCCTAGGTAAGGTTTATTGTATAGGATCCAATAATTGCAAAAAAATTTATTATGGACAAACGGGAAATACTTCCAGATACGTTTAAAACACCAGGTCAACCCAACCTACTGAGAAATTTGCCTAATTAATACATAGGCACAATTGTAATCAGGCAATCAAGTGTGTCGTGGTATTGTAAGGGCCGAGTGGTGGTGTACGTGCGTAGATTTTTTACGTACTTGAATAACTCTATATTATTTTACGTTATTTAATCTTTGAAGATTTCTAGTGCCATGTGTAGCGTTTCGAGGATTGAATTAAATATATCTAAAAATATTTATCTTTAATTACAACATAAAAAAGTGAAATCTAAAAAAAAAACTATACAGCTATGAATAAACGAGCCTATGTTAGAATTACTAAATTAAACAAAATGAATATAAAGTAATGGTTGACCCCAAGCTCAGTTTCATATTGGACGCTTATTGATACACAAAAATAATTGAATTTTTTTACCATTAAAAAAAACACACGTGAATCTGGCTGAAGAATGACTTTAGCCTTGGACCTTATGTAGACGGGAAAATGGTTTTGCGGCTAGGCGCGCGTGCGTGTTCACAGACACCCAGCTGTTTGACTGGCGAGGAGACGGGCTTGAAGCAACAGGTGATTTCGATGAGGGCGATGGATGGCGTTAAGCACGTTGTGTTAGTCAGATGATTTAGACAACGAGACCGTGAAGGAATGCTTTTTCCAATCTTCAGGTTAATCTTGAGATGGTTCGCACTGATGAGCGATGAGCAAAACGTGAATCCTTTGATGACTGGAGGAGGTTTGAGGGAGTTCACTTTGGGTATTCCTCAATGGCAAGGACTATCTCTGGTTTTTGTTGCAAACCGAGATATGGGTTTTTCTGACGAGAGATGTTTGAGAGTGATCCTCAATACAAAAGCTAATTTTCAGTGTGACCACTAGGAACTGGTTCAGAATGAACTTCTTCTCTGTTCCTTTCTTTGATTATCGGGCACTGCCGCCGGACTTCGCCGTGTCGATCCCTAAATAGATATTCCATGTTCTTCTTCAGTTATCTGCCTATATACTTCACTGACCCACTGGGGGTAGGGAAAGGGGGGTGAGGGCTTATAAATTAAGCTTCTTCCTCTAACGACTCTTCTCCGAGCGTCTTTCACTTAGCCCTAAAGGCATCTTCTGGCTTTGGGGCACAGCTCCTATAATTTCGTCTATGAGGCGAAATTAGATCCTAAATCTTAGGGGAAATAGTGCCTGTTAAACCATTGTTATTACACCTGGTCTCCTTCACTTCGTATTGTTATTCTCGCTGGCACAAAAATCTGCTGATACGTATTTTTTCGTGGTTTGAGGAGGCGTCTGGTGACCAGCAGGTCGAGGGGAGAGAGGGGAGGGGGTTAAGTAATCGGGTTACACTGCCAAGCACCAGGACGTTGTGGTGACCGAACAGGGCCTCAGTTATTAGGGTAGGATATCGATTTCTCTACAAAGTGGGATAGGGCCAAATCGATCATCAAATGCAATAATTATGCATCTAGAATTATTTTAGAAGGTATTTGTATCGAGACTTTCCGCAATTTTAATTTAAATCTAGGAGTTATTTTCCTGTGATCTCATTATCTATTGTTCGTGATTTTGTCTCCCTTACTTAAGGTTAGGGTGGAAGCAGGGCCATCCTTCTCTTCTATATAAGCTCGTGTATTATGCCTCCTTTTTCATTCCTTGAAAAGGTCTTCACAAATAGAGACGAAAGCGCTCGGAATCTCGCCTCCTTTTTCCATATATATATATATATATATATATATATATATATATATATATATATATATAAATATATGCAAATTTTGTTGAAGACCATTATTGTGTATTTCACGTAAATTAATTTCTTTTGGCAACTTTCTCTTCTTCTAACTATTTTTTTATTCCATCTTGTAGATGGTGGATCACTTGTCCTGTATTCATCTTTCTTTTAAATGAATGTGTTTGGTAAAAACCAAACTAAATTGCTGAGCCTTCGATCTTATTCGATCATCTTTGGAGCGTTTTGATATGTTCTTGCCTCCTTTACCGATGTAATGAGTGGAGTGAGGATCTGACGATTTTTAAGGGGATATTTATTCCACCTAGGTTAAGCATAACGTTAGAGGAAATGGGCCAGTCTGGTAAGTAGAATTTTAAAATAATTTTAATGTGCGATTCTAGCTGGTCGCTTGACTGTTGGTGGCCAGCTTATCTTCGTTTATTAATATGGCTTAAAAGATGTTCAACCTAGCTTTATTAACCTCTTTTCTTTTAATAACGGTGCTGTCAACGAGCATATCTCTCGTTAGGTTAATGATTTTTAGGCCCTCCGCTTTGAGGATGCATAGTCAAACGTCTCGAAAGTGTAGTGGTTGTCATGCCAATATATTTTGAGGTGTTATAAAACTAACAGTCTTTATCGGGGCAGATTAACTCGTAAACTATGCTGGTTATTTTGAGATTCGAGGAGTTTAGGCAGCTGTTGTTTCTCATCAGAAGATTGCTGGCTTTTGTTATTTTATAATAAATGATGAGTTGAATTTTATCCATTTGAATTTACATCTTGATGTTTTTTCATCCATTTTATTGGCCGTGGACATCTGATTTCTGTAATAAACTTTGATGTTGTTAACTTCTCCCTGATTACTTTCAGTTTTATCCGTATCTTTGCAATGATTATTTAAAAATGATTAGAGATGCTTGTCAATCATGCTATTTGAGAAACCATTATTCACGAGTGTTTTGTTTTACTCCTACTATCTCTTGGTGGAAAAGTTCCCACATAGAGCAGCATTTATATGCTCGGCGGATGTATGAGCCGATTACACTTATTTTATATCTTTCAGGGCATTCACTCTCCGCATTGAGGCATCTTCACATGTTCGTAGCTTTTCTATGCACTCTAGTGATGTAGCTACTATTGATGTTTTGAACCTCAACGTCCAAGAAAGGGAGTTTATTGACCGTGCTCAATTCATAAGTGAATTTAAACACGGAGTTCTCCTCAAATTTCTGTTTGATGTTTATCAGATGTTCTTCGTTTTGGAAGTTGATGTAGATGCCTTCTATGTGTTGGCACTATATGTTTGGCTTATTTTCCATGATGTCCAATAATTTCTCTTTAATTTGACCCATATAAAATTTGACGAAAGGTGGCCCTAAGGGTGACTCCATAGCCACTCCATCCACTTGCGTGTATAGATTACCGTCCGGTGTCCTGAACGGCGCGTCTAATGTGCATGAACGTAAAATGCTCTTTAAGATGTTTGGGTCAAGATTTGTAGGAGACATTGTAGGATGGTCGTACACGTTTTTTTTATAATGATGTCAATAGTGTGAGCGATTAGTCCTGCCGGTCTTGTAGAGTGGAGTATATTGATGTAGATGTACAAGACCGGCAGGACTAACATCATCCCTTTGACGTGGAAAGCCTGTTTACGAACGTGCCTATCGCTCAGACCATCGACATACATTTTTTGTGCGTCTTTTTTTCCCATACATATGGAAGCAGAAGACGTACAAAAGTTGTACGTGGAGTGTCCTAGGACTCATGGGTCACCCAGTACATAACTCAATTAAACTAATCTGGGTGCTAGAAATTGAGAAGTTGCGCCCGTCTCCTTAACCTTCTTCGAATGAGTAACAAAGGTGAGTTAGTTCCCTTTGAAGAAAGCGATGACAAAATAACTACGTTTGATCGTCAGAAACACTAAGGGGGCCAAAGTCAGAACTGTGAGTTGTCGTATATAGAAATCATGAGAGCTAACATTTGTTATATCGAAAGTGAGAAAAAACGAGAATAGAAAGTAATTATAAACATAGAGCTGATTAAAAATAGCATTGCTAGGAGCGGCTCAAAGATCCTCGCTACGTTAAGTAATGTCGTATTCACTCACGGTTATCTTAAACTCGAGCTCTGATTGGAGGATGGGAATCCTGAAATTTGAGCACAGCCAATCAGTAATGAGGTTCTTGGCACGCGCCAAGACTTTCGTTTTCTTTCATATATCTATGTTATAGTAGTTTTTACTTGGGCATTTTCTTGTTTTGTTTTTTTATTTGTTTTTTAGTTTCCGGCACTTCGCCTCTTTTATTTACGCTTTTTTGTTTTCCTTTGTTTTTTAGTTTTGGGTACTTCGCCCCATTTATTTACACTTTTTTTCTTTTTTTCCTTCGTTTGCTAATTTTTGGCACTTCACCTTTTACATATAAACCCTTTTCTTGCTTTGTTATTTTCCTTCGTTTTTTTTAGTTTTAACCATTTCGCCTCTTTTATTTACACTTTTTGTTTTGTTTTTTCTTTCGTTAGTTATTTTTGGCCACTTCGCTTCTTTTATTTACGCTTTTATTTTTTTGTTGTTTTCCTTCAATTTTTAGTGTGGGGCACTTCGTCTCCTTTGTTTACTTCTTTACTTTTTGTAACATCTTTTGTTTTTAGTTTCCATATCCGGTTTTATGGTTTTGATTTTGTATTATTTTCCTTGTAATGTTTTTAGGTGCAAATTGGTCGTATGTTTCCTCTGGCAGTTTCTTCCGCTTGGGAATAACGATGTTCTCTCGACTGTGTGTTTCCTTTGGTTGGGTAATGGGTATACCACAAACGTATTTCACCCCTATGAAACCTACCACACATTTTATCACTTATCTATATATTTTTTTTAAATACGAAGACTGTAACAACTGACATGTAAATCCATTGCATCATTCGAAATTAATTGTATTATTGTCAAAAATGCCTAAATCAAGCAAACACGCTAATTCTCGAAGTGACTCAAATAATGTCATCGGAGTGTCTAAGCCGTTGCCACTCTCAGATCTCCCAACACAACGAAATAATTTAGCTTATATTTCGCTTCTCGGTGTTGTGACAGTAAATTACATGTATTTGTCTGAGAAAGAGAGGATCGACAAGGTGAAAAGGTTCATTGATCAATTTGTGACCTCCATAGAAATCAACTCTGTCTTCATCATCAATTCCAAGCCGTCGACGGACCTACCAGAGGCAATAATTCTTTCGAAGCACCAATAGGGAAGTCTTTGACAAAGTTGGAAGAGTTAGAATGGTATGAAGAGTCCATTCCAGGAATTCCGATGACAAATGAGGTGCTATTGGATTTGTCCTCTGATCATGAGTACATTTTCCTCGTCCCCTGATCCATTTACAGCGGGAAAATTGATCCGCAACTGAAAACTCTTCGAAGCCAGGACCTATTTCCCACCTCAAGTGGTTGACTTTAGCCTGTCGCCTTAACGCAATTTACCTCTCCAAGCATCCTTTTATAAGTAAAGTTAAGAAAAGCCTGCACTCTCTCATCTTCTATGTCGTGAACAACTACATTTATTGTTTTTTTGCGATCAAAACTCGTCCACATATTTCTAACGCCACCAATCACATTCTTTTCCAAATCAAACGTCTGCTCCTTCTTCCTCAATCAACGCGAGACATGGTGTTTCCTTGCATCAAATCATGGAATGCACACTCATAAAATTCACTCGTCTCTCTCCTCTGAGTCGATGATCCAAATCTCAGCGCCTTCGCCGTTCGCAAGATTATAGATGAACCTTCGCCAAGGGAGTGATATTAATGGCAGGTCGGTGCGAAAATTCGTTCCTTCTCCTCTTGAACTTCAATGCGAACAACCCTGATGAACTCATCATTTAGAAAGCTGACACGAAAAAAGATTTTGTGAAAATGATTAGTTAGTTATAATTCTTCTATTCCTCATAGTGATGGCTATGATATGCATTTCTCATGTTTTTACTCCTTCTTGCGTTCATTTGATTTGACGTTCCATTAAAAAAAAGACTCGTTCTTTGCTTGGAATTTAGTTATATTATCAAAACTTAATTTAAAGATAATATTAAGTTGTAAAAAGGTCGGCATTCTCGGTTTTAAACCCCCATCCAATGAACGGCTTTGAATACAGTCACGTAACCAACGATGACCAATCAGAATGCAGGATATTGATTGGATTCCTAAATATAATATTGAATTGGCCGAACGTAGGATATTATTTTTAATTTTGCAATATATTAATTATTGTGTAACCGATTTTCTTTTACGAGAACCCTTTATCTTAAAAATAGTCCGATTTCATTGCCCCCTTGTGCACACCCCTGAATCAGCCGTTCCGACCGTTCAGAAAACACAGCTACATCACAACGTCGAGCCCCTTGTGTCGCCGAAAGGTTAGATTTTATCCAATTCCTTCCTTTGATAACCTTACCTTCCTTCCTGATTGTTATAACAACTTATAATTTTCGCACAACCAGCTAAATTAATTCACTTAATTTTGACATCAGGCTAAAACGTTTTCGACTTTCGTTTGTTTTCCGTTCTAAAGATTTATGAGCGCATTTTGGATGAGTTCTAAATTTTATTCGATATTTATGACAATAATCTAATTCTACATTGGGTCATGGTTTTATTTATTGGTTTCTAAATTTTTATTGGGTCTCACCTCGATACGTTTGCTTGGTTGTACGACCCTTGCCCTATCTGCGATACGTTTTCCCTTTCGTCCTGTTTTGTACTTATATTTTTACTACTTTTTGTAGCTACGTTTACTTGAATTCGTTTAGCTATCTAATGCATTTATATTTTTATCTCTAACTTTACAGTCTATTGAATTTTCTATAATTTTATTATGTCTAAGTCTAAAAAATGTTCATATAAATTGAAGACGGATTAAAAAGCTTTAACAGTTGACGGTCATCTTTGTTAGGCGCAAGCCGACCCCTTCGTAGGTAGCGCTATCCGCCTGTTTGAATGGTGATTTATGACGACAGGTGATTTTGAGAATGGACCTGGATTTAAGTAAGGGCGTGGTAGTTCCTTAACCCCTACACTCCACCCCACTTCGCCTGATTCAACGCGCTGTAAGGGTGAGGCGTTGGGGAAACCATTTAATTAATGAAAATAAACGGAGAGTCTAGAGGAGCCATTTTTTTATGTTGACCCAGTGTGTGTACATGACTGTTTCTCAATCCCTTCGTCTTTCTGACATTGTCTGAAAAAAGCATAAATTAATATAGGAAATTAGAAAAATAAAACTGCATACACCATTCTCACAGGGGTTTTCTCCAGTCAAGTGAGTTCAGGCTGGTAATTTTGAGATCAAACTCATTTCAATTAACTTGGTTCCCAAAGTTAGTGGAAAGCAGCCTCGCTCCCAATCACAAAAGAAAGTGAGTTGCAGTAGCGCAGCTCTGCCAAATTGTTGGTCAAAACCCCTTTTATTTTACAGGGATAATGAATGGGTTCTAAATCTGAAAATACCTCAGCCGACCGGAGTCACTTTGAGATTATTGCCGATTTAGTTCGACGTTTTTATAATATTTGAGAGTGAAATTCCGGTCGTATGCTAAGAAAAATGTGAAATGCACTTTTAACAGATTTAGTGTAGCTTCACAATTATTTATAAATTTATTATATGCAAAAGGCTAAAATGTAAAATAAATAAAAAAATAAGTTTTTGACTCAAATGTGCATTTCACATTTGTTTTAGCAGACGGCCGATTTTTACTTAAGAGTCAAAATTTTGCACAAGGAACCCATTATGTAGACAATCCTGAACATTTAAATTTTGCTTCTGATAGATTAAGTAACTCATTGCTAATATACTTAGGTAACTCATTGCTAATATACTTAAATCATTCTCCATTTTGTGGTAATGCTTTATAAAACTATTGCATGCGAAACGTTTAAATGAAGTGGGGGTAAAATTACGTTTTTTTAGTCAAAAGCAGTTATACGCAAAACATTAGTAAGGTAAACTGCAATGTATTCATTAGTATAGCAATGAAAAGCCACCTTGTGTGTTGTATGGCATGTGTAGGTAACTACTCATTATTTACTAGTCGCATACCATCACTGAATACATTGCTGTTTATCTTACCTATATAGCATGCACCCCACGACTGGGTGAAAACGGTCCCGTGTAATGCGACGGCATACGTGAAGGTTAACATACACAATTTATATAGTTTCTTAAGTGTTAAATTGGTCTATTGATGCAGTCTTGTTCAGCAAAGATGAAGAGCGTCCTCCATATGTGGCCGATGCAGTATGAAGGGGGCTACTCATTCCTAGAATAACCGCATAAGCAAACCATCCTTGATTCCAGGTTCTAGAGACCTTCATTTTCGCCACGGTTTTGCCACCTCATATTGCCACTTCGTTCTGCTCTCCAAACTTCTTTAGAAACTATCACTACCACTCTAGTGAGTAAAGCTTTCTACTATTAGAAGTAGTGAAAAAAATAATCTCCGTTTCTCTGCTTTTATACAGGTATATCTAGGAGTAAAATTTGAGAAACTCGAGACAAGTAGTGCGGTTAGTATATAGAAAAATTGATATTTTTCCTATATACTAACCGCACTTTTTGTTTCTGCATTGGGCACACAGGGGGACGCTCTTCATCCACACTAACTGCATTAGTACAGTTTATTTAAAAAACTATATATAAAAGGTGTCTCTCACAGGTGGGTGAAAACTACCCCGTGCTACGTGTGGATGAAAACGAATTCGTGTCTGGGACGGGAAAAAATTAAATTGAAATTAGGCCAATTGAAACTGTCTTTGGCGGGGTGGTGGTAGGTCAGTCTATTGGATACAGCACTTGCTTGGTGTGCATGAAGAGCGTCCCCTAGTGTGAATAAGCCGAAACAATGGGATAAGAGGTTGCTATCGTAACCGCATATATATATATATATATATATATATATATATATATATATATATATATATATATATATATATATATATATATATATTCATTTATAGTTAGCGCAATTTCATTTTTAAGATGAAGCCAATGAAAAATAATCCAATCATTTTTCTAAATCCATTTATTCAAAACAACGTTTCGAGCTTGTGCGGTCATCTTCTGGTTTCAATTCATTAGCAATGTTAACAATAATGAGAAATATAGCTTTAGATTACTTACCTGAATTAATTTTAATAACTATAGAAATTAGGGCAAATAAGCCCGCACAGTGAGCTTCCCGTGAGGTGGAGCCCCGTCATGTTGAAAAACGAAGTCTTCTTGTTCATTTGCAATGAGCTCATCCATTAGCCAGTTCTGAAACATTTGCAAATTAACATGGCCATTCACATTTCCCTCAAAGCAAAATGGGCCATGAAGATCGTTCTTGGAGATGGCATTCGTATGAAATGTGGCCTCATCACTGAAAACAAGACGTTCCTTGAACGCGTCTTCTTTAAAACGCCTTTTTACTTCCAGTGAATGGAATTTCTATACCTGTGTAGATAAAAACATCAAACATTTAACATAAACTCTTGACATGTTTCTACATATGGTATTAAAATTTAAAGTCATTTGAACGGGAACTAGCAAAGTTATTAGATTGCAAAATGATATTAATCTTTTTAAAACACCCGCTATATTAATTCTGCCACCCTGAGTGTGGTCGGAAATTTATTGCTGGCTATAATTTTAAGTTTTCTATTGTTACTGACGTCTTGCAATTTATTATGTGATCTCTTATAGGCGAATGTTCTTTTTTCGAAAGAACAGATCCTGTCTTATGGCTAATTGCCATATGCGAAGAATAACGAGCTCCCAATGATTGCACAGTGCTGCCCAAATATGAAGCCGAGGAAAAACACGGACAAATAAACTTATAGACACACCCCTGCGCAAACAATCAGGTACTTGATCCTTGGCACGGAAAACAATTCTATTGATTTATCATTTACAAATACGATCTAAATAATATTTGAAAAAAAATATTGTTTAACAAGTATTGAGAATTTTCGTCTGCATAATTTATTTATAGTTCCCATTTCGGAAAATTTAAAATGATGGACCTGCTTAGGGACAGTAGGTATATATACTTTGGGGGAATAAATATTGTTTACAAATATTCGAATCATTTTAGGAATTCATAATGCAGAGTCGTAAGTGGAGAAGAGATGGTAACCACGGTATAACAAAGTTTTTATGGCTTAGATTTTATATTTAAAATCACACAAACTAAAAAAGTTTATTCCGAGCCTAGTAAACGTAGGCTTTCGGAAAACTGTAGTGACGATGGAATCTTGCGTCTTACGACAAACAGGTCTGATGACCCAAGAGTCATGTGCTCTCACTTAAAATGATTTGTGATCTTTCGACCTTCAAAACTTTCAATAATTCAAACATTAACATTAGGAGACCCTTGTAAGTTATATCATTAGAAAGAAAATGTAAAAGAACATATGGGTTTCAAATTACGTTCGAAGCGAACGAATAGCTAGGATATTATTGCCAAAACAAAATAATTCATGGGCTAACTTTAGGGGGACTTCGGAATTATATCATTCGAAAGAGAATGTAAAACAATATAAGGATTTAGAATTTGTTAAAATATGCCGAATAGTTACAATTTTATTACAAAAAAAAACAATAAAAAAGCAAAACGGGGCACGACCGACCGACGACATAGTGAGATGCAGTCCTCCCCCCCCCCCCACCCCACTCCCGCGACTAGACTCGCACGGGACTAATAAGGTCTAAAAAGGGCAAGGTTAAGTTTGTTTCTGCTTCCATTGTATATGTGATATTGGATGAATCGTAATTAGGTATTAGAAGAATGCTTCAGCTTGAGTTTTATTTTGGAATACTGCAAATAGGTCATCAACCAAACGCCTTTAAAACAGAGGACGCCACTCAAATGCAGAATATTGAAACATTTTAGATTCCAGATGGGTCATGGAAAAATCTTCCGATAAAGAAACTTATCAGTCATCAGGTTGCCTGTAAATCTTATTGTTGAATATATATAAATAATATATATATATATATATATATATATATATATATATATATATATATATATATATATATATATATATATATATATATATATATCGAGAATTATATTTATTTGTAGTAGTGTAATTATAATTGTGGTTAAAAAGGCAATGATGTAGTTAACTAGCATCTCATCAAACACTCGGAAAGAGCTCTTCTCACAGTCAAGGAAATCGCTCTTTCCGAGGGCTTGATGAAGAGCTTTTAGACCGTTTCGCTACAAAGATTAAAATTTCAAATCTAAAAAAAAGCAGCCATGGTTAAATTTTTCTAAATTTTCTGAACTTCGCCAATTATAATAATTTTAAAAAGGAACTCTTAACTAAATTGCCTCCCTTTCAAAATATCACGTTGCTAAAATATAGCTATAGAAAAAGATATATAAAAATAAATTTTCTGAACTTCACCATCTGTAATTCTTTGGGTTTTAAAAAATTCACAAAATTTCGATACTTTTATTTATTTCTGATTCATCATTTTGTTTTTTGATATTATAAAAGAATTATTAGAAATAATTTTGATAAAAAAACATGAGTTATAACCAAACTAAGATGAAATTATTATTCAAATACTCAAAAAAATCCCCGTCTTAAATTATAGAATTAGTGATTATGATATATATATATATATATATATATATATATATATATATATATATATATATATATATATATATATATATATATATAAAGGGTCTTTCAACAAGGACGCTCGAGCTTTGTCAGGCGATAGTGGCCATGTTGTTAAAGCAACATCTGGCAACCTAACTCTAAACTGTTCAGTAGTACTTGCCAAGTCACGCTGGAAGGTTATGGTGTTGAACAGCGTGTGCAAGTCATCAAATGTTATTATCAAAATTAGTGCTCTGTTTGACACAAACGTTCCGCGCATTACGTGATTTCTCTCCTCGCCACAATCGTCCTGCCGAGTCCACTGTTCGACATTTGGTGGCCAAATTCGAGGCAAAAGGGTCGATCAACAATTAGCCAACACCAGTGCGTCGCCGAAACGCAAAGCCTGCTGAAAACATCGCTGCCGTAAATGAGAGTGTACGGGAAAATCCGAGGCAGTCAATTTCTCGTCGTTCACAATAACTTAGCCTTTCTGTGACTTTAGTTTGGCGAATAATGCGTAGGGACTTGGGTCTGCACCCGTACAAAATCCAACTTACCCAGGAACTTAAGATAAACGACCATAGACAACGCCGTGTGTTCGCTGATTGGGCTCTAGAGCAGTTGGAAGTTGTCCTAAATTTCCCCCAAAAAATCATCTTCAGCGACGAGGCCCCTTTTTGGATGAATGGATTTGTGAACAAGCAAA
Source organism: Ceratothoa steindachneri (assembly GCA_963969495.1). Taxonomy (NCBI): domain Eukaryota; kingdom Metazoa; phylum Arthropoda; class Malacostraca; order Isopoda; family Cymothoidae; genus Ceratothoa; species Ceratothoa steindachneri. Next base: position 53,147,318 of record OZ018327.1, read on the forward strand.
ATTGTCTGATTTGGGACGAAAACAATCCACATGAGATACAGCAGCACCAATTGCATCCCAACAAAGTCACTGTTTGGTGCGGATTTTCGTCTAACGGAATCATCAGTTCGTATTTTTTTGAGAACAAAGATGGGATTGCCATAACCGTCAACGGCGAGACCTACAGATCGATGATAAGCAATTTCTTGTGGCCTCAACTGGATTATATGCCTGATATGGATACTGACGACATGTGATCCCAACAGGATGGCGCTACGTGCCACATTGCGCACGCCACGATAGACATTTTGCACGAGCGATTTCAGGGCAGGGTCATCTCGCGCGGCGCGATTTCAACTGGCCACCGAGATCATGCGATTTAACGCCATTAGACTACTGTCTTTGGAGCTACCTTAAATCGCAAGCTTATGCGAATAATCCGCAAACAGTTGATGTCCTCAAAGTCAACATAACGAACACCATCCAGCAAATTCAGCCAGATTTGTGCGACAAAGTCATCGAAAATTGGGCCTCCCGAATACGTTTCACCAAGCGAAGCTGCGGCGGACAATTGAACACTTAAAATGCCATAAAATGTACTTTCAAATTTGAAATAAATTGAGTGCATATATTACACACTACTTATTTTATTTACATTTAAAAATTGAGCGACCTTATTGAAAGACCCTATATATATATATATATATATATATATATATATATATATATATATATATATATATATATATATATATATATTGGTTCGCATCATGACTTTCTCCAGGAAAAAGTAAGTGTTGTTGTTATTTTTTTAGATATATTCAGGAAGTTTGATCAGTTTGTCTTCATGGCATGTTCTGCCGAACTCGATGACAGCCTCCAGGCGACATCTTCACCGGCAACAGGCCTTCGTGTCTCGCTCCTGTTTTAGGCCCCTTAATGCTCTTGTAATCCTGTTCCTCAGCTCCTCCTCTTTGTTGCAGCTGGATATTTTTATTTCTCGTTTTCCCGCTCCCCACACAAAGAAGTCAGGCGGCTTTGCAGTCAGGCGAGTTCGGTGGTTAAATATCAGGTACTGACTGATCGAATACAGTTAGGCCTGGGTTTTCGGCTGGTTTAACTGGGTGCAGAGTTTTCATGCTTCACATAAAGCATTCCTGCAACTATCCAGTCGATCCAAGGTACGTCCTTGGGTGCGACAACGAGCCACCTATTGTTCTTGGAGTTGATCTTCTGATCTTGGCAGAAATTTTCTCGTCGAACAAGAACCAAAGTATGTCTGGCTCTAAAGGGTTTTTCAACTTTTGCCTCAGCTCTTTGGTGTGCTTGAGTCGCTTTTCCTACATCACTTTCAACAGAAACTGTCCTCGTTCTCTTCTTCTATGAAAATTGGCGAATGTCCTTGGGCACTACCAGCCTAATGAGCTTTTACTTTACACCTTTCTCCCTTGCAATGGCACGCATCCACCTTTTGGGATCATTGTTTATGATCTTCTGGATTTTTACAGAAATTCCAGCGTTCTGGTAGGTTTTCCTCTCTCTTCTCGCCTCGTTGTCGAATCATTTATCTTCTAGCTCCTTTTTTACAGTTTCCACTATCCTTCTGCTGACTTTGAGGAAGTCTTAAATCCCCTCGTATGTCCTTCCGCGCGGAATCAAAGACGAGGATTAAAAATTTTCTATAGTCAAGTATTTTGTCAAAAAATAGAGCAAAAAGGGTTATTGTTTTAAGAAGAAAAGGACCAACAACGAGAGTAAAAAATTGCGAACGAATACCGTCCCCACCATGTATATGGTGATGCGGGAAAAATTTGGCGGTCTATCGTCGGTTTTCCGTTCTCTCTACTATAAAAAACTCACTTGTGTATTGCGTGTAGGAAGCAATAGTATGGATGAATTAAATCCTCCAAATATTTGGGAAAGGCAATCTGTACTTCTTGAAAATCAGGCCGAGAGCTCCAATGCGAAGATTTTCGAGTACTTGAATGCCAATCTGAGGACGGAGTAAAGGATCAGGAAAGAGTTGGATGAGTCAATCTGCGTTTACGAGGGTAGTACGGGTTCGGAAACTTCGTTTTAATGGTTCTGATACGAAAAAAAGCCCCAAATTTGTTTAGGAAATGCTAGCTAACATTGACAACGATTCTAGCAAGTCAATGCGGCAGTTAGTGCAAGATGGCATCCGCTATTAGTTATACAAGATGAGAAAAGGAAAGCCTTTGATGAAGAAGATGGACAAGCGGATGGAACCTGCTGTGAAGCTTGTGAACAAGCTTCTATCAGGAAAAGGTTAAGGATTTCTACCAGGACCAGGTGGTGAACTCTCAAAACAACCACTGAGTTGCTGTATCCTCCAAAAATGTCCCGAGAGTCAGAAAGACCAAGTCCCCATTCCATATTATGGTATTTGGGTTGGTCAATAACGATAGATACATTATGCCACTTTGTTATCTGATACTACTACACACGTACCGATAAGATGCGATCCCTTAGATGATGCAATTAAGAATTTTAATAGAGACATAAAGAATATTTAAGACAAATCAATTATTGACTGAGTATTTTCTAGTGGTTCATCATCACTTTATTTTTATGGCCTAATAAAAACCCATAAACCAGGTCATCCAATAGGACTAATCATCAGTGCAACTGGTTCAATCCAATATAAACTCTCAAAATATTTAGTAAATTTACTTTCTCCGAACTTAGAATCCATATCACCCTCACAAATAGAAGAGTCAGTTGATCTTTGCAATAAGTTAGAAAATATGAATGTAACATCAGACCTGAGATTAGTCAGTTTTGATGTTACCTCATTATTCACTAAATGGCCCGTTGATGCCTTATTGGATCATAGCTGGTATTATAAATTCTTATGATTTGCCTTTACCGTCCAACTCAATCATTCAACTCATCTGTTTAAACATTTAAAAATGTAAATTTAGTTTTAATGGCAAGTTCTACGAACAAGGGTTTGCCATGGATATGGGTAATCGTATTGATAAGGTACATACAAAGTTATGTTGAGTTATGTATATATATATATATATATATATATATATATATATATATATATATATATATATATATATATATATTATTGGCTTAAGTTTTAAGTCAAAAGCGACGCCTGCTTCGTTAATTTTAACTGCAGCTTTAAAAAAAATATACCACGCTCTTCTCAGAAGGCGTAAGGCTAAAGAAAAGGCTAGCAAGTAGTATTCTTATATTAGCCAAGACGTCTTTCAACCCCTTCAGCGGCTAACACTCAGGGTAAAATTGAGTGGAGCAGTGACATCTGAGTGTAAAGAGGTGAAGTTGATTTAGTGCTAAGAAGTAAATGGTAGGGCGGGGCAAAGTGTTTAACTGGGAATAAAGTAAGGGATTGGCATAGGGATGCTAGACGCCTGGAAATGAGGCTAATCTCTGGTCTTATATTTTCCTTTATTCTATTTGCATATTCACTGTTCAAAGTTATTTTTAGGGTAATGGAGATTTTTTAAGGTTTTTCTTGTAATGTCATTTAGGACATTGTCTAACTTAAGTCATAAGAATTTGGCGGGTTTTGTTTGTTTATTTTATGATTGTTCTGTATTTGTCATTGTTTGCTAGCTTTGAATGTCGACTCTTTCAGTTTTATTTTTGTTTTTTATGGTATTATGTTTTCCTTATGAGTATCATTTGTCAATATTCGGGAATGTTTGGTAATTTTGGGGTATATTTTGTCTAATTCAATATTTTTTGTTCACTTTCGTGCTGTCTAATTCGGATATACCATCTGGATTTAAGAGATTTATCTTGCGTCAGTTGTTATTTTCAGAATTCTTTTGCATAAATAAAGTTTTCCAAAACGAGCGCCGAATTTCTAAAGGTGAATGGTGATATTCAGCATATTTCTAATTGGTTATGTCTCCCGTTTAAGTATTAAACATAATGTCCGCCTATGTCCACCTGCACTGAGTCTGCATCATTTATGCGTTCCTCGAAATTTCTGATAACTCTCTCACAGATGTGTGGCTGATGCCTACAATCACACGCCTGAGTTCAGGAATTGTGCGTGGTTTGTTGGCGTATGCCTGTGATTTCACATACCTCAATAAGAAGTCACAAGGGGTAAGATCTCATGACCTTGGTAGCCATTTCTGGTCACCATGCAAGGATATCGCTCGTTGCAGAAATTTTTCGTGGAGTAATGCAAGCGTTTGGCGCGAAGTGTGACAGGTCGCTTCATCCTGCTGAAACAAAAGGTTGTCAATCTCCATATCTTCAAGTTTGGACATAAGTGAGTGGCTATCATGTATTGGTAATGTTCTTTATTAATGGTAAAAGTATTATCTTCATCATTTTCCATGAAGAACGGTCCAAACACTCCACCTGCCCCAAAACCACACCACACAGTCGCTTTCAGTAGATGCATTTCACGCTCTTGCATTATTCGAGGGTTTTCATTTCTCCAAATTTAGCAATTCTATTTTTGATAAAACCACTCAAGTGGAAGTAGGCCTCGTCACTGAGGATGATTTTTTTGCAAATGTTCGTCTGCTGCATGTCTCTTCACAACCCAGTCAGCAAATTGCTTCCGCGTCCCAAGGTTAGGTGGCAGAAGATGCTACGTAAGTTGAATTTTGTCCACATGCATATGGAGATCTTTATACAAAATTCCATGTAATGAATTGGTCAGGATGTCCAACTGCTGCGAACGTCCGCGAATCAATTTTCCCGGACTCAAGAGTGATACTGTCTTGCACAACAGCAATTTGTTGCTCTGTCCAATAAGAACGATTCCGCCCAGGCGATTTGGCTGTTACAACTGAACCAGTTTTTTTAATCTTCGTCATTAGTCTGCAAAGCGTAGACTCTTTCGGTGTTTAATTTCTACCCAAAATGTTGCGAAGTGTTCGATCTGTTCGCGTCGCACTTTCTCCACTTTAGGTAAAATGTCTCTATGATGAGAATGCTCCCTGACGCACCACACACAAATATTCTGAAAAAAAACAAAGAACTATTAATCGGAGTGAAGAGAGATGGCAAACATATTAAACGCATGCCTTCAAACTTCTAAACGCAAAAGTGTCGCCGAATTCAAATTCGGCACCCTTTATGGAACACACTTTAGCTGTTGCTTAATCATCGGCTAACTTTGTCATTTATCTTAGAGATCTTCCGTGACTTGAACCTATGTATACTGTTATTTTCCAATAGTCTTCTTATCTATTTATCCTGGTTATTTATACTCTTTTCTTTGAGTTTCTCCGTCTTCTTTTAAAGTTTTTTTAATTTGATTGATTCTATTTTTATTATTCCTGTAATTATATACGTGGATTTATCTTGTGTCTTTTGCATATATAATTTCTGAATCTTCGAAAGTCTGACTAGGGTAGAGGTAGAATAGATCAGAACTTCTCCGATCATTGCGTAATAATTTTTCTTTTGTTGTTATAGCGGAAGTTTCGAAGTTTGTACAGAGTTCTGACTGCCGCTCAGACCCTCTCCTCTTAACAATGGGGTTGGGATGTGCGGGCTCTTTGTACCTTTTGTTCTTTGAGCTTATGCCTCGGAGTTCATCTTTGAATCCCTTTTCTTTTTACCTGTTGTTGCTTTATGTATCGATGAATGTATAATAGAACTGTGTCTATAATTTAAGTGGTTGATGAGAGCTTCCTCCATGTGCACCATAAGCCTCGTGATTTAGTTCTTTAAAGGTGATGGTAGGTTAAGAAGAAGATCGAACCTGAGTGAGTCCATCTCGAGTGATGACTCATAACGGCCGATTCAACTAATATATCCCTGGTGGTTTGGCCTTAAGTGTTTGGGCTTCAAAGATGCTTCCAACATAAACAGATACGGTTATTTGCCCTTCAGTGATCCTGGCCGGAACCCTAGGCTCTAGAGTTGCAGTTCTCCCCAATGATTGCATCCTACTCACTTACCAGCACTCTTTGACGCAAGGTTCCACAGCGGGTTCTTCCTTAGTCATACTTTCCATGGCGTCTTGATTTGTGACTCCCTCATTAGTAACCTAGTTCAAAAGAAGTTATGAGACACAACTTAGTCACGCTGGTATCGTATCAGCAAGAAAGGAAAGGATAGGGGCGGGATTAGGGAGTTAGGTGGCCATGGGCTCCTCTCTATTCCTTTATTAACAAAATATGTTAACTTCTTTTAGGAAGCCGCCAAAAACAACCAAAGATTTCCTTCTCAATCACAGGACACGTGACGTTCGGGAATAAAGAGCTTATCGTCATCATAGGATTCATCTGACTTACACACGCATACACATTATGTATTTATAAATAGATAAAACAGCAGTAGGTATACAGTAAAACTAGATCGAATAACTACAAGGGATAACTCAGAAGATCAAAGGAGCACCACGTCCTCAACCCCCTCCTGAAGAAGAGAGATATGTATCATTTTAATTTACTCTTCAACTATTATATGAAACCAAAAATCATCCCCTGCAGCAACCCTGTCAAATTATCACTGACCATCAACAAAAAGCCCATTCAGATTCAATGACTCATAAGAAAGAACTATAATAAAGTAAATTGGCAAAGGTATAGGGAGTTGATGCAGAATTACTCACCGCCACAGCTGGAGGATGCAAACCCCGGAGAAATAGATGAAGCTTTAGACCAGCTGGACGAAAGCGTGATCAATACAGACAAAGCAACGATTCCAAAAAATGACTTCATACCAGACCAACTCACTTAATGCTTGATATATGAGAGGAATACACCGTGAACTGGAAGAACTATACTAAAGATATAGAAAAGAGGATATTCAAGGACAGTTCTATGAAGAATACGTGTGATAATTATTTTACACTAACCTGTCTAATTTATATGTAATTTTTTAGCTGTCAGAAAGTTTTTAGCTTAGACTCCCTAATAAATTATTCGACAATTCCTCATTTTGGCCGGGTTTTTGGACACACTAGGAATGGCTGACAGAAACTTAATCTTCCCTAAACGGCTTGGGCGTCTCCCAGGGTGCCTTAAGCAGTGGGCGGTGTTATTTATGCTTAACACTAACCACTCATGTATATATATATATATATATATATATATATATATATATATATATATATATATATATTAACCTGTTGAGCTTCTTCGAAAACGGATCTTAAATATAAAGGTTAAAAAACAAGCACGCCTATTGTTCAAATTATATCTATTTCTCTGGATTTAAACACTGTGAGGATATACCCTCATCATCGGCCTTAGAAACAAAAGGGTTTGGCGTTAATATTTCTAATTTTCTAAAATGCTAAAAGAGAATGGTGCAATTTAGGATAAGCTACTTAATGCAATATTAAAAATTCCATTAATTTAGGATACACTGTAGAGATTGGATGTTGTTTGATCTATATTTAAATTCGGTCTTAGTTTTAAGCTAAAAACCGATACTAATATTTTTAGGTAGTTCGGTGGGAATGAGGAGTGGGGGTTATTATTTAGTATTTTAAAGTTGCCAAAACAAAGTTCAGACTCATATTTTTATGCCGACAATCTCCGATGCCGCTCGATGTGATAATGGAATAATCTAATGGTTGATTAAATATACGATGAATCGCAAGAGCGGCGAGGAAATGGAGTTCTGTCCTAATAACTGAAATATGAGCCAATATTATGCCCATTTTAATTACAAATTTAGGGTCGAGATACGGATAGAATTTATTTAGTCTCATTGACCTCGTTAACAAGGTCACTCATGTCACATCCTAGAGAATGAACAGCGATTAACAGAGCATTGAGCAGCAGTCCTCAGATGGCTTCCAGTTTCCATGTCAGCTAACCTTTTCCCAACTAAGACGTTACTTTGTATTCTATCCAACGCCATTGAATGTTCATCGATGCATTAGCATGTTCTTGAACAATGTCCGATGACCAAAGGTTGCGTGCTTTCACTTGTTCTGATCTATGACCTTACGAACTTCAGAACTTTCAATAATTCCTAGACTAAGATTAGGAGGATCTTGGCAATTATATCACTCAAAATAGAATGGAAAACCACATACTTTTATGTGTTTCAAATTTCGTTTGAATCGGCGGAATAGTTATGATTTTATTGCCAAAACAAAATATTCCTGGGTTTACCTTTGGAGGACCCTGGTAATTATATTATTCGAAAATAATTGTAAAACAACATAAAAATTTCAAATTTTGTTAGAATTTGCCGAATAGTTACAATGTCATTACTAAAACAACAAAAAAGCAAAACGGAGATCGACCGACATAGTGAGATATGGAGTTGCCAGCGACTAGACTCGCACGCGAATAAACAAGGTTTGCTGACCAAAAATACGCGTGCTCTCATTTATTCTGATTTATGACTTTACGACCTTCAAAACTTTCGATAATTCTCAGAATAACCTTAGAAAGACCTTGGCAATTCTATCACTCGAAAGAGATTGTAAAACAACATAAGGGTTTCAAATTTCGTTAGAATCGGTCGAATAGGTATGATGTTATTGCCAAAACAATATAATTTTCGAGCTAGGTTGAGGGGGACTTTGACAATTATATTATTCGAAAGAGAATGTAAATCAACATAAGAATTTCAAATTTCGTAAGAATCGCCATAATCGTTATGAAATTAATGCCAAAAGAAAATAATTCCCGAACTAAACTTGGGAGGACTTTGCCAATTATATCATTCGAAAGAAAATGTAAAAAAACCATCAAGGTTTCAAATTTCATTAGAATAGGCCGAATAGTTATGATATTGCCAAAACAAAATAATTACCTTGCTAACCTTGGGAGGACCTTGGCAATTATATCACTCAAAAGAGAATGAAAAACAACATAAGGGTTTCAAATTTTGTTAGAAATCAGCAGAAGAGTTATGATTGTATTTCCCCAAAAAAATAATTCCCGGGATAACCTTGGGAGGTGGTTGACAATTTGGTGGTATGACATTACATTATATCAATACCATATTATATCTATCAGGGAGGGACCAATAACTTGAAAGCGAACCGACAAAAGGCACGGAAAACCACGAGTTCAGACGGGCTGAGTAGCAAGAGAGTGCAACGAGGTCAGGTAAATTATGGACAATGGCAAAGCTCAAGGTTATTTAAAGAGGCATTACAAAAATATAATTTTATTTACACAAAAATAATGAGATAATTGATGGGTAAAATTACCTCAGAGAATTAACGGGCAAAATCACATCAGTAAATGAAAGGGGGGAATTGTAGTTATAAATCAGGCTATGAAGTTAGAACTTAAGGTATTCCCCGAGGAGACTATTCAAATAGGGATGGGGGGATAAACTCAATTGAGTTACTAAAAGGGGGAGAGGGGTTGGCTTACGGATGTCTTCTGCACTTGAGGTGAGGCCGCTTGCACTTCAATGCGGGAGGTTGGAGTGATAACGGTTCTCCAGAAGCAAGTAGGGTGGGGGGTAACTTTCGGTCCAGGAAAGAGTATTTCGGCTACCCGAAATGAGGAGAGCTTCGACAGGAGTTGATGAAAGAAGTCGGGAAAATCACTCGGGGCGATCGTTCAGTGGAATTACCTCCTGGCTGGGGCTAATTCCAAATACACAAAATAGTCCAGCTGTCACTTTGCTTTGTTGCTAGCACTTGACTTGGAAAGATGGGGAAATCTTCTGGGTTCTGGGCGAGACTTCTCAACTCTGTGTCTCTTCCGGGAAGTCGAGCGTGCGTTATTTATGTCCGAGGCTCTCCCTGGAGTTAGGGGTTAGCGGGAAACAGCTCTCCTCTTGAAGGGCCTCAAATCTTCTTACAGGGCTATTTTAGCCCGCATAAAGGTGAATCGTGGGGGGCTCGATTCGAGGCTACCGCTTGTGAAAGGGGGGAGGGGGGAAGGCTTACCACTTAGGGCCTAGCCGGGCCTTCTACTGCACATGGGAGTTCCTTTCTGCTGAAGATCTTCCACGTGGGGATTCCCTCACAGACAATAACATCATTCGAAAAAGAATGTAAAACAACATAAGGGTTTCAAATTTCGTTAGAATCAGAAGAATAGATATTTATTGCAGCCACTGTATATATATATATACATATATATATATATATATATATATATATATATATATATATATATATATATATATATATATATATATATATTTATATATTAGCTCTCACCCTTAGCTCTCACCCTAAGAAGGGCGCTTGACATCAAATTTACTTCCGGAGCCATGGGAACCTCTCCCGAGTTTCGGGTATACAAAATTAATTCTTTTAACCCTCGGTAGTAGAGCTTGCACAGCGTCTGGCGGGGCAGAAATTGCCATCTATCTTGGTTTTGTGGTAAATTGTTGAAGGACGAAGTCTTCAGAGAGGAGATCGGTCCCAGTTAGGAGGCTCCTTACCCCGTTGGTCTGCAAGTCAGTGCGGACCCAGGCTTGTACTCACGTTTTCAAAGCCGAAGCTACAAACAGCCTCATTCTGGTTCTCTAAGCGAGAAAACTACATTTCGGCTTTTCTCCGTGACCCTACGCGTCGATAGGTCACTTCGCCTCCTCACAGAGGCACCCAAGATTCCTCGGAGTTCACGAGATGGGGGCCTTCTTTAACAAGGAACTCCCGTCAACGCCTTCTTCCAGCAGAATCGTGACGGAATTGTGGGATCAGGTCGGTCCTTGGAGAACCTACCTCATCGTCTCCACCCCTTATCTCACCACCTTCACTCACCAGTGCCACCCGAACATCAGGTTCCAAGGTAACCCTTCCCTTTCACATTCTGCAACTTCACCGCGAAGCTAACCAACATTAAAAATGTATACAGATTTACATAGTGAACAGTTATTTACAAGCCAAGTGAGAGAACCTTATTTGTATATATATATTTTTCTTGTTTAGCATTCATTAAAATTTTATTTTCATATTTTTTGTATATCTATCTTCCTTTGGGTCGCTTGCTGGCAAAGTTTATTCCAATTCTTCCGTAGCCAACCTCTAAGCACTCTGAGTCAATAAACCCATTCAGGGCACGGGCCGAACGAAGTATAAGGAGTAATACGACGACCCCTCAGCATTCGTGATAATAGGATATATATATATATATATATATATATATATATATATATATATATATATATATATATATATATATATATATATATATATATATATATATATTTATATATTTATATATATATATATATATATATATATATATATATATATATATATATATATATATATATATATATATATATATATATAAGAGTCGGGGGAAACTTATTCGGAATTTTTTTACAACTATATATGATTTGTGCCTTTGAATAGTCAATTTGGTGATTGAAATTGTTAATAGGATTAAAAATACTGGATGTGTTACTGCCTCTTCAGACATCACCTTTGTGTTCATAAATTAGTTTTGTTAAGGTTCTTCCGATCTCTCCTATGTAAAATGAGGGACAGTTTGTAGAGCCACACGGGATTAAATATACACCTGCTTTATTTGGATGTCACGGGCTTGGTCGAAGGAAAAGATTTAAGGATAGAAAAAGGCTATTTAAATGTGGTTAGGCCTGGGGAAATAAGATTGCTCACTCATTTAATGAGGGGAGAAAAAAAGAGGGGATAGACACTTCGTATTAATAAATTTTGTTTTTATCCTTGGGACGGTAATGAGTAGATTTTGCTTTAGATAAACTTTCATTGATCACGTGGAGGGTATAATTTAATTCAATGAAACTTCAGGTTATATATGTAATCTCGTCTTCTACAAAGCAAGGGTCACATATCCTAAGTGTTCTCAAAAACATACTTGATGCAACGGCTCGCTTAATGTTAATATCATGATGAGAAAAGAAATGGATATTAGAGTTAGAATGGGTTGGTTTTTGATACACAGTGAAGCTAATTTTGTCAATGACTCTAACAATTTTTACATCAAGAAAAGATATACAATTATCTTTTTCCTACTCTACTTTAAAATTGATAGTGAGCTGAAGGTTGTCAAGATTTTTAAGGAAATTGGCGAATAAGTTTAAACTATTTATAGGCCAAATTGATATGACATCATCTACATACCTATACCATACAAAATTATGATGGGGAATCACAGAAGGGAGTGATGATACTTCGAAATGCTCCATAAAAAAGTTACATAATATGGGCGATAAAGGATTATCCATGCTAAGACCATATTTTTGACGGAAAATACCCATATCGCTGATAAATACATTGTCAGTAACACAAAGGTTAACAATATTTCTAATTTTATTTTTGCCTAGAGGGAGGTTTAATTTTTGATTATCTAAATACTATAGATAAAACATCAAGAGCTTCGTTAAATGGGACATTAGTGAACAGGCTGTCTACATCAAAGCTTATTAAGCGGCTTCCTTTTATGCTGATTTTTCGAATATTTTCAATGAAATCAGAGGAATGGATTATGTGTGAAGGAGAGGTCGATCCAACAGCGTCAGCAAAAAAGGAGGCTGAACACTTCGAGAGTTTCTATGCATGAGAGTCGATACATGATATAATAGGTTGTAGTGGCGTTCCTCTTTTGTGGTTTTTTGGCAGACCATACATAGGTGGAAGTGATGGGTTGGTAGGTTTAAAACGATGAAGAAGGTCTGGGTTGGATCGTTTGAGTGATTTTGTGAGAATTTGTTTAAGATCTCGGTTTTATATTTCAATGGGTTGGAAGATAAATTCTCGTAAATGTTCGTATCATTGATTACATCCTGTAATTTTTTAGTGTAAGATTTTTTTTTGTCTAACACCACGATTTGGTTAGTTTTGTCCGATTTTGTTAGAATGATATTTTTGTTAGAATTAATTAATTTGAGGGCCGTCATGAACATTTACTATATATATATATATATATATATATATATATATATATATATATATATATATATATATATATATATATATATATACGAGTATATATAGTACAAGAGAAAGAGAAATTGGATGATGAGCAATGAGACAAGAAACAGGAGTTTTTTAGAAGTAAGAGAAAGGGACATTAGAAGAAGACTAGAATCAAAGAAAACAGAGGACGGCACAATGAAGGCAAATGAATTGAGCAGCCATGTGCCTGCTCGATTGCTAGTCCAAAGGTACCCTCTTTGAATGGACCGTAAGGTCTCCTAGGGTACTTACTTTCCTTGTTACTCCTTTACCGAGAAGACAGAAATAACGCCAGGGGAAAAAAAGGTGAAATTCCTGGCCGGGACTCGAACCCGGGTCTACTGAATGCGGGTCAGACGCTCTACTGTTAAGCTACCAGGCACAGAGAGTCTACTTTGCCCAAAGCGTTACCCATTAAACCTAGTATCTCCCTAAGGTAGGAACCTCCAAGGAATTTTTGGACCTCCCCCTCCCCTCTCCCTTCCCCTCCATCTTTCCGTTCGAAATCTTTCCTTTAGGCTTCATTTTAATAATAAACATAAATATGATAAAAACCAAGAATTAAATCGAAAGTTTCGCGCGTAAGTAACGGAATAACATTTAAAATGGCTATTTGAATAGTCCTGCCTTGTATTTCTCTGCCGCTTGAAAAATAAAATAAATGAAATTTTAAATTTACGAGAGTGTAAACAAATACAAAGGTTTATATGTATAATAAAATCCTATGAATAGATTGCATGACAACAAATAGGAGGTCTTTTCCTCCCTCTTTTGGGCACCAAATAGTCTTATCCAAAGAGAAATTCAATTTTTAAAGCCACTATTTTAAAGCTGTGAGCTTTCCTTGTCCCTTCGTGGCCTTTTATTACACCGAGTGAGTAATAAATGACCATATAAAATAGGAAAATGAAGATAAACCCGCGGAGGCTAATAACCACTAGGAAATGAATCCTATACTTTTGTCTCTAATAAACAAAAGAATCATCACGTTATTTTCGAAATTCTAATTACAGGACACTCTTTTAAACATTCTGAAATTCCATCCCAAAATATACTTCTGTATTCCTATTCTCATCTCTTGTGGGAATAATCACGCACAAAGAAGTGAAAAGAAATGCGTGAATAAAAAGAAAAAGGTCGAAGAGAAAGGTGTCAAACATACCGACGTGAAAAACTAACAAGAGCCTAGATGGTCTTTTCAGCCTCCTCCCAACACCTCATTCAGACTTAGCTTGTATATACAATGTAAAGAGTGATCGCATTCACCCCCCCACCCCCCTTGCCCCTGTACTTCTCGCTGGGAGTGAAAATAATCTGCGAAAAGAATTGAGCAAGAAAACTGAAAATCCAGATCTTATTCGTGTTTTAGACGTAGTTCTAACTTCTATCCTATCCAAGGCCTAGTTTATTTGGCAGTTCTGTACACAACAAGGTCATTTTTTCTTTATTTTAACCACACTGTTCACCAACTACGTGTGCGTGTAGAGGAAAATGGGAGGGGGGGGGGGGGTATATGCGTCACTACCATATGATTCATAAAGGAGAAATAAATTTCGAAAAGAAGGAATAAAATAGGCGGACTAAAGTATGTCGGCGCAGATTCAAAAACCTATGCAATAAAAGCAAAAGAAAAATATACATGGCCTAGTTCGTCCTAAGCTCATTTACCCAATAGTACCGTTAAATACGTTAAGTAATTCACAATTAAAAAAGGTCCAACGTATTCAAAATCAAGCCACAAGATTCATCAAAAACTCAAAAAGACAAGATCGCATACGATCAGAGGAACTCCATCGAAGAAGTGCAATAGAACGCTTAAATATAACCCTACAAAAACGAACAACGAAACTGGGAAAATATAAAAAAACATAATTTCCCCCAAATAAAATTAGGCGAATACACTACAAACAGCGATTTAAAAAACTTATACAACGTCAACCCGATCTATTGGTATAATACAAGATTCCCGAAGACTATCGGCCATACTACAATCAATATGAGAAACAGAATAAGACTACCAATTATACAAACAAAATGAGAAACCCGATGAGTAAAAAGAATTATTGATATTAACAAAGAAGAAAACCACTTAAAATTTAATAAATATACATATATATATATATATATATATATATATATATATATATATATATATATATATATATATATATATATATATATATATATATATACATATATATATATATATATATATATATATATATATATATATATATATATATATATATATATATATATAACTGAATCACGAAAATAAGGAACGTGAGGAATTTATGAATAACGTTACAGCCACGAGGAAAATGAAACAACGGAGAACTGCGAGGCCTTTCGACTAATGGTTAGTAAAGGACCATTAGTCGAAAGGCCTCGCAGTTCTCCGTTGTTTCATTTTCCTCGTGGCTGTAACGTTATTCATAAATTCCTCACGTTCCTTATTTTCGTGATTCAGTTATACATATATATATATATATATATATATATATATATATATATATATATATATATATATATATATATATATATATATATATATATATATATATATTTTTTATATATATATATATATATATATATATATATATATATATATATATATATATATATATATATATATATATATATAATAAAAAACAAAAACAAAAAAGCATTATTTAGGCAACCTGGTACAAATCATTATCATCCTAACCTTATCATCCTCATCGTTCATCCTACACTCATTATCATCCCATCAACACATACACTTTTTACACATGTTTTCTATCTATCCTATCATTCTCTCCCCATTCTAACTTTATGCTATCTTGCATCTTATCGGGACAGGTAACTTTCCCTCCCCCTTCTATCCCGAGGCCGTTGATGTACTCTTCTAATTTTTGTTTCTTTATTTGTTTTTTGTCTCAATTTTGTAGTAGCCTAGTACCATGCTGAAATTTTAATTAAGCGACTTATGTCGCTGTATAAAAAATAAAAAAATAAATAAAATTCTTTGGATAATAGCTGAGAGAGAGAGAGAGAGAGAGAGACTGCGAATAAAAAAATAAAGACAAAGATAAAATTCTTTGGCTTGAAAATATAAAAAACTTTTCAAAATAAGAAAAACTATAACAAAATTGAGTTTCAAATGCATTTATTCAACGATATCCTTGTTGCTGATGCAGCTTAGCGAATGTTTCTATTTCAGAATCCATACTTGTTAAAGCCAGAAGAAGATCACCTTGACTTACAATTTCCAAGCGGTTTCGTTCTTTTTATAATAGCTGAGAGACTGCTAAGACCTGATTTTACTAGGTAAGACGTTGGAAAGGCTATGATATATAATTTAACATTCTCCCAGAGCCATGGAAATTTGGCTGCAATTTGGCTGCAAGTTATGCTTTCGTGTTTGAATTTATGTCGAGTAGTTTGATTACTCTAAAGCTCAACGAGATTATCTTGTAGTATGATATCAACATCAGTTGCATTTGTCTCAAATGGGTCTACCACCCAACTTAGAATCTTCATTTCTAGGAGATCTTTGAACTTAATTTCCATATCATCGTGAAGTTTTTTTTCAAATGATTGATGTAAAGGAAAATATCATCTTCATGCAGCTCCTCAAGAGTGGCAAGAGTTGAAAAAGGTAGCAACTCCTTACGCCCGATATTAATCTTCAACAATCGAAGCTTTCCAAGAAACGCACTGATTGACTCTTTCCACATTAAAGGATTTATAATTTTTCCCTGTAACTTTGTTCATCATATTGAGCTTTTCAAATATATCTGAAAGTAGAAAATGTCGGATTCTGCAGCTATGATTTTATTCTCCAAACTCCGTGCCATTCTGGAATAATTTAACACTCTCACCTCTGTATGCCAATTTAGTTTTCTAACCTCTTCATTATTAGCACAAACCTGGCGGAAAATAAGATCTGGAAGTGGATTTAACTTGATAAGATTCACAACCTTCATTTCCATTATCCAAAACATCTTTCAAACGTCCTCCCAATTTTTTGACAATTGAATGTTGTCAATGAACCACGCAGTGTATTCGAAACTTATTATGGACAGTATCTTTTAAATATGAAATAAAGGCCCTGTATATATCTACCATAGTAGCAGCACTATCAGTTGCACATTTTATGATGTTACCCATTGAAATATTTTTTCTTGGAAGTAGTCCAATACTTCTTTAAATATTGTTGCTCCTTTGGTGTCTGTCACAAGACTGCGAGAAAGAACATCCCTTACTTGTAAAAGTGCAACTAGTTGATTTTCAATATCCCCTGCCATTCCATCGATGCAACTTGATACTGTATTGTTGCTTAACGGAATAAAATCAGTAATTTATTGGGGATTTTGTTGCATAACAGTAGAACCCGCTACAGCTATTGATGGTAAAATCAAATCTTCACCAATAGTATGAGGTTTTCTAGTTTTTGCTATTAGCTTGGAAATTTCATAAGATGCGCTGAAACCTTCGTCTAATTTATTATGATACTGAATAAGTAAGAAACAGTGCTATGTCTTTGGAAATCATCACAAAGTTTGGGGAAATAATCTAACGATTTGTCTTTCTTTTCTTTGTGCCTAATTTCCAAATGATATTTAAGTTTACCTGAGAGAATACTATCGGTAGAAAGTTCTCTCATACATATAAGACACAATAGCTTTGTTATATTGCTTGGAGAATGTATAAAACCATATGCTAAAAGCTCGTACGACCATTGTCGGCATGGTTTCTTCTTATCAGCCATGGGTTATCTGGAGGGAAAAAAATAAATTGATAACTATCTTTAATCTAAATACAAATATATTGTTATATAATTGTAAAATTGACTTAATATAATTAAGGATTGAACTGCCTATTATTTTAAGTAACAGTTATTCAAAAATGAATAAAATGATTTAAGGGAATAATAATAAACTTAATGAAACAAATACACACCCACACATGCAAAAAAAATAAATTTTAATTTTTATATTAAAAATTAAATTCGTCCAATAATATTTTGTGATTAACCAATTATTTGAAATTTACTTTTTATGCCCGTTCTGGTACGAGTATATTGTACCCGTAGAAGCACAGTCGATTGCGGAACCAACAGTAGGCCACTGAAAACCATAATTTACGATTTGTTATACAAGATAACTAATATTAGAGCTGAGTCAAACAGTTGGAATACAAGTTGCTCACCTAATGTAATAACAAAACTGTGTAGAACAGATTGTGACAGAACTGCAATGGTGGTGCAATGAATTATCAACCCTGCAGTAATAACTAGGAAATTTTCTTTATACAGTCAAAGAAAATGGTATTTACAACGGATGACTAATTCAAAATTATTAAAACACTAGGTAATTAGTAAATCACCATAATCTAAATATATTTAATTATATAATTTCATTAATCCAAAGATTAGGAGTCAATAAAAGTCTTATGCCCCATTTAATGAGCTGTAGGCCATATATTAACCCTATGGACCACTAAAAATTATAAAATATTTGTGGCACATCTGAAATTTCCCATGGCCCATTTCGGCTATGTGGCCACAGCCGCCACAGGTTGGGAACCGTGGTTTTGAGAACGCGGCTTTCCAGAACAGTATGTGCACCCATTTTGCACATGTGTTGGGCAATGTGTAGTCGCCGTCTACAACACGAAACTGACACCATGAAACCTTTTAAATGGTTCTAAATAAATATTTTCCTTTCCAAATCAAACCAATATCGTTGAAACATTTCGTTGATTCAGTTAAATATGAATGAACACAAAAATGTAATGGCAAAATGCTGTTGCAGGTTGGAGCGCAATCCAAGTGTGGTGGCGGCACGCTCATTGTCGCTTCCATTCACTTTGAGTTCGAGGCTCAAAGAATTACTCGGGCTTCCTTATTCCTACGCCCCGCAGGAGAGAAATACGACAGGAAAAATATTTAAACTTACTCTGTATCATTATTTGTGCCGCTTCGATGTTGGGGAAGTGAGAGAATAACGATAATTAGGTCATTTAGTCTGAATATGGTTTCGACGTAGATGCATAGATATAGCAGAGGAGGGAATACAACGCGTCTTGTTATTTTAACTTGAATTAACAAATTAACCTCCTGTCTGTAAATTCCATAGAAGAAGGATTGGCCTAAATTGACATGAGGCGAATTCCATCGGGGCTGGTGTGACTCCATAAGTACCGACCATAAATCATCCGATGGCGAAGAGATTCATCAATCTTCTTAATTCTCTGAGGCTACGTTTCGAGCAAAATAAGCCGATCTTTTGGCCAATGAATCGATCAAACAAAGATTAGGAAATAAAGAAAAGAGAGATAGCAAACGGAATAAAATAATATAAATTATTTTATCCGTTAATTAAAGAAACTGAAAAAAAAGTGGGGCCTATGTCATCGAGAGCTCTTTCCTTTTCAGGCCACTGCGCTAACCACTCTGCTATTATCTCCCCTGTCAAAAAAGGATGCTTCAAGTCTGCTGCTAAATAGAGCAATGTAGGTAACTTCTGTGTGGAAGCAAAAAGCATTGGTAAGAGAGCCACACAGGACTTATAAATGAAAGGCAAATCCACTACACACGTGACGTGGTACATCCTCTAAAGTCGATAGGGAATAAGGAAAAAGATGATAGACAAGGGAATTAGTCCCTTTTTTTAAAGACCAAACAAGGATCAAACAGATTAATAAAAAAGAAAGAGAAAGATAGAGAGCAAACGAAATAAAATAATACAACCTTTTTTTACCCTTTAAAAAAAGGGGAAAATATGTATGGTTCGAACTTATGTCATCGAGCTCACCGAGTGGTTAGTTTAGTGGCCTGAAAAGCGAAGAGCGTTCGATGGCATAGGTTCGAATCCCACCCATTTTTCCTATATTTAACGAGTAAAAGAGTTTATATTATTCTATTCAGTTTGAAACTATCGTTCTTTTTTAATCTATTTTTATTCATGGTTTCTTATTCTAAAAAGTCGTAATCATCTTTCCTTATTCTCTATTAGGTTATTGAGCATCTTTCATGTTACGTGTGCATTCTTATTTTTCATATATATATATATATATATATATATATATATATATATATATATATATATATATATATATATATATATATATATTATTTCTAACTTTCTAACTTGCTTAATCATTATCAAGGAATAACGAAAGATTTCACAAAGGTGGTATATGTGTATATGTGAAACAGAAGAGCAAAGCCACGATCATGTACAACGAAAGGACCCAAAATAGAAGAGTAATATCAAAGGCGGATGTGAAGTATAAAACCAAATAGATAAGGTCTACTTCCGGAAAATTCCAACCTGTGCGCAATGAATGTAGACATTTATGTGAAAACTAAATACATACATACCCGATTGTGAATACATAAAATTTTAAATGGATAATTTCGATATAAATAAGCCTTTTAATAACAGGGTCTAGTTTAAAAAGACCAGGTGATATATTAAAATTAGGCAGATTTGTAAATAAATTTAGCCGAATTCCAATTGATAGGGTGATTGTTTTCCGATAAATGGACAAAGAAAGCGCTGCTGTATTTCCCCCCCCCCTCACTCCTAATATTGTATTTATGTTGCGTCAAGCCTACACTTAATGATTTACCGGTTTGCCCAAAGTATTGTTTAGGGCAAACTGAACAATCAACAGAATAAACCCCCCTATACTATTGTTATTATTATGAATTAACTTTTTATACAAGGTAGACTGATATTTAAATATAACAGAAATATTTAACTTATTCAAAAAGGCGGGGAAACAAGGAAAAGGACTCAGAAAACGGTAAAACAAGGGAGTTCTTAAAATTGTGTGCGGGGGGGATTTCGGTTCTATAAAAGGATTTGTTTGCCAAATCTAAGGATTCTGCAAGGAATTTATGAGGGTAGCAAAGATTGGTACCAATTTCAAAGATCTTAGAAATCTCACGATCCAAGAATTTCGGGCTAGTGCCGCGCAACCCCCGGAGAAACATTGAAATAAATACAGACCGTTTGACTTTATAATTATGACCTGAGTCAGAATTAATATAAGAACCGTCGTTAGTAGGCTTACGATAGATGGAAAATTTAAATCCAGATAGAGTCCTATGAATAAGTAGATCCAAGAACGGGACGACACCATTTTGTTCGAATTCAATGGTAAATTTAAAAGAAAGAACCAGAGAATTAAGTTCAGTAAGAAAACCATTAACATCCTTAGAAGAAGACCACAAACAAATAATATCATCTATATTTCGGAACCAAACAAGGGGAAAATCTATAATGGTGGAGAGGAAGGTAGTTTCAGAAATTCCATTGAAGTGCAGCATTTTCGAATGATGAAATCATTTCATATTAAACTAAAATCCCCGCGCCTAAACGCTGATACAAGCTCCTCCCCTTTAATATTACAAATACAACCAACGAAAACCAGCGCCTCTTGATTCCATTCTCACCAAAAACAAGTAATAGCCCTCTACAATTTTTAGTTTCACCCTCTTCAACACGAGAAGGAGGCAGCAGTAAGTGTCCTTGAAAATGGGTTCACAATCTGAAACGTAGGACAGGAATAAATTTTAAATTTTTATAAACAGGATGGAATCCTTTTACGGAGCTCTGCTCTTTTATTTCTCCTAAAATTACGTATACATCTGGCCTCACGCAATCCATCAGCTCCGTTACGCATATATATATATATATATATATATATATATATATATATATATATATATATCTGAGAGAACGCCTATTTTAAGTGCTACCTTTTCGTGTATGTGAGAAGAGCTCCTTCCAAAGGCTTTGAGGAAGACTGGTTTGCCATAAAATAGCCTTTTAACCGCATAATTAATTGCGTTACTGCAATAATTTTCTTAATTTATAAGGCAAGGCGAAATTGGAGAATCAAACAAATTTTCCATTCTCTTCGAAAAGCATGGGTGACACTTAAAAACGCTAATCGAAAGATAGTTTTTTGGCTATCTGAGAGAATGCCTATTTTAAGTGCTACCTTTTCGTGTATGTGAGAAGAGCTCCTTCCGAAGGCTTTGAGGAATACTGGTTTGCCAAAAAATAGCCTTTTAACCGCATATATATATATATATATATATATATATATATATATATATATATATATATATATATATATATATATATATATATATATATATATATATATATATTCAGGGTCCAAAGTTTTGTGACTAATATATTTTTTCATATAGGAAAATAAATAGTAGTAGTCAAACGTTGCATTTTGTTTTAGTATGTTTGTATCATAGTTTAAAGATAAAATATACAAAAAAATAGAGTCCAAAGAAATTTTATTATCCCTTGTCATTTGTTCTTCAGGACTGCCTCCTTTCGTTTTGTCATGCTGGAGACCAAATTTGTGAAAATATCTTGACTCAAAATGTTTCCTTTTTTTATGAATAAGCTTTCGCAACTGCTCACAATTGAATGGCTTCTGTTTATCAAACACCAGTTTGATTATCGACCACAAATTCTCTATTGGGTTCAAATGTAGCGATTTCATGCTTCGTGACAAGGTGCGCCCTCATGCTGAAAAATAGAATTAGCATCCCCAACCTGGTCTTGAACTGTTAGGAAATAGTATTGATGAAGAACTTTTGGGAACATTTTGAGTGCATGGCAGTGTTCTTGGGCAAAAATGTCCCTGCTCTAGCTTAGTTAGATGAGAAGTAACCCAGGACAAGAAGCGTGTCTGGATGCTTCACAGTGAGCACGGCAAAGTAAAGGGGAAAGTGTTCCCCTTTTTTTCCTCCTAACGAGGGATCGTCCTGAATCTCCAAACAAGCTTAAGGGAGCTTCATCAGAGAATCTCATCTTGTTTCAGTCTTCACCAGTCCATTTTTTATATTTCCTGCAAAAGCTGAGCCTATCCGTAAGGATTTTCTTGAGGAGATGAGGGTTTCTCCCACCCTAATAGACTGGAGACCATTTTCCAAATGTCTGTCTCACTGCGCGCGCTGAAGCGGTTATATCTGCTTCTTTCTAATCAAGAGGATGCTTGATGGTGGAGACAATCCAATCCTTGAGTGTGATCTTACCGGGAGGCGATCTTGCGTTCATTTAATCTCTTGGACGTGTAGAAGAAGATGTAAAAATCCTGATTTACTTAAAAATACTCTTTCATTTGCTCTGACAATTCCAGAAATTACACCTGATAGAGTCCAAAGTTCATTTTATAAAACAGTGGATAAAAAACTTGATCAGGAAAGTAATGTATATTTGCGGAAAATATGCGTCCAAAACTAGAGAATAATAATATAATATTCAATTAACACGGAAAATTCATGATGTATGCATAGCAACACAAACCCTACGTGTATCTTATATTTGGCGAGATGATTTAAGGTCAACAAATAATTCAGAAAGCAGTTTGTCCAGTGCATAAGGAAAGGACATTTCGATAGATGGTAATCGGTCAAAAACTGAGATTTCAACATAATAAAGCTCTAAGAAGACATTGGGCAAAGCGCTTCGACGAAGTAAATAGGTTTCGCTCTAAAAACTATGGGAAATATCGCATGATAGAGCGGATGTCGATGAAGCACCCTTATGACACAGCAACATGTATTTTCTATCAGGCTTCTATCAAGCATTCAGAACAAGAGCCTGCATAGTTTTATTTATATTCTGTTCACTTGTTCTTGTTGTAAATGAATTTATACTTATCATTATATGGTTTGGGGCGCATCTTTCGTCCAATACTCATTACTTTCCTCATAACTATATTTAGCCGATTTTATAGGATACTAAACTTGGATTTTATCAGAGGTAAATTTGGAACAATATTCTATGCAATTTTCATGTGAATTAAACAAGTATTTTTAATAAAATATAGTTTTGGTATTTCGTTCTCTATTTTTTAACATAGATGTATGTTTGAACTAGGAAACTTCTTTCAAACATCGATCACATCCACCAAAACTAACAAGAATTCTGTTTGTCCTTTCTTTCATTCTAACAGAGATTGTGTGGCTCAAATGGGGTCTCGTTTTAACCTGCCGTTACTTCTTGCCAATCCATTAAATAACCTCCTCTTTTCACGCATCATCAAATGGTAATAGGAGTTTAACCTGCTGGATAAGAATTGAAGTTTGGAACTTGATTTTTTGTTAATTTTACACTTTACACAGAACTTCCACTTCCACACAGCTAAACATAATTCACCGGATGATCAAAGCAAGTCAATTAAAGATCTTCTGCAAGAAGCATCCATCACTCCCATGAACTGTATTCACAGGATTTCGTCCAAAATACTTCTAAAGCATCACCGGATCGAGGCTTGTCAAAAATCTAACCATGCCGCTACAATATATAGATAGATATTAAAATATGTCCATTTATCGAATGTGTTTATAAATGAATTTCTTCTCGTCACAGCAGATCTTAAATAACTTTTACTCCAACTAAATTTAATAATGATATTTCATGATCTAAACTCCCTATTTTTAATTCACTCAGAGCCTCGAAGCTCCAAGGCGAGGTTTTCCAAGGCTATTCAGCCAGAGCGCAGCTGTCGGCGACGCCAAATTTAAATAATATTGACCATCGAACTTTAGGAAAAATTTAACTTTTTCATTTCAGTATTTCCTTAATCAGTAGTCATTGGGGCCTTGACAATTAATGCCTCCTATGAACCAGTTAAATTGTTACCTGCGGAGATTCGATGGCAGATACATGCATTGTGCTCTACTTGGGTAGTGAAAGATAACGTGAGAAAAACCTACTATAGTTCTTGGTACCTTACAAACCTAGAATAAAACCAAGACAGCAAACCATGACCGAGAATAGAAGAAGCTTTATCAGATACGAAAGATCGGAAGTGTAGAGAGAAAAGGGAATGAGTACAAGAACATAAGGAAAGAAAGTGTGGAAAAGGCTAAACAATAGCCTATACGGGTCAGCTCCTGTTGGACATTGTACATTGGACATAATAAGAGATGAAATTGAGATAGAATTCGAGAGAAAATAGTAAGAGAGTAAAGTGGTTAAGGAGTGAGTTTAAAGAATAGATGATGTGTAGAAGACAGAATAAAAGATCCCTGGTGAAAGGGTGCTCTGTTTGTATTAGTTTGTTTGGTTTTTATTTATAAACTATAAATTTTATAGTATATTTAATCAAATTAACTATGTTTATTCGATTACGGGTTTTCATCTTGATGATGATTTTATTTGTGGCATTCAAGCCTTTATTTGAGACGGGTTTTTTAAATCCCGCTTTGGGTCTTGAAAAAATTTGTATTTTCATAAAAAGTTAGGTTGATTTTAATCAATGATTATTATTAATTGAGTGAATTTTGTTTTTATAGTGGAGTTCAATTTTAATTAAAAAACTTGCGCATTACACTGGTTGAGTCTCGTCTATTGTCGATTACGTATTGTATATTGGGGAGTCACGTCACTGTCAGACTGTAATTTACTACTTTTAAAAGGTATTATTTGTCTGTCGGTTTCAATGTCTAGGTGTGTACGAGAGAATTCAGGGGTCAAGCGTGCACCAATGGCTTGCCATATCCTCTTAGCTCTCTCGTGGAGCGCCACGTTGATCGGAGATAATCCGACCGAGTCGTGGAGCTCCCTCTGTTTTTTGTGTTCTCTTCTTCGGGTGTTTGTAATGAGTAAAACCACCTTATTCTGGATGGTTTGTAGTTTCGCAATGTGGGTCCTGGCGAGGGCATTCAACGGCACTGGGGGGGTACAAGAGTCTCGAGCGAATGCACGCATTGAATATCTTGAGTTTATTTGAGCGAGTTAGGTCAATGAACTTATAAAACTCCCTCAAATCTCTCTTGCTATTCGCGACTGTCCGCCCGATATGACACTTGTAGCCCCCTGTGGTGATTTTGAGCCCCAGAACCGTCCCTTCCGGGTAGTAGGGGATTCTCACCCCTTCTACCCGTATATCATTGAAGGTCTTGCGAAACATGGGAATTATTTTTAATTTGGGGGCATTGGTCGATATCTTCCATTTCCTCTCGAAAGAGTTGATGTTGGAAATCTCCCTAGCCGTATTTATCGCCATAAATTCCCTGTGAACGTAGGCGGCTGTACAAATTTGCGATATATCGTCAGCAAACTGAACGTATATCGTACCTTCGGAAAGAGGTTGTGGTAGGTCGCGTGTGTATATGCTGTATAAAAGGGGACTGAGACAGCCCCCTTGTGGGACCCCTGATTCGAGCTCAAATTCGGGGCCTTTGTATCCTCTGATGTGTATGTATGCTCTCCTCTCCATTATGTAATCGCAAAGTATCCTTTCAAGGATGGGGTCGAGGCCTATTTGAAGGATCATAAATTGTAGGCCTCTCTTCCAAACTTTATCAAAAGCTTTCTTGACATCTCGGAGCACCAGGTCGGCATGCCTTTTGTCTGCCTTGATCTTGGCGAGCTTTTCTGTGATAACGGCTAGAGCCGTATCAGTCCCTCTTTTCCTTCTGAAGCCGTGCTGTTGCTCGTTATGCAGGTTTGCTTCTTAGAGAAAAGAGTGGAATCTGTTGGCTAATATCTTCTCAAAGACTTTGCTAGCAAATTCTAAGAGAGATATCGGCCGAAAGCTGGCAGGGCAGTCCGGGGGCTTTCCTGATTTGGGAATAAAGATCATCTTGGCCACTTTCCACTGATCGGGAAAGTAGCCCGTGTTCAGAGCGGCATTCAGGATGTTAAGAAGCCCACTCAGAACATTAGGCGAGGCCTTGATGAAATTTTCCCTGGTCAGTCCCGTGGTACCCGGTGCTCTTTGACGAAAGGATTTTAGTGCAACGGAGAGCTCTTGGGCAGTTATTTTACTCCCATAGCCCTCCATCACTCTTTCCTGCGATACACAATGATGAGGGGAGGTTCTGTGTATTTGTGTCTTTAATTGTTAGATTATGTCAGTCTCGAATTTGAGGTCGTAGTTGTCATTTTCTTCTGGGGTGATTGTAAAGATTGAGGACCAGAAAATCCTAAAAATTTCCTCAATCTCTTCGGGCTCGTCGATTTCTATACCGTCGTTTAAAAGCGTTGTTCTTTTGGGGGGAGCTCTTCCTTTTAACCGTTTAACGGTTTGCCAGAAGGTGTGTGAGTCTCTTTCAATGTCGAGTCTTTCTATTAGTCTGTCCCATGTGAGTATCTGTTGGTCCGTAATTAGTGTCTGGAGTTCGTCTTTAATTTCTCTTAGTCTTCTGTGGGCATTGTGGTTGGGGCCTGTCAGTACTACTACATTGGACAGGTCCGTATATTCCTGGGCCAGGGCTTTCATGGGAGGGGTCCAAAAGGGAGCTGGAAGGGTTTTATATTTAATATGGGGAACACTATTCTCATCGGCTTTTATCTCTTCTAAATTTGCATCGAGTAAAGGGTCTGGGATATAATTTAGAAGATAATTTCGGTAGCTTTCCCAGTTCGCCTGCTTGTAGCTTTTGCGACCTGGGATTGCAATTTGGATGGGATTTACACCTACTATAATTTTAACAGCATGGTGATCACTCGGAATTATGGGGCCTGGTTCAATTTAGTAGTTGTAGGGAAACCTGATACTAAATAGCACAATATCAGGTTTCGTTGCTGCATTTCCTGTAATATATGTCGGGAATTCTGGTCCGATTCTTGTCGCGTAGCGTCTGTCTAGTAATACTTCGATGTTTCTACCTGCATTGTTGTAGGAGGTATACCCTGATGCTGCACATCTTGCATTTACATCTCCAGCAAAGATTACGTTTCTCTTATGGCTGAAGATCTGTAGAAGGTTGTGCAAGGGTACATAGCCACGTCTTGGGGGTCGGTACCCTGTGGCTACAACCAGACCCCCCCAGGGTAGTGCCTACCTCAATGGCAAGGTAAGATTCATCTAATTCGGGTAGTCTTTTATATTTTATACCTTTTTTGACGGCTATTGCGCAGCCGTCATACCGTTCCTGGCTGTGATTTTTGCTAATGACGTCGTATTGAAATATTTTAATCTCTCTATGAGCGGTCATTTCGTGTTCGTTAATAAGTATTATGTCAGGGTCATTCTGTCGCAAGATGTTGCCATAGATGGAACCTTTTCCGTCCCATCCATCGGCATTCATCTGTATTATCGTTAGTCTGTCAGTCATTTTGTGTAACGTTTGGGTCTTTTTATGTGTGGGATTAAAGTGGACGCTTATTCGCGGTCCGCTTTAGCCCCATGTGGTGTACTGGGCGGGGTGCGCTCCCTGCCGTTTCTTTTTTTCCTGAATTCAGTGTCCGTGATAGTATAGAAGCAGTCGGTGGTCAATTTAACCATGTTTCGTGAGAGAGCCTCCTCAACTTGACGTTCCGGAACCTCATCAGAGCATTCTCACTTGTATCTTCCGGTCCTAAGACCCTCAGATATTTCGTGGGACTCGATTTCGGTTGGGAAGGGGGCCGATTCGGGGGCATATAATTTCAAATTAAAACCTCTCCAATGATATTTCAATTCGGTCTCTCTGCCTCGAGATGAGGAGGTTGACCTGGGACCACGTGTTTTTGAAATTTTTCTTGACCTCGGAGACCTGGTCTCCTTTGGTCGCACTGCTTCCTTGTTTGGTGACTTGGTGTGAGTTTTGGGTGTATTTATGTTAATTTGGGGGGGTTTAAGTGGCGCTGGTTTATCTGTTTGGGGAGTATGCTTATTTTTGTTCAGGCGTGGGTCGCGTGTGGTGGCTGTGTTTTGGGGGGTGGGTACCTTTTGGCACGGTTCTGGGCACTGAGGGGCTACGCTTTTGCGCATAACCTCCTCTGACGGAGGGTTGTCGGGAAACCACATCTCTTGTAAGCCGTTCTTTACGAGCATACGGTTGACCTCGGTTGCGAAAGTTCCAATGTCAGTTATGTTGGCTATGTGTGCATAGTAAATGCAGCACATAATTTTTGTGGGGTGCTCGTTTTCAATGTGGAGATAAGTTTTCTGGTTGTTCGTTTCGGCAATAGCGGCTTTGGCAACTTTGGCGTAGGTCGAATTCACCTTCTTCTCCTCCGTCTCGCGTCGTAGCTGTGTTTGTTTTAGGATTTCCGATTTTCTGATCGGGCATGCCATGGACATAGTAATGTGGGGGCCTTCACAGTTTAAGCATTTCGGGGAGGTACTTTTGCAGTCGCGCCAAAAATGGTTGCGACCTTCACAAATAGATCAAAAAGTCAGGTCTTTATTCTCAGGGCAGCTTGAAGTGTTGTGTTTGCCGTACTTATAGCACCGAAAGCACATTTGTAAGTCAACAATTCCTCTCTTTCAATCTGCTCTGGGTAGACTCTCACACTAGATAACAGTAAACCTAGATCCTTAGCCTTTTGGGCCATTTCCGTATCCTCGAAGACAACCTTGAAGACGTGCGTGTAGGTTTTAAATTTTATAACCTCTGCAACTTTCGCCCAAGGGTGGTTCCTTTTCAGTTCGTCTTTAATGTCCTCTGCCGAGTGGCTCCCAACCCAAGAGTCAAGGCGCCTGCAGACGACACTACGGTGTGTTTTTATTTGTGGTGGTGTGTGGGGTTTCAAGTTTATCGTCTTCAGGCATTTAACTGCCTTGCTTGAGGTTAAGGCTTCACAGTCAGACTCCCTCGCACAAATTTTAGAGTAACCATTTTGTATGTCTATAAGTCGTACCAATGCAATTTTTATGTTCCCGTAAATCTGTTCAAAGACCTTTCCTTTATCAGGTTTCGGGCCGTCCGAGAGGACTCGAAGAGTAATTCGAAGGGTTTCCTCCATTTTTCGCACATCCCACCGCTCACTGGATGGTTACAAACATGGAAAAAAACAGGGAAGATACTTGTGTAGAAAGGTGGTGAGAGTGAAAGAGGTGGAGGAGATCAGAGGGTCAATGTCCAAGTACAAGAAAATTACCACTTTACCTCAAAAATAATTTCCACGTAGGAGCGAAGATTCGTCCCGTACCGTAGTAAAACGAAGAAGGCCAGTGGTCCACTTATGAATGAACAAACTATAGTGCTTCTATCAACAAGGCGAAATCCCTCTCTTCACTTTATCTCTCTAAAAATTCACTTTTGTATATTCTGAAAAATGCTGTCAAAGCGGGAGTCGACTTGCTAAGGCAGACAAAGCAGTCCGGGTCAGCTCCTGTTCCCATCACCAAGTTCACTTCCATCTTGCATCCTCTTAAATAAGTCTATCCAGTCTATTCCTAAAACTACCCAGAGAGGCGTCTTCTCTCACATGGCTAATGAACCTATTCCATTAATCTGCCCCTCAATTTTTTAAGCAATTTCTTTCATAAACCGAAACTTGTCCAGTAAAAAACCTAGAATGAGAATTTGTATGCCTTATTAATTTGATCCAAAATATTCAGTAAATATACTTTATATCGAATTTCATTAATAAAGTATGTTTATAAAAATGGTTACAAGGCAGGTTAATGCATAAATAATTGGCATTAAGACCTTAAATTCCAATAGCCAAGAATGGCTAAATTGGCAAGACTGATTTGAATGAATAAACTATCATTTTGGATCATTTATAAACTTATCAATATTGAATCTTTTCAAATTAATTGCTTAAACAAGTATTGAGCTCAAACAATCTCATATTGAAATTAAGGCCTAGAATCAGTCGAATTATCCTTTAAGAGTCGTTTGCATCAAGTAATTCGTTGCAGTGGATATACTCATCTGAAAGTGTCATTTATACCAAGAAAGACATTTTCTTCTATAAAGCCGTTTTATAGAAAACCTCGAGGTGCACGGAATTAATTCTCAAGTTGAGTGTCTATTGTTTGTGTTAGCTTGTTCTTGTAACGAGAACAGTTTAGTTATTTTTTTCTTAATTTTTAGTATCTTCAATTTAAATCTTCATAACTCAAAACCCCTTAACTAGGAGGTGGGAACTATCTAGGTATTAATTTTACTTCAAAATTTAAAAGGATAAATTCACAATACCATCGCTATATATGCTATCCTGTTTAGTAATAAATGAAGTAATGAACTCTATTGCAGGAGGTCAAGGATTGCTATATGAAAGCCCAGAATATGTTGGAAATAGGGGTCGCAAATTACCGACAATATTTTTATCGATAAATTCTCGAGAACATTTTTGATTACCGATAAATTCCAGATAAATTTCTAGTTAAATTAATTGTATTGAAAATATAAAAATCACATGTATATAGAACTTTTTAATGCGATTCTTTGCAATTATGAGTTTTTATAACCAATAAAAGTGTTTTATCTTTATTTAGAACTTATAGCATAAAAGAGTAATATTTTCTTCATTAAAAAAAATTATATTTCCAAAACATAAGACGCTAATTTTATTCTTATCTAAAAAGGAAAATTTCAAAAACTTAGGACAAAAATTTAAATGACATCTTTTGAAATTATGAATATGGCAGCATGCTTAGTTTTGCTTATTTAAAATATAAGTAAATTACATCAACATTTTTTTCCCTTATCTAATTGTTTAGTAACATAATCCATAAAATCCAGTAAATTTGTTAAACAAGATCTACTTCGTCTAAACCCATGTTAAGCATTATTTATTAATCTACCACACTTTAGATGGTCAGAAATCCCCTTCTTAACTATCTTCTCAAGAATTTTACAAATGATGAAGTTAAGCTTACTGGCCTAAAGTTATTTGGGTCCTCTTTACTTCCCTTTTTTAAAAAATTGGCTTTACATTCGCTAATTTCCAATCATTTGGTATTTCTCCAAACACTAGTGATCTAGTATATATCTTCTCAAGAGCTACTGCATTGCTATCTATACCTTCTTTGAGTAACCTAGAATGAATGCTGTCTGGGCCAGATGACTTACTAGTATTTAACTCCAATATAAGCCCTTTAATTATTTCCCTGTTCACTTTAACTGTATTCAACACTACTTCCCTTGAGCTAGAATTATCATCACTTAATCTATCTTGATTCTCTTGTGTAAATACTGAAAAAAATTATCATTAAGAGCCTCTACTATTTCCTAATCAGATTCTTTCAAAACCCTTTCATATGTAATAGGCCCAATTTTATCACTTTTATATTTGTTATTAATTTTATAATAGCTAAAGAATTTTCTTGGATCTTTATTATTATCTTTAGCTAAATTAATTTCTGCCGCCCTTTTTGCTCTTCTTAATAATCTTATTTAGCTCATTTCTGGCCAACCTATAATGATTTAAATTGTCAAAAGCACTTTCTGTAATCTCTGGTATGCCCTTTTCTTCTCAGAAATTTTCCTAGCTATCTCGTGATTCCACCACAACGGCTTTCTACACTTCTTCCTAATAGCCTTCATTGGAATATACTGCTCCTGGACTATGTTTAGTATAGTCTGATTTAGCAAGTTTCGTACTTTATCGTAATCTCCCCCCATCAAAATTTGGAGTTTGTTGATGTTCTTTCTACCTTTCACTATTTCCAAGTTAAAACGATCCATCTGATGATCACTATTTTCCAATGCTTCCCCGACAGTCAACATGAAATTTACAGAATTAGCCAAATCTACAGAATTACCGACAGGAATTAAACAAAACTTTAAAATTGGCCTTCGGGGATCGATTAGCACTTAAATCAAATTTAAGGCCGCAACCCCTGGTAAAAACAAAATCGTGACAATTGTCAATACAAAGTAAATACTTCACTCGTTGGTTATTTGTCAATGTATTTGTTCCTGTATATGTATATATGGTCTCCTCTCTGTTTCTCACACTCTCTGGGAAGGAAGTTATTTTTATAACATTTTCCCTTTTTACAATATGTTCTTGGTGACTCTAAATGCATTCCTCTGACACCAGCATTTAAGTTTGAACTTTACTCTCACGATCCTTTTTACCCTTGTTCTTTATCATTATTTATCTTTTCAATTTTTTATTATTCCCATGCAGAATATGCTTCTCTCGCTACATTAAGCGATATGTTTGCCTTTTTCGCTAATCAGCAATTAACAATATGTGTCTGCCTCCATAAAAAATGATAGTGCGGCAGGTTAACATGTAGGTAGACCATTCCGAGAACTCACACAAACTTATTATTGGAAAACTCGAAAAGTGAATGGCCGTCTCGCGGTCCTGAATAGGATGGTCAGACCACGACAGATACCGGCAAACCTCTCTAAGTCAATCAATTCTTTGCGCACGTTCTGATCAGCGCAATTCAATCAGAAATTTAAAATAAATAATCCGTATGGGTCCATTTGGATGCATCCTGCCCCCGATTGATCTCGCCGGTTCCTCGTCATCAAAGCCGCTAAAAGCTCCGATGCAGAGTCGAGAAAAAGGAGTCGGCGCAGTGAATCAGCGCCATCTGTAGGCGAAGAGTCAAAGATGGATTCGCAATTAAGTCAAAACGGAATTTCCAATTCGATCTAAAAGGTTTCTTTGGTTAGAGGGAAGACGACAAAGCCTTACTATCTTTCCCCTCCTTCTTCTCCCGAGTGAATCAATAATTCGTAATGTTGAGCTGGTCCGTACATCTACGCTCCTCCAGCCCCCAAACCCTCTCTAGTTAGTTATTTTTCACGGGAGAGTTCTGGGTTCCTATAATCCCTCTCCGCTGCCCCCTTAAGCAGTTCCACGGATCTCCCCTTTGATTAAGTGTTGTTTCGAGGGCCGCGAATTTCCCATTTTTTTCCACAAACGAGCAATTAATTGGCAATTTCGACTTCCTCGAAGTTTGCAAAGGCCCTCCTAGCCCAACCTCGGTCGAGGAGGATTAATTTTGTATTTGTTTATCCTTTTCTATCCTTCCTGTCTCTTTTAGGTCTTTACTTGTCCTCAGCAAGTGAGTGTCAGTATGGCATGAGCAATTCTGCTGCAGCTCACATCGCTCGTATGGCGGGCTCTCCCAACCCTAACGCCCAGGGAGGATCTGTATAAATTGCAGTGTTTGAGTGGGTGCAGGAGAATTGCGTGTCCTTCCTTTCCCTCGGGTTATGTCCCTTCCACACATTTTAACTTCTCCTAACTACATCACCTTGGTTCTTTCGTGACTCATAAGTTTTCTGCTGTAAGGCTCTCCTTGGTTTCATTTTATTATTATAATAATAATATAATTAAGACTAATAATATAAATAATAATAATAAATAATAATATAAATAATAATAATAAATAATAATAATATAATTAATAATAATAATTAATAATAATAATAATACTTTTCCTTTCTCCTCGGCGGAGTTAATATGAAGTCATCGGAGAAAAGGAAGAACTGTAGTCATAGAGTGAAGGGACTCTCTCCGCCCTTGCCGTGGTGGCACACAAGTTCCCTTTCGAGGGGGGAGGAGGTCTAAGGACTAGTAGTCCCTTATTTGAGTCCAAGGATTATAGTGCTTGCAATATGTTGGTCGTTTCTTCTTACTCTATGCGAAAACGCAAAAAATAATATGTGAAGGGCATGATAAAAAAAAAACAGCCATTTTCACCGAAAGATATTCTCAGGGACTTCCATCAATGCTCTTCCTTCCTGTGGTCGCTTGTTTAATGGCTTGCCCTGGCGTCCATTGACGACCCAGCAGCGTGCCCAACCGTCCGGCCACTCCAGAGTGAGTCTTGATTTGACAGTTAAAATAACTTTGCCGAACTCAGTTTCATGTACGTTTGGATCCACAAAAAAACATTTGCCTTGGTATTTTTTGTTTAAGATCGGCGTTGTGGTCTTTTTCCTAACGGTAAAAAAACTTGCTGCGAGATTTAAACCTTGTTTACAACAGTTTGAATTAAGGCATTGCTGCTGGCATAATGTACTTCTGTTTTGATTTGAAACCATTTCTAGGGGTAATAGCTCGAAATTCTGGTTTATTGGCTGAATGTCATTCTCTATCATTTTCTTTACAGTGCGATAATCCGGCTTTAAATCTTTTTTAAATTTGCAGAGAAGACTCCTTTACCTAATTCCTTCACCATATATTTCTTCCCTCATTGTGAAAGTTTCTTTTTCCCTGCCATTTTATCAGAAAATTCTTCTAACATGAAAATATGTCTGGGCTGTTGTTGCAATCGAATGTCAGAAACTCGATTATAAACTATGAGATAAATAGTGTCGTATCTACTAAATTGTGCTTATTACATTCATAAACGCATCCGAAACAAAAAAGAATCATATCTTTTTTCAAGTGAGACGGTAATGATGCCTGGCATATAAAAATTTCCAATCATTCCAACATTGAATCCTATTCCGTATATTTTTGTTGTCAGGAACAGGATTTGTACCATACTTTCGACAATTGTAAACGTCCAACACAAACAGTGAAGCTTCGTGTGACGCTAGAAAAAAATTTCATACTCTCTTTTATAACCTCAGAAACAAATTCATTACACCCAAATTCATTACACAAATTCATATTTACGTCCGTTTTGTTGATTGATAATTGAAGCGTGAACAAATATGGAGTAATTTATTCAGGAGTGAAAAGAAGTGAAGCGAATAGCAACTTAAAGAAGGATGAAGAGTACTGAGTAAATTAAGAATGGAAGGATACAACTGCCAACCCTTTCGACCCAAGTCCGAGAGGTGATATCATGTAATGATACTACTTTTCTGATTAACTCCGAGGCTGTTTTTTCCTTTGTTTTTCATCCTCTTTTGTGGTATAGCTATCATTACTTTGCTTTTCCTTTCGTCTCTCGTTCCGATGCTTCTTCCAATTTATACACCTAAGTCCCTTTCTCTTGGTGTTGGTAGGATTCTGAAAGTTTTGTATGAATCCTTTCAATCTTTTAGTTCTTTGCATTATTTGTCCGTCTTCATCCAATTCCTTTTCTATATATTTCCTATCTCTTGCAAACATTTTGCATCTCCATTTATCACATATTGGCGTTGGTGGGTACGGAATGCGCATGTCCTTGCTCAATTCCTTCGCGCATTTATTGAGAAGAGTAACATTGATAAATTGTGGGGAGAATTGGTTGATGAGGAAATTATGCCCAATTTGAGCGTGGCTCACCCGGCAAATTAAGCCCCGAAGGGTTTTCCAAATAAGGGTTCAAGAGGAGAAGGGGAAAAGGGGTTAAGCCCCTCGCTTTGTCTCCCTTATTTTTAGGTCGCTGGTAATGAATATCATGGTTAAAATTGTTTGTTCGCTCTACTTTTCAAGATTCACCTACGTGTCACAACAAATTCCAACTGACTTGCGGCATTGTTCTACCAGTCATAGAAGGTGGTCGTGCTGTGCAAGTTTACATTTTGAGGTGAAAGGTAAGTGATTTTCTTAGTCAAACACTTTTTAATTTTATAATAAATATTCAATGAGCAAGCTATTGGTATGTGAGGCATTTTAAATTAATTTTATTCTCCTACTGAACGATATAAATACTTGCGCTAAGTTGTCATGCTCTGTATTAAAATTATAAATGTATGAATAAATTTTCTGTTTATCTTCTAATTTTTTGTTGGTTTTCTCTTTCAAATGCCTCGCACTTGTATGAATAAGGCAGACAACTTCTGCTGCATTTGTGGTGGGGTGACCTTTGCATTACAAAAGCGGCATATAACGGCTATGGTTATAAACGCATATCACCTATATTTTGGATGCAAGATTTATAACCAGGATAAGAACTGAGCTCCTCACATATGCTGCAACACTTGTGCTACTAACCTTTGCCAATGGGTTTACAGGAAGAGGAAAGGAATGGTTGAACAGGAAGAGGAAAGGAATTCCTTGCAGTTATTTCTGCATGGTACCTCCAGTACAAAAGTTTTTTTCAACGAAGAAAAAGGAATCCATTGGATATCCAAACATTCCTTCAGCTATTAGACTAGTTTCACATGGAGAAGTTCTACTAGTTCCTGATGCAGCAACTTCGGTATCTTTCGAGTCATATGAGGAAAGTCGTGAGGAGAAAGAATAGAAGGATGATAGTGCTGGATTACAGAGTGACCCAATTTTTGATAAAGCGCACTTCTCTAGGCCACATCTCATAACACAACGGGGAACTCCATGACCTTGTCAGGGATCTGCAACCACCCAAGAATAGAGCAGAGCTGCTAGGCTCTCCTCTTCAACAGTGGGAATCTCCTAGAGGCTGATGTGAAAAGTTGAAATTTTTGTGATATTCAGCAGCAGTTTAACGATTTATTTGTAATGGAGGGTGATTTGGTGGCCTTTAACAATATTAATGGTCTGAGGGAAGCACTTGACATCAAATACGAAGCCAGACACTGGAATCTGTTCATTGATTCATCAAAAACGAGTCTGAAAGGTGTCTTGCTGCACATTGGCAATAGTGAACCATCCGTTCATGTGGTCTATGCACCACATATGAGACAAGCTTATGAGAATATAAAGCATATGTTGCAATGCATAAAATATGATGAACATTAATGGCAGCTCTGTGGTGACTTAAAGGTTGTTGCTCTTGTGATGGGCTTGCAGGGCGGATACATTTTAACTATTCGGCCGATTCTAACGAAAATTGTAACCCTTATGTTTTTTTTTACATTTTCTTTCGTATGATGTAATTGCCAAGGTCCTCCAAAGGTTAGTCCGGGAATTATTGAAAGTTTTGAAGCTCGCAAGGTCATAAATCTGAATTAGTTAGAGCACGCGACTATGGTCAGCAGACCTTGTTTAATATTAAAATACTTTTATTTTTTTGCTGATATATTGCGGGTTATTTTTCTTCTATGCAAACTGTCAAACTTAGCCCGAACACTCTTTAATCATTTAAAATAAGGTTCTTATATATGACCTTTTCCCATGTACAT
This sequence comes from Ceratothoa steindachneri, assembly GCA_963969495.1. Lineage (NCBI taxonomy): Eukaryota > Metazoa > Arthropoda > Malacostraca > Isopoda > Cymothoidae > Ceratothoa > Ceratothoa steindachneri. The sequence continues at coordinate 53,184,802 of OZ018327.1, forward strand.
GTCTAGCTTTCCTTTGTATTATGGCAAACTAGAGGTGTTGACATCATCTTCAGGCAATGCAGTCCAACAATCCACGACTCTATTATCGAAATAATATTTCCTCAAGCCCAGCCTGCATCCAGGTTTTGTAAATTTTTAATCAGTCACCCCTTGTCATATCATCATTCCTCAGGTTAAAAGACTTTCCTAATTTTAATTTATCAATCTCCTTAAACATTTAACAACGTTGGATCATATCAGCACTTAATCATCTCCTATAAATTGAGGACATGTTAAGTGCCCTCAACCTATCTATATAATCACCATGTCTCAATAGACCATGCTTGAATACAATATTCCAAGTGAGTTTTAACATAGGAGTTTTATAGATTGAGAATAACTTCCTTATTTTTAGTCGCGTGCGAGTCTATATCTCACTATGTCGGTCGGTCGGTCGATCCCCGTTTGGCAGTTTTTGTAATAACATTGTAACTATTCGGCTGATTCTAACGAAATTTAAAACCTTTATGTTGTTTTACATTTTCTTTTGAATGATATAATTGCCAAAGTCCTTTTAACGTTAGTCCAGGAATTATTGAAAGTTCTGTAGGACGTAAGGTAATAAATCAGAACAATAGAGAGCACGCGACCTTTGGTCAGCAGACCTTGTTATAATTGAAATTTCTATTGTTATTTGCCTTATTTATAGCTTGTAAACACTGCATAGAGAACCTCAATGACCTATCTATTACTACTAAATCTTTATTTCTCTTCAACGAAGTCAAACCAGTAACTTTCCATTTCATAACTAAATTCCCTATTAAGGGTGAACATTTTTGCATTTTTGGAGGATGAATGTCATAGGCCACATTGAATTGTGAAATTTTCATGTTTTTCTTTTAGCACCTATTCTAGGTCTTAAACCTAACCTAAGAGTGAAACTTGGCCCAAAACAGATCCCTGACTTACCCCACTGATAACATCTATCCATTGTGTTTCTCTCCATTTAATACTACCATATGTTTTCTATTCTTCAGCTACTCTGACACCAAATTGAAAACATTCCCAGAAATTACAAACATTCTCAATTTATGCACGAGTCTCCTATGACGTCTCTTATCAAAAGCCTTACTAAAATCTAAGTAAACTACATCTACAGGGTGTCCCGTATGTAAGGACTCATAAGGACAATTAATGAAATTACAAAATAGTCAAATAATGTATTAGATAATAAAGTGTCCGCCGATGGGTCGCACACATAATTTATGGCGCAATTTCACCGTGACAGAGTTTTCTGAATTACAGCGAAAGAAATTTCTTGACACGCCTCTACAATGCGATCTTTAAGGCGGAAAAAATGTGAATTTTGACCTCGTACACTTTGGCTTTCAAGTAGTCCCACAAATCCAGCGGAGTAAGATCAGACCTCCTTGTGGAAAATTAAACTTGTGCTCGACTTTCAATCCATTAATCTGGAAACTGTGTTTTAAGGTAATTTCTAACCGTTATGTCGTAATGCGAGGTGTGGCGCCATTCTGCTGACACCATTCCGGGAAGTCTCCTGCTGAGTTCATTTCTGTGGTACTTCCCGGTGACTGGATCCCGACTAGCAAAATAACTGGAACCCTCTTTTCTCTAGTTAGTGACAAGGTTTACTTACAAGATAATAGAAAAATAGGTATTAGAAATTACTATGGGTTCTCACTTCCTTTAATTGTGCTGTGACATAATTTAGAAACACCAGCACCTTTATCAAGCAGGTTTTACCTTATCGAATCCATGGGGACCATCATTCAACAAGCTACCATTTTCTAAAAAGTCTGCTCTTCCTTTTTTAACTACATTTTCCTGTAACTTCCTACTTTTGAGGTTAGAGTTGCTGGCCTATGGTCATTTGGTTCATCCTTCTTTCCCTTTTTTAAAGCTGGTTAGCGTTTTTTTTTTTCTGAAAGCTAAATCTTAAGTCTCGTTATAGATTTTAAATTGCGTAGCTTTTTATGTACCAATGACTTTGAAGTTTTCATTTGTTTGCGACTAACATGGGGGTTTTTTCCCTCTTTTGTTTGTGTTTTTCCGAACTGAAATTTATGCGTCTGCGTGTTAATTATATCATCCGAAGTTTTTGTACATTTCTGGGGTTTGCATTTTATTTCTGCTATATCCGATATTAAAAAAATATTTAATTAATAGTAAATATATATTTTATTTTGAAATCCAGTCAAATCGCAGTAAGCCCAGCCAAGTGACGTCAGAGTATCTAAGCCGATCAGAACCTAGAATTCCAAAGCCATAATTGGCAGTAAAGTTCTTTGACCTATCATCATCCCATGTACAGCCTTCGGGAAGCACTTCTAGAATGTGGGCGCCATTTTAATTTAGGAGGAAAATTATTTCCGGTTGTCTGGGTGATAACCATTATTTTGCCCCTTCTCCGTTCCCTAACTTTAATTTTTATTTCCTTACATTGTGTAATATTTTCTCATGTAAAATTTTACTAATTGATACTTTTATTTATCAGATACAGTGCAAATTTTGTGTGTGTGTGTGTGTGTGTTCTTGTTTTGTTTTTAAATCCTCTCCCAGTTCAATATTTTTCTCATTTAAAATTTACTAAAAAAAAGCTCTTCACTCCTATTATGCGTTGGTAAGTAGATTTCTGTAAATGTGTTTTCTTATCCTTTCCTAAGCAGGACAAACCAATCCCAAACGAAACAACTAAGATTGCGCCAAAGAAGCAGATTTATGTTGTCTGCATCAGCAATTTTCTTCTTGCTTACTTTCAGGGTAAATCAAAGCAGTGTTGCTGCTGGATAAACCGACGACAGCTTGATGTCAAAATTCTTCGCCTGAAGCAGCTGGCCACACGCCTTTCTGCTAAGCTTGATATAATCACTAGTATGCTTGAGGCCAACAAATTAACGCATATAAGGGAAGAGTATCATGAGGTGGCCGCAGGAGCACCTAGTCAATCTGAATTTCTTTTGAGCTGGTAGATCAAGCTGCCCCCGATAGTCACAATAAACAATTATTCAGTTTTACTCTCTCTGTAGGATAAGGACGAGTAGGAATTCGTCTTGTTGGCATTTCTATCGTGCGGAACTAATTCGATGAGTTTTGTCGCAGGTGTACGGCTAACAGACGACGTTACTGCTATGCGTCTGATAGAGTTATATATATATATATATATATATATATATATATATATATATATATATATATATATATATATATATATCTAACTCCAGTTCTGACTTGTAGACAAACTACTGCAAATACCAAGTTTATATATATGTGGACACTAAGGATATTTATCTGCTAGGTCGGCTGAGCTGCTAAATTTAATAGCTTACTATTGAGAAAACTTAAAAATAGAATCTGTACAATTATTCTTTCAGTTGTTCTTCTGCGAGTGGGTTTGGTAATTGACTAATCACTTGAGAGAGCTAGCTTCGTATACCAACAAAGTCTGCTCACCAAAGGTCGTGTGCTCTCACTTATTCTGATTTATGACCTTCGAAACTTTCAATAATTCCCCGACTAACCTTGGGAGAGCCTTGGCAATTATAGCATTCGAAAGAGAATGTAAAACAACATAAGGGTTTTCAATTTCGTAAGAATGGGCCGAATAATTACAACGTTATTACCCGCCCCGCCAAAAAAAAATCAAAAAGGGAACCGACAGACCGACCGACAGTGAAATGTAGATTCGCTCGCGACTAGACTCGCACGCGACTAATAACTGTTTAACCGTTCTTTGACAGGAAGAATCACTACATTTCTTCAACTTTTGGATCATTTTTACTAAAGATACGTGCGACCTTTTAGATCAGAATGACTGCATATAAATGGAGTAAGATGTGTGAGGTTGAGCAGGCTTTTTTTGCACTGATCCAGTGAACCCGGTAAATCGAAGCATAAAAATAGTTAATCTAATGACAGAAATTGGAAAAGAATCAGATGTCTATCTTTTAAAGCACGGAGTATTAGAACTAAATTCCATGATCTTGGGAGCCCCGTGGCTTTTGAAAGGTTTGACATTATTGCAATAACTCAGTCTTAGGGTAAATCAGACCTTAAAGACTTCGTCAATAAATTGAATTTACTTGGTTACGGATATTTAATAAAAATAGAAAAACGAGTAGAGGGGTGGCTCCCTATTGTATGTGGGACACAATTTAAATGAAAATGTTTCCGATACCGGTATTCTATATAATACATAGATTTTAGTAATCGCTATATCTGTCAAAAGCAAGCCATTTTAACTTTGCTATAATATATTGATCTCGCAAAACATTAAAAATAAATGACGTGGAATAATTTTACTTTCTAGGGACGATTGCTAGGCAGAGATTGATTGTCTTGTGTAGCGATTTTATATTTACAAATGTAGACTTTAATGATGAAATATCTGACAATGAAAGGAAGCAATTGGTCGATTTTTTAATCAAAATGATCACAACCAAATGGTTAATAATCCAAAGCGCGAGTAAAACATTCTTGATTTTATTCTGAAAAATAAAAATAATTTTTCAGTGTCTCAGTCGGCGAACATAAAGGCGAAAGTGACCATAATACTATTCGATTTAACTTAAAAGCGGCTTCTCAATTTAAACAAAATAAGTTGGCTTCCTTCTGTCTCGGAAGACAATGGAGATTGCGCCATGAAAGTCAGTCTGTGGTGGAACTGCAGCGCCGGCTGTGACTGTACAGCCCGACCCTTGAACAGAGGTCCTGTTGTGGTTGCTGGATGCGAAGACGGTGCCGTCCGAGGACGCTGAATCTGCTATCTGTCTTCTGCAAGACCTCTCCAGGGCGCAGGCCTGGGTGAAGTGTATGTAGATCCTGGGTTGCTCAGTCGTCAAGATCCCCTCCTTGGCCTTGCCAGTGTCACCCAAAGGAATGCAGAGCAGTTCGTTTGGCACTACACATTTTTCACTCTTAAGTGCGAACAGATCGAACTCCCAACTTCTATAGACAAATTGAGGAATAGAAAATTTAGCAAATGATAAAGAAAACTTTTGAAAATGGCATAAGTGTGATCCCAGTAATTATAGACTTACTAGTTTAACATCGGTTATTGGTAAACCTTTCGAGTCTTTTGTAAGAGACAAAATCGTGGATCACTAAATTAAATATAATTTAAATAAGAGCCAACTAATACCAAGAAAACGTCGTTCTTGTACATAGAAGTTGTTAGAATATTGTTTTCAAGATATGACTGAAAAATATGATTGTCATAAAGCCGTAGCCATTATTGACCTTGATTTTAAAAAAGCATTGCCATTACCTTACCTCCTCCACTTTACGATGGACCATAAATTGGAGCTAAGGATCTTTGCTGGTCTTGATTCTATAATTCTATAAATTCATAGAACTAAATCTTCTTTTCGTGAAGGCATCCTTTAGTGGAATGCCAATGATCATGTGTTTTATTTTTTTGTCTTGTCCAAAGTAAAAAAGTTTCCTTTCCTGGGCGAGGCTGGTGCGTTTTGAGCTTCCGGATTAGCCAAAGAATGTTGGTAGGGATGGACCTTAATGCATTAATGTATGCTTAGATGCGAACAAATATCCCCCTTTTCTGTAATCTACAGTCTTCCTAAGCGAGCAATCGTGTTCGAGTTGGTTGAAAAATCTCTACGTCTCGCTTTTATTTGCTTTGTTTTAAGCGCCCATGTAGGCATTCGCCGCCAGATGGTTGCTAAAATAATAGCTTGTCAAAGTTGGTCAATTTATGTATTTACTTTTCTGACTTTTCGGGAGAAAAATTTATGGGAGTGCGACAAGTGAAGGGGGAAAGGACGCATTTATCTAGATGTTAGCCTCAGCAGGGTTACTTTTACGAGACCTGAAATCTGGTTGTGGAATTGATATAATTCGTACTCTGCTCCCAAATTGGACGTTTGGAAGGAAATGGATTGCATCTGGGGGATTTAAAATAGAGACTGTGACAAGAGTGAAATAATAGTCTGATCTAATATTCGCTGGACGAATTATCGGAAATAAAAAGGGTTAGCAGAAAGGACATTGAGTAAAAATAGCAATGAGCTAAAGGACGGAGAGAGAAACTAGGTATCGTCAGGCCTGGCCCCACAAGATACGGAGAAGGGAGGGGGGGGGACTTAAAGCGAGTAAATAAATATAGACAACGGCTTGTAGATGAGAGTCAGATATATGGTCAATGAAAGTCACCAATACAGAGGAGAAAAGGGGAAGCCACAAATCAAAACCCTCTGTCCCACTCGGAGGAGAGCTAAGGGAGGTTAGTTTGAATTATCGATAAGCAGGTGTTTATGCCGATGAGGGTTTTACCTTTCTCCTCTAATCTTTTGTGCAAAGTTTCGCCAAGTATTTAAATAATATGGTAAGGATAATAAGCTTAACATATAATAATGATCAATTGTAGTTTCAGTAATAGATCAAATAAACTTAATATCACTAATGGAAACATAATCCCAATTGGAAATAGAATTGGACTCGTAACTTGTAGGTAAAGGTAAATTAAAATTTATTTAGGCATCATCGCATCATTATTGTTAACATGTATTAAAATACAAAATAAATATATTTAGGGCTCTTCCCTTCCTTTCGTACCAGGTTCCTCTTGACTTTAAGCAAATTTCACCCTCCAACCTTTAGCAAGGTCCTCTTCTGTGTCTCTATATAGAAAAGTTCCCCTGATCCTCCTCCACACTGGTTGCGACCTTCTCGACGGTGGGAGAGGTTAGCAGTCTTGCCTGTAACAGGAGCAGTTTTATTATGCCACTCTATCTCCTCTCCATTATTTTACGGCCTCATCATTTCCCCCTTACTTTTTTTCTGCTTTTCTTTCCCCTTTATATTAATCTTAATCTTTGTGTGTGCTGCTGACCATGATTCGTGGTGTTGAAGAACCTTAAGGTTTGGGTGTTGTAAAATTTTAACATAAGCGCAGTCCTCCAGTTTTGTTAATATTCTAATAATAGATAATACCAGTTAAAAATAAAATTGGTTTCTTTACAATGCTAAACATCCCAGCTCTGAACTAATTCTCCTCAGCCGCAGGCATAAGGCCGCCCTCTGCGACACAACCAATCATACCCATTTACGTCCCCTCCCCTTCCAAACCAGCATCCTTTGCCCTTCCAATCTTTTCCTACCACCATTTCTAATACCCAATTCCATGATCTTACCAAACTCAACACACTCTCGCAAACAAACGCAGGCCTAAAAACGCCCGCTGAACATCTGCCACCTATTCTCGAACTCATCCTCCATTTTCATTTCCAGTATTAACTGTTTTCTGGTTGTGAGACAATCCTCCTCATCAGCATCCTTACCTTCAAATCAAAGATGACCTTTCTATGGGGCCCATTCTAAAGACTCAATAGTGAGATTACAAGAACGACCAGAGTCGGAGAAGTCCTTCCTCCTTCTAAAGTTACTTTAGGAAGGCTACACGGACTGTCTCAACGCCCTCCGAAATTTTATATGTTGTGTGGCCACCTAGAATGAACATCCTATCCTCAACTGCTACTAAAGAACCATTTTCCCCAAGCGCTTACGGGACGCCATGATAGAGAACATTCTTAAGGATAATTTACTCCAGAGCATCCAAAGGCCCATAGACAACACCCGAATTTCGGCAAGAAAAAAGTGCCTACTCTACGGCTGCTACTCAGCTTTAGCTCCCTGGTCCCTGCTTCCCACATTTACTTGAATCCTGGTGCTCCAAAGAGGTCAAAGTTCCATATCCGCCCTTATATTGCACTCATCACCCCTTTCTTTAAATGCAACGGGTTTAGACAAGTTACCTCGTCTTGCATAAAGGCGGTGACTATGTTCCTGAACTGTGGCTTTGAGGTCCAATTTCCTTTCTGTCGCTTAAAATCTAACTCCTCCGTAGGACATCAAGTATATTCGCAAGATTATCCCATTTTCAAGTTCGATTAAAGGGCGATGCACCAAATAGCAACGTACTCAGAAACTTTTACTGCGATTACTGTGAACTTGTCCGGCCCATGCACCTATTCAACTCCTTTAGGGAGATTTCGGCCAAACCAGCTGCAAAATGGGCCAGGCTTCTATACCTACAGATGTTGCATGCCTTCCCCTATGTCCCATCGTGTGCGAGAGATTAGGGATTCCTTTCGTGCATTAAGGCCGCTCTACCTGGCACCGATTTCACCCTCACTCCCCACTAAGCGTTAGGAATGGAATAACTATCCCATGTCGTATACAAAATGCTCACACATCTACATGGTCACGATGACTGTAGAAGTGGTGCATAAAACATCTGGTCTATCATCACAAAATTTTCCTATTCCTCATTTTAGAAGAAGCATTATAGGCTTTTCTGGGTCCTTCCCACCTCCCTTTATTCTTCACTTACTCCTTGCTTCATTCCATCCAGCCCTTCGCTACAGCTCTAGCTCTCAAACCTGTCTCCCATTTCATACCTTCGAAGAATCTTCTGGAAACCATAGCCTCCAAGCTTTTCCTCAACTCAAACACCCAGCCATTTCCCATAAATCCAGCTTCCTAGCATTCCCCTCAAAACACTATCCCTTACAATGCTTAAACAAAAACTCACCGTAGCTTCCCAACACCCCAGTCCTTCCGAAATTTCCAAGACCTCTCCTAAAGATCCCACCTCTTAGCCCTCACCCACATAGAGCACTTTTAAGGTCTTGAACCCTTCCTTCCCCCAAATTCTTCCCATGCCTTCCTAACAAATCCATACTTCAATGGAGGTGGTGTACTTTACTATTCTCTCTCCCATTTTCAGCTTGCCATGAATTCTCTGTTTCCCCTTGATCTACTGAATCCATCGCCTGTCCCCTCTTCTATTCACTCTAATATATCCCAGCGGCCCTAACCATTCCAATATTCCCATACGCTCCTCACTGTTATTAAACTAGTGGATGATATGATCCTCCTGGGCGGTCTATTTCTGCTCTCGTGTCCAGTCATTAAATCTTAAATTTCAATTCTCTTACTTTTGCTTTCGTCTCTTCCACAGTAATCCACTAAAATTGTTGTTGTATAATGGCTTACTAGGTGAACATTAGAATTCTTACAACTTCCTATTAACTTATTCGTTTCTACTTCCAGGAACTGATCTTGGGTAGCGTCAGATTCCAAAGATCTACAGTTACCATCCTTGACTTTGGTGATATAAAATTTTGTTTTCTGTTGTTTTGAAGTGATACCGTGCAGTTTTTTATGATAAGCGCTCGCTTTGCTAGACACCCAAGTTAATTCATATATTGAAGTAACGTTCTTTGCAAGTTTTTAAAGTGTTAATTAGTGTGCTGATTTTTTTATTTTCGTGTGTGTATTTATTCCTCTATTTATATAATTCAACGACTTTTTCTATATTAATTATGTAATAATGGCTAGTGCAACGAGTTGAGAAGTTGAGCTTAGCATACCGAGTCGTTGAGCTTCAGGCTAACTTTCTTAGGATTGGGCGAACCGCAGCGAGTTTGAAATCAAATGGCACCATACCAAATGAGCGGAAGGTATATATAGAAGATCAGGGAGGAATTTACAACATAGACCTAGAGTAAAAAAGAGGGGATAAACTCCTCTGAACCAGAGGATAGAGAACGCAATTATGTGTTTGGATTAGCAAGTGGCGAGGAATAGTGGGAGGGGACACCAAATCGGATTTGAATTATCTTGTAGAAAAGGAAAGCAAATAAATCGGCAAAGATGATGGGGCCGAAAAACTAGAGCATAAGATTGAAAAAGATCTGAGCAAGAAGCTTAAATATGGTTCATGTGAGCGTCGCGGGTAGATTAAAGAAGAGCAATGTAAGAGAGTAGTACGGTAGCCGACACAATACCGCGAGCACTAAAGACCCTAAGAAATCTCTTATAACTCTGTCATGTTTTTTGTTGCTTTTATACAAGGATCAGAGAACTATGGCCTATCTTTCAACAGTAAAAGTGTGACACAACATTCTTATTGACTTCAAAGCAAGAGGAGAGAATCTGGAATAAAAACTTAAATGGATTATTTGATATCAGTTGTAGCCGTGGTAGAGTCTATCGCTCGAAATAGCGAAACAAGATCCAGTGTCATCGGTTCTTGCTCAATGAAGAAGAGCCGACAATAAAGAGACATAATGTCAGGGAATACGCGAAAGTTGGCTTACAAGATAAGAAAGAAACAGAACTGGATTAGGAATTATTCATACATGGCCAAAGACGAGTCGGGTGTGAAAAGGCTATGAATTGGGAAGGTAGAAACGAACGAATCACGTATATTTCCATGTATCTGAGTAGAGGAACTAACTAGACGATCAGTAGGAAAATGTAAAAACCAGAAGGGATAAGAACAGATTTGTAAGATTTTCAAAAAGGATCAAACATATTATGAACTCGGACATCGAAAAGGAAAACACGAGAAGATAAACTTGAATAACACCAAAGAAAACAAAAGAGAACATTGAATACACAGTCTTCCTTAGAAAATAAATCAGTTATCGAAAACTTCAAAACAGATTCTGACTAAAGATTAGTCAGGAGCAAGATCAAATAGATCAAGTACAAGAGAAAGACACTCAATGGAAAGAAAATAAAATTGCTGAAATTTTAGACCCGAAATAAATTAAATACCTTCTAAATTATACTAGCAAACATGTTTATGAACTTAATAATCAATTGGTAGAATCTTTATAACAATACAAACAATACTGTTACAAAAACCTATTTACCATGTGCAACCTTGACAATAAGACGAGTCCTTCTAACCTCAAAATTAGAGTTTAAATGGCATAGTCTAACGTTTACAGTGTACACCTCTTCAAAGAAAAAGACAGAGAAGACAACAAGAACTACAAGTCGGTCAGTCTTGTAAATTGGTTACAAAAAAAGTCAGAACTAATAAACTAATTTAAGCAGTAGACTGGAATTAGCTACCAAAATATATGGGTTTCAGAATTAGCGACATGGAAGACGCTTCGTACAGGCGTATTATTACTATTATCAATTTATATGCCTAAGCGGGCAATTTGACGTACAGCCAAAATAACTGTATTAGTTTACCCTTGCTTCCCTTGTTAATTAACAGAAGTAACAAGGAAAGGAAGCACCCTAGGAGACCTTACGGTCCATTCGAAGAGGGTACCTTTGGACTAGCAATCGAGCAGGCACATGGCTGCTCAATTGTTATGCGTCCCTAAACGGCCACTTTTTAAGACTTTGTCTAGTCTTGACTTGAACTGGTCAACAGATTCACTGTTGACAACTTCCACTGGAAGTGTGTTCCACTTACCGCAAATACTGTAGGTGAAAAAATTTCCACACAGATTGCGGTTGTAACGCTTCAGTTCAAGTTTGAAGCCGTGATTGCGCGTTCTGTTCTCACTCAGTGTGAAAATATCCCGGTAGTCAACATTGTAGAACCCTCGAAGTATTTTGAAAACTTCGATGAGCTGAACAATTATGAAATAATTTCTACACCAAGTCAAGAAAATTTACACTTTATAAGAAATCTTCACTTTTTTCTTGTTCCAGATTAATAGTTTTATTATCCAGTTGTTCGTCATTAAAGTAAATGAAAAGAGTCTTTTGATCACAAAATATGCTTTTGTATGTAGGGCACTGAATTTCTAAATTTACCCATTTGGAAAATACTGCTAAAGCATTATAAATTTGGGAAAAATAAATTTGTGGTAAATTTTATTTAGAAAGAGCATTGGAATGTTTTAGAATAATATTTGTTTTAAGTAAACCTTTCAAAACCTTCTAGATCTAATGAGAATTTCCTAGAATTTAGTAGAATTTAATAAAGTTTCAAGAATTTTCCAGAAGTTGCCAGAATAAAGTTTGGCAATTCTAGACCCTCTTGGAATATTCTGTAATATTACTTCAAAAATATTTCTACAAGTTTTCACAAATCTGCTATATCATTTCAGCTCTTGCAACTATAGTGAACACATCAGATGAAAAAGGCATCAAGACGCAGCAATCATTCTCCAGATGGATTCTCCAATTCATCAAAACAAGCGCAAAAAGGTTCCTTGAGACAGCAATTATGAGAATGTGTGGATCTTACAAGGCATACTTTGGCATGCCAGTTGGGGACCATGACAAACCCTGGGCACCTCATTTTTCTTGTGAATACTGCAATTAAATTTGGAAAGTAAGAAAATTGTTGTGAAGACTAAAATATTAAATGTCACGAGTATTTTTGCCAAAAGAGTAATAAAGTATATTTTTCACTCTTACAGGATGGTATAGAGGGGAAAAAAGAGCGATTAAGTTTGAAATTCACCGGATTTAGTGTGAACCCACTCACCACTCAAGCAACTGCTATTTATGCATGATGGATCTCTTCCAAAAGAAGAAGTGGCAAAAATACACCTGCTCATTCCAATCCCGATCTTTCATCCTCTTTTGCACCACTACCATAGAACGATAATTTTCCTGTACCTACTTCTCTAGAAATGAATAAGACACCCTCAGAAGAAAACAACAATTTAGAAACTGAACAGATGAGTGAAGATTTGGGGTACAATGATAGAGATATGGTGTTAACAGGAATCCATACTATACAAACCAAAAAACCTCATTGACCTACCTTATCAGAGATCTTGGCTTGTCAAAGTCAAATACTCAGCTTTTTATTTTCATTCAGGGATTTGCTGAATGAAAATCTGCAAGTGACAAGCCAAAGAAAACTTCATAAGCATTTCTCAAGATTCTTCACTTATGAAACAGGACTATGCTATTATAATGATGTATCAGATCTGTTTCGTGCAATTGGAATTACATGTAATCCAGATGAGTATAGGCTTATCATTGACAGCTCCTGAAGAAGCATTAAAGCTGTGCTTCTCCCTTAGCCAATTCAGTTTATCTCAAGGAGGGCTACAAACAATGTCAAGCTCCAATTATTAGGATTATGGCTGAGATGTATCATTTTTAAGTGGTTTCCAGGGAGGTTTTACCAGGTTTCCATGCTATCTCTGTCATTGTGACAGTAGGGAAGTCACAACACATTACTACATGAAGTACTGGCCACAAAGAACTTAGTTATTTGTTAGAGGGCATGATGTCAAGCATGAGCACCTCATAGACTCAAAAAAGCTGTTGTTCCCTCCATTTCATTTAAATGTATGTCTTATGAAGCATTTTGTTAGAGCTCTTAACAATGTGTGTGCAGTATTTAAATACCTTCAAAATTTATTTTCCAAACTCTGAAACAAAGGTGAACACTTATATTTTTGTTGCCCCAAAAATCATGAAAATTATAGTGTTCAAAATTATCCGAAACATTTACTAAAATTGAAAGAGAAGTCTAGAAGAGGTTTTTTTTCGTTGTGTCGGGGCTTTGGGGACAACCACAATGCTGAAGATTATATGGAACTAGTTGAGAGCTTAGTGAAAAGCTATGGCCAAATGGGCCGCAGGATTTCCGATAAGGTGTACATCATTAATGCTAATCTTGACAAGTTCAAGGAGAATTTGGGAGCATACTCAGAGGAGGAAAAAGACAACTTCCAACAAGATATTCTGAAATATGAACATAGATGCCCAAGAGTATACAATGAAAACATAATGACAAGCTACATTTAAGGACTTGTACGGGGAAGTTATTTACATTATAAACAGAAAATGGAAAAACGTTAATTTCTAACTCTTTTTACTTGTTTTTATATATTTCTTGTGGAATCTTCAAAAGGATTGTATAAATTTAACTCCGTTTTTGTTTTTATCCCTTCAGTAGATGAAAAAAAAATTTGCCTATTTTAGAAAATATTTCATCATACAAGGCTCAAAAGAAAAGTTTAAAAAAAATAATGGCTATTTTCTATTTCTTTGCAATAAAAAGAGTTGGAAAATAAGACAGTGACCAGGAATAAAACTTGCGTTACATAGTGAATTATCAATGACTATATTATAAACAACTAAAAAACGTTAAATGTTTTCTCGCGGTCCAAGGTTCTCTAATATTACAGTACGCTAATATGTGCTTAACTTATTCCAGATCTTCTTCAGACAAAAAATAAGTAATATAGTCTAATTTTTCGAACATGGAAACATACTCCTAACATTTGGACACATGTTTATCATTGATAGTTTGTGAGTTATCCACCAAAATTATGATTTTCCTTAATTTCGGAATGATACCTGGATCATCCATTGGAAAAATAAGTAACTATACTATTCCTTTGCACTTGAAACCTAACCGTCACATTAGGAATCATGTGTCTATCTTCATTAGTTTGTGAATTATCAACGAAAGCTGACTTTCCATAATGGCAGATCTGGATGTTGGATTCATCCAAATATAACATTTTACCTTCAACAGATAGACACAATCTGTCTGAAGAAGACTTCATCAACATCATCTCATCTACACAATGGTAGCAGTAATATGTTTCTACCATTTTTCATTACTGTAACTGTAACTCGGTAAATTTGCTTTTCCAAATATATATTTTGATCTCACAGATCTTGTTTGCGATCTTGATTAAATCATGTATTTTGGTAGAACGTCATAAGTTGTCCATCTCTGAGTATTTTCGATCTGACTTGCCGATTATTTTTTATGATAGTGTAAAAAAAATGTCAGAAAATGTTCCATCTCGCAAAGTTGGAAAAAGTTAATAAATGACCAAGAATCTGCACCCAATTTGGACGCCCTCCCCCCCATCAAATATAATCAACTTTAAGTTGTAATGCATTCCACCATTACACAAAATGTCATCTAAATCTGTCAGTAACCTTTTGATTTTCCTTGTACACAAACACGACGAGAATAAGTAAGCCAAAATCCAGATTTGATCACCTCTTGCTTCGCCCAAGACCTAAAAGTTCTTTAGAATCGTCAATTACTTTTTTAGATCTATTGTACATAATAGATAGACAGACAAAAATACACGGGTATCACATAATCTCAGGCAAACTTTGTTGGCGGAGGAAGTACTATGGTAGCGGAGTGTTTGTTTGGTTCATTAAGTTTATACGATGGCAAGTCAGTGATAATTTCGATTTTAACGTCAAGGACAATATCTGTACTCCTAGATACTCATCTGGTTCGGCTATGCATTAAGGCAAAATGCATATTTTTTAATAAACAAATTTGGACTGCATTCAAATTAAATTGAATGAAACTTTATTTAATTGAAATATTAATAAATATCATCATAATGTGATTTCCAACACCTCTGATAAAAGTTTGATGCGCTTTGTGAGATTCACCCGATGAACCCGATGCATTAATTCCAAATTTCTGTCAATATGAGCACATTCATTTATGATTCGCTGTTCCCTCAGGTTCCTCGTATCTATACCCCATAAAAACAAGTCAAACCTCTGATGAACGAGGAGACCATTGTGATATTTTCTATGTCCAGAGTTTACGGGCACCCTGTAGTAAATACTGCATTAATTGCTTTGTATTTAATGAAAATATACCACATTATATTTCTTATTGATAAGCATAATTTTGAAAATTTAGTTTTTTAATGTTGAATTTACAAAATTATAAGAAAATACATAAAACATTAGCCATTCTTATCAAGCAACTTGACTACCCTTGATCTATGCTTTCGAAAATCACGCGGCTCTCCCAAAACAGAACGTTGAAATTTAAGAGTTTAATGACCTTGTCGGTGAACATTTATTTGCAAAGTTTCCCTATTAGTGAAGTTTGCTGATTGGTCTGTAGTCGGCATATGGAGATCAGGGGGCCTTTTTTTAAAATTTGGGCAAAATATTAGCTAATTAATTATTTATTAGAGCGAAGACTTTGAGCTATCCGTTATTCTAACAACCAATTATATGATGAAGAAAATAAACAAAGAGAAAAATTGAAATTGCTTTATGGTAGTTTTAAAAGAAACAAAAGTCTGCATATATGAATGAGATAAAGCATTTAACAGAATGTTTAGATTGCAACGGAGGAAACTTACACGTTTCAAGGAACAGAATAAATTAATGTAATGGGTAGCAATGGGTAATTTTTATCTGAACAGATGGTGTTGGATAGGAATAATAATAATAATCACTTTACAAAATGGCTACTTTCCGGAGAGTAGTAATAAAAAGAAACAAGGTCTGCTGACCAAAAGGTCACCTGCTCTCACTTATTCTGATAAAAAAATCCTTACGACCTTCAAAACTTTCAAAAGTTCCCGGACTAACTCTGGGAGGACATTGGCGGTTATATCATTCGAAAGAGAATGTAAAACAACATTAGGGTTTCAAATTTTGTTATAATCGGCCGAATAGTTATGATGTTATTGCCAAAGCAAAATAATTCCCTGGCTAACTTGGGAGGACATTGACATTTTTAAATTCGAAAGAGAATGTGAAACAACAAAAGCGATTCTAATTTCGTTAAAATGGACCCAATAGTTGTAATGTTATTACAAAAGCAAAACAAAAAGTAAAACGGGGAGCGATTGACATAGTGAGATGAAGTAAAAGCTCACAAAGACTGACACCCTAAGAGAAGGGTTTTACCACGAATGTGCATTTTGTTTGGGGCATTTTAATTTTCAGTGGGCTGCTACAGTTTAAGAAGGAATCCGATCCTCGGCTCTCTACCGCTTATAATAGCTGCCCTGAGTCGGCCAGAATCAGACCTACAACTGCCGATTTATCACGTGTGATGTGACCTAACTTTGCTATAATCAAAAACAGTGTTTCCACTTGGCTAAACAATTGCCGCTGTCATTAAAAAGAAAGTGAGAGTGAGTCTTTAATTATAAGCATTGATAACCGCAATAGACAAGGCGCAAGATAACGAGTTGAAATTTTGCTGTCTGTCGGTCGACAAGCAAACAAAGAAATGAGGACGAGTAAGCGACTAAGTTCACCGCAAGGAAACAGATTTTACCGCAGATGTTATTTCAGCGTTCGTTACTCTACCTCTTCCTTACTCCAGTGAAGACCAAAGAACACTAAGTTGCCATTTCTATGCATGGTGCCACTGTCCCTGAGTGTGAATACTGCCCAATCCATTATGGCTCATCGCATACAACCAACCAGTAGTCTAGAGCGACCAGCAGCATAAGACAAGTAACGACGAATCCCCCATTTGTAGAAAAGGAGTAAGCATTTCTTTCCTCTCAACTTGAAGTTGCCTCTCTTTATCGATGATGATTCTTGGTGAAGTTTTAACCAGTTAATTTTATCTTATATTTAGTTTTTTCATTATTGATTGCCTGTTAAAGGGAAACTGGAGTACGGGTTTCCCATTAACAGACAATAAATATTTGGCAAATGTCCTTTAATTATTTTAACTGCTTATACCATATGATAACGGATTCTACATTTATTTGGGAATTTATTAAGAAGGCTCATATAATATCCAGTTACTTCTTTAAGTTCATTTATTCTGTTTCTGGCTAATGGGAGGTTGATAAATTTTCCCAGACAAATATAAAAAATAATTATTGGCATTAAAAGAAAGAAACATTTGTTTTATTTTTCCTTAAATGGTCATATGGCGATTACCACCGAGGGACTAAGTCTCCATAATCAATTCCAGCCTATTACTATGCTACGTTAAAACACAAAAACAAACACAATAAACAAAAAGCAAACTAGAAAGAGACGTAGGAGGAGGTATGTTCTAGCATCGGAGAGAGGCTCGGCGATGGAGAATGTACCCAGCACAAAAAATCAATTAATATGTAGGAGGCTAGCATCCTCCAAAAAGTCTAGCAGTCAACTGTCAGGAGTATCCGAACCCATCCCGAGTGCCAAGGACAATCGGTAGCGACCAGATCGTGTTGGTACCGGAAGAGGTAACCTGAGTGAAGATCTATCAGAGTAGGATACTCAACGAGAATGTTGCGAACAGTATGGAGGAGAACGCACTCGTCGAAGTAAGGTGCAGGGGAACGCAGCATCAACTGGCGGCCTTGTCTGGTAGGTGTGCCCAATTTAGAGATGACAGAATGTGACCTGAACCCAGCTGATGTCTTGAGGTGTAGGTCCATTAAAACAATCGGGGCACGATGGCACGCATCTTTAAGATCCCGTCGGCCATTTCCTATCTTCTTTGCCAGTAAACTCGGAGGCTGACCTGACTTATTCTTTACAATATCTACTGTTCAGAAACCTATCAGAAGATATTCACATCTCCCGGGCTCGCTGTAGCCGTGGTGTCACAGATACCGCAAACCGGGTGGGTGCGGAAATTATAATACCACGATAGGGTGCTTTCTTAGTTATAATAGATTAAAATCCGGTCTTCGAACCGGACATAACGCGTTGTCTCCTATAATGAGTGGTGTATTGCAAAAAGTTCTGCCGTGAATATAGACACAGCGCTAGTAGAGCCATACTGACTTCAGACAGACTGCATATGGCGTAGAAGCAGACGCCCTCTTCGGACTTGGACCCATATGTGTAAGACACGAAGTGGGGTACAAAAGATAGATTGCAGTATTCCGGAGCTGTAAACGCCTTGGGGGAGGCAAAGCAGAAACGTGTCGACAAATCATCAATAGTGCTACCTACACTTACAGCTTTCTGGGCAGAAAGAGAGAAGATAAATAACATTGAGTAGGATTAGCATCTCTCGGGTGCATATGTACCGGCAGGATCGGCCCTTGACACAATTGAGAACCATTGAAGATTAAGGGAGACGCTGAGCTCGAGCATCATACACCGTGTATGATACAGAGCAGATAGCATCTCCCATGCACCAACAAACTTGCTCATAATAGTTGAAGCACAGAAGATGCCATTCACCAGACGAAGACCGGTGTGGCGAATCGATGCTACCTTTCACAATTCGAGTTGAGCCGCGGATGAGTATTAAAACTTCAAACGAACAAAGGATCGGCAGAATAACAAAGCGGTACTCCTAACAGCACGCTAATTGCTCAACTCAACGGAATGAAGAATGTTAATGGCGCGGGTACAATAAACCCTTAGGATACGGATATAGTCCTCCCAAGAGAAGAGTGTAGGCCATGAATGGTCTTTTTCAGGCTCCTTCTTTTCTTATGTTCTTAAGTCAGTGCAAAACAATACAAAGGAAGCTGCGCGAATCTACTTCTTGCAGCGAACCAAGTTTAGGATTAAGTCAGGTTTGTGGTGGATCGTAGATGGCGAAATAAATTCAATATTGTAGGGTTGTCCAAAGAAAACAGAAACCTGCCCACTTCATCATAACGACAGAGCGGTATAATGCCTGTTGGAATCGACGTTCTATATTTTGCATCTAGGCTGCACAAAAAAATATTGAAAGTACGTCTGTGTGGAACGAAACTAAATCAACTTCCAGAATTGACAAGGTGATCTTGTTGATGCTCAAGGCAAGGAGTATGAAAGTGAGAGTACTTTTATGTGAAGGACGCTCTGTCTGCCACTTTGTACCGGAGAGGGATCACCTAACGCTTACGTAGATTCCACGGTCTCAGAGAAATTCAGATATAAAAATATGGAAGGCTCTGTCTTGCCACTATCGTTTGAATGGTCTCTATGATATCATATTCACATGCGGTGAATTGCACCACGTAGAGGTCAGACAAATTGTGCGAAAGACAGCCGGAGTATAGTGATCTTTCCTTGGTTTGCAGAAATCTAATACAGTAGCCATTCACCAGGAATCTGGGAGGATACCCTCTGTCCAGATCTTGGTGAACAAATATAACAAAAATGTCCTACTATGCTCACATAGGTATTGAATCATGGCCTACGGGACATCGACCTGACCAGTGGCGGTGGCCGCACATGAGGTGAGAGCGGAACGCAACTCGCAAGGTTAATATATCTTTGAGGGCTTTTCCGTATCTTGAAGTAGCCACTCCCTTGAAGTTCATCATTTACCTCCCACCAGAATCCGGTCTGTTCATCCCGAAAGTTCAGGAACAGATCACGGCAGTTAAAAAAAGCGTATGTCGGTCAGTGATATGTAGACTCTTCTACATTCAGTACACCCATTTCCAGCTCTTCCATCAAGTCGGCATGGGGCTTACTACGGAGATTGATCGTGTACTTCCACTAGAGGGGGGCTTACAGCACAAACCTATGAGGAGAAGAAAAGACCTCAGTGCCATGACGTAAAGGAAGTTTTCTGCTTCGAGTACATTGACGGTGGAATGTACGCAGAAATAACAACATACCTCCTATTCGGGTATTGCTGCAGTGCCCACTACAGAAAGGTATTTATATCGAGTAGAAGAATGGGGTCATTATGTCGTGTGTAAATCGCGCATTTTTGTGTTTGGACACCATTTCGTGCTTTGGGGGTCGTAAAACCCTTGTACCCCACCCAGTAAGGTGGGCAGGGGGTGAGCACCCAGCATGGCCTTCTACAAAAAGAAAGATAAAGGAGAGGGGGGTAGACGAGCTTCCGCCTCTCCTTCCAGTTTTTTAGGAGTAAACGGCAATTCTATTGAAGCAATATATCCTTGTGGCCTAGCTAAGAGAAGATGCGGAGGTCATCTTCCACGTGAAGACCATTATGTAAATGTTCGTACTCTTCCCGGGTGCAGAATTCCGGGCGTTGTTGGCCGTAAAAGGCTATGTTGCTTTCGAGAACTTACTGATGGATGTTAGCCGGAAGAACCATCTTCACAAATATCCTTTTCTGAAATGAGGAAGTTTAGGACCGACAGGGAGGTGCCATCCAGGGGAGGAGGTCCCTTCTCTCCCCGTGAGTCCTCAGATACCCGTGCTGACCCAAGAGGATCTTGCAGGGGCGTACTCAGGCTTAGTGTTATTTCCCACCGAATCTAGTTTCACACCTAGGAAAGACTGGGACGGGGGAATCCCGGACCATCTGCTACATAGTGGTGTATAAATATGGCCAATCCTCTCCAATGTGTTTAGTATCCATATTCGGGAGTCAAAGTGACTATGACAGGTCAATAACTTTATTGAATCCATCGTGAAGAACTGTATTGGGGAAAGAGGGGCATGGGGAGGCCGGATGCCATTAAATTACAAACTTCAGGTAGACAAGGTATCTTGGCAGGGCCTAGCGGACGTTGTTTCCTCTTATTTTTGAAGTGGGCCACGTGCCCCTATCAAGGAGACCGAAACGAGACACATCGGTCGTACTTTGACCCCACGGGGGATCGGCCTAATGGACCTTTTGCGTAATCCGGCCGATACAGCTAGGACGAGCAGTTTACGAGAATTCCACCACTCTTTGGGAACCCCAGGGTAAATCCTACTCATAGCGTGGTAGGCTTTTTGGAGTGGCGATACGGCTTGGCGAAAAACCTCGGCGACGTCGAGTTTACCACATTTGAAATCCATTAAAAGAGGAACCAGAGAAAACTAAAATGATGACAGGGGGTGATGGAAAATAATACTGGAAATAGTGCATAAAGGGACCGTAGGAATGCAACAGCTTCCTAATGCTTGGACCTATTTATATTAAAGATTCTTTCCATGACTGAGTCCCTTGGAGGCACTCGGGCCGGGATGACAGTCTATTCCCCCAGGTATAAACTGCAACACTCGGCACAAACTACCTCCCTGTTGTGCCCTGTAAACGGGAGTTCGTGTTTCTCCTCAATGTTTCACTTGTAGCAGGATGGAGGACTTCTCCCGAGCTACACCCTCTTGTAGCTAGACAGCGAATTGAAGTGATAGTCGTAGAAAAAAGGTGGGTGCTGAGAGGGACAAGGGAAAAAACGCTTCATTTTTTGCCAGGCCTCATTAAAGAGTTCAAGTCAGCCCAGTGACGGGGCCTTACCTATTTTCACTGGAGCAGGGAGGGTGTCTTGCTCCTCCAGGTAACAACTGCAACAGTCTACAACGGATAACCGCCTATATATAATAATATATAATAATAACGTAGGATTTCTCATAAACTAAGACATCGCCATTCATAACATACGAGTATCAGAAAGAGATATCCAACTATATAGTAATTAAAATATCAAATAAGTATTCCCTAAAAATAAATTCATTCTGACTACACACATTTCACTCATGTATGTTCAAACATAAGTAGAACATTACTTTGATATGATAATGAGAAACTTCATTGAAAAGATTGAAGAGCAACGACATGAGAGTCGATCGGTCTTGTAGTGGGGTGAACCTAGATTACGCTCCGAAAAGTCTTTCTAACAAAATGCGATAAATGAGACGGGATGGAGCAATTGGAGAAAAGATGTACTCAACAAGCATATTTAGTGGATAAAAAATACTAAAAATACTAACAAAAAACGATAAATGAGACGGGATGGAGCAATTGAAGAAAAGATTGAATGCAATGTACTCTGTCGTAGAATGACTCACGACGATACCATATATCACTATTCGTTGAGGGAACTTCCTTAATTATCTTTAGAGTGCGTTAATGTCTGGCGGCAAATATTATGTATCTTCGATATGCTTAAGAAGTGGAACTGAGCTCAAGGATAATAATATTGCTATCATTAATAAAATAGAGTTTTATTAATAATAACTATCAACAAACACAAAAACGGAAAATATTGACATAAACAGAGAATTGAAAGGGTTGTGGGGGCTCGGCTAATCTGAGGATTTAAACGATTTAAAAAGGTAAAACAAATATAGAGTTAAAGAGATGGGATGGTTCGATAAACCATTTAAAGCACAGGATAGAATTGACAAAAGGGTCAAGTACTTAAAGGTGACGTTTGGCTTACGTAACTTTTACACTAGTGGTGCAGTGGAAGGTGGCGCGAAGGAATTTTCGGTCCGCTGGCGAGTTCCAGCCGAAGGGGGGGGGGATAAAAGGATCCTGACGTGGCGTCTTGGGAAGGAGAACCGTTTCTCGACGAACGGCTTGAAGAACAATGGCTGTTCTAGGTTGTTCTCTTCTGAACAAAGGGGGGATGAAAACCGTCTCTTGTCTACGGGCTCAAGAACAATGGCTGTTCTAATGTTGTTTTCCTCTGAACAACAAGGGGGAAGGGTGAGAACCGTCTCTTGTCTACGGGCTCAAGAACAATGGCTGTTCTAATGCTGTTCTCCTCTGAACAACAAGGGGGAAGGGTGAGAACCGTTTCTTGTCAACGGGGCTCGAAGAACAATGGCTGTTCTAATGCTGTTCTCCTCTGAACAACAAGGGGAAAGCCTTTTGGACTCGGCGTCGCAAAGGCTTGAACTTTGGCACTCAAGGGATATTGTCCTCCTTCTGGGCAAGTGATGGTGAATCTCGAGGTCGAGGTCCCTTGGCGCACAAAGGGAGAGAGGGTCGTGGTGATGTTTCACGACGAAAATCTGGATCTCCAATCTGATCTTAGTGGTAAAGTTTCCATATAAATAGCCAGGACATCTCCTTGGCGTGGGGGACAATGGGGTGGGAGCTTCGAGGGAACGCACAGCCGAGCCGGAGAACAATGCCTTATCTGCCCATAAGCCTAACTCAATCTGGCGAGGTCGGCGTATGGGGGCGAACGGGGGGACGATAACCTCTTTGTTTAAACATTGACATCCGGTAGCTGCGATAAGGCTCCAAGCTTCGAATCGAAGATGCACGTGGGCAGCATCGTGGTTTAAAATAATATGGGATAGGAGTTGAAATTAACGCAGCTTCAACTCGTTCTATCACATACTCAACAAGCATATTTAGTGGAGAAAAAATACTAAAAACAATAAGTTAAACAATACTTAGCAATAGAAACAAAAGAAATACTAGAAAATATCAGAGAAAGTGTTAAAGAATTCTATCAGGAGGTGTATGATAGCAAAGGCCACCATACGATAACATTTTTTCAATAAAAGCGTGTGAAATCCTTCTACTGGAGAAAGACAAAGTTGCGCACGCATTTAAAAGAAAGTATGTATATGCTAAAGAGCATGAGAGTTGGGGATTGTAGTAATAATAATCAACCTTATAAAGGTTGTGGTTGAACGTCTCGCGACACATACAAACTGTTAAGTTTAGAAGGCTTTCTATAGCATCTTCCAACGATTCCATTTTATTTCTGCTCTAAAAATCTGACATAGAAGACTTAAATAACTATAGACTAATAAGTCTCTTATCGACATCATATAAATTACAAAGCTCATAAGCAACCATAAAACTACGACAGCAATCTGCCAGTCTGTTCAACAATAATTGTAGAAAACAAATGACATTCGTACTCGTACTATTAGTGTAGTGTACACATTGATTGTTCAATGCAAATTAAAGATGTTTATTAAGAGAAAGACATTAATTTTTGATCACAATTAGAGTACTAGTTTTGGAACATCACGCTCTATCTTTCAGCTGTACAAACACGGAGAAATTTTATCAAATACATATCTTATATACAAAGTGGAAAATAAAAAAGGCAACAAATAATAATAATAAAACTCAGGCCAGGCCGAATGATACAATAAACACATGGAGGGAATATTTTCGAAGAGGGACTGGGTCCTCCGAATGGTCAAGTGATTCCTATCTTGGATGTGATGATCGATCTGATGACCTGGTTGAACTGTAAGTTCCATAACTAAGATTAAAGATTATAAGATTGAATTAATTAACTTAACTTCAACTTCCTATCGATTGAGCCAGTCATTCGGAGTTTAAAAAAATTGTCTTTTTCTCAATTAGAATCCAACTATGCTGGGTGATTTCTGCTCCTCAATAATAAAATAAAATACATATATGTTGTGGAAGAAATTTACCAGTCCTTAAACAATAATTATCTTTATATCTTAAAAATTAAAACTAATTAAACAATTTCAATGTCATTTTCAAATTCAAGATGCGCAAATATATAAAAATTAGATACGTTGATTAAAGTTAAAAAAATCCTTAAAATTGTTGACTAGTGTCAGCAAATATGATTTATAGGGTTTGGAAAAGCGCCAATCTTAAACTAGTCTTTAAATTCACAAATTCTCTTAAAAACTAATCTTAATCAAGCACCCCCCCCATCACATTCCGTAATAAAGTAGGTTTGAACCAAAGCAAAAGGATTTACTTAATAATCATAGAAAAATACCGACGTATTATTTTGCCATCGAAATCTGTCGTCTCATCAGCGGGGTGGTCTCCATCAGCATACAAATGATTGCGAATCTCATGGATTGAAATGTGCAGTCGGCTCCTGGGATGACGAGTGGAACTCGGCAGGTCACTTCTCACCCATACATATGTTTTGACCTTTCTTCGAATGTTTAAAGGCGTTGAACTGCAACCTTTATTTTAGCCATTTCACCAAATATAGTGAAATTGCTAGAAGAATATCTGATTAGCGAGAGTGGAAATGAATCAAAAGTATACCATTCCAGTAGATTACTTAGAATACTAGTAGGGACTAGATAGGCGCGCAACTCTCAATATTTTGTCGGTTTTAGAAAAGAAGGCAGTTCCCGTTACCGGGGCACAAGTCATTAGGAGAGCCAAAGCATCATGGTCACATAAAATTAGCGACAAAATGACGGATCTCTGCGTGTGAACTGACCAATGTCATAGGAAATGACAAGCTGTAAGGGTCAAATTATATTCACGGCATGAAATCCAATGTTAACTCTATTAAAGATTACCATAAATCAGTCCCAGAGATTACATATATGTCCAATCTTTGTTGGTCCATTCACAAGAAAAAAATCTTTAGAAAGTTTTTCGCTTATTCGGTTGTTTTTTTTAATTTGCTACCAAAAATCCTGAAGGACACATCGTTCCAAATCTTAATGAGTCTAAAGCGCCTAAGAAACGTTCGCCATACTAATTTTGAATCTAGTCACGTACAGTTGCGGAAATTTGGTTTACTTTTTACTGATATCCAACAAAATAAAGATTAGTTTTATTTTAGCAAATTTTTGAGAATTTTAAAATCAAGAACTGTTAGAAGTGTTCCATCTTAATGAATACCATATATATAATTTATCGCTTCCCTACTATTGTACTCGGGCTTCAGCGGATATAGAATTAATAACTATGCGATCCATCATTAGAGTTGTTTAGGGTTGGTAAAGTCTTTAATCTGCGATGTATTTTTACTATTAATTGTATTTTATGTTTGTTTTGTTTTTATTTCACTCATTTGTCTAATGATGGGCATTTTCTTCATCATCATCATCATAATCATCATCATCACTAACTCTATAAGGGGATTTTTTTGAGTATTTGAATAATAATTTCATCTTAGTTTGGTTATGACTTATGTTTTTTATCAAAGTTATTTCTAATAATTCTTTTATAATATCAAAAAACAAAATGGTGAAGTTCAGAAATAAATATAAGTATCGAATTTTTGTGATATTTTGAAGGGGAGGGGAGAAATTTAGTTTAGAGTTCCTTTTTAAAATTATTATAATTGGTGAAGTTTAGAAAATTTATAAGTTTAACCATGGCTGCTTTTTTTATATTTTAAATTTTAATCCTAGTAGCGAAGCGCAGAGCTCCCCACGTAGGGGGGAGTGGCGAAGCTATTGCCTGGTGTTTTAAAAAAAGTTTGTATATAAAAATATACCATGAGCAAATTTCAGGTTAAGATATAATCATAGTCAAAGGTTTTGACAATAGTTTACCGATAAGCGTTTATTTTAACTTTGTATTTAAAAAAAAAATAGTTAAGTTCAGAAAAAAATCAATTTCGATCATTAAATGTTTTCAATTTTTTTAAAAACAATAAGAATGTTATGAAAATTTGTTATCAGAAAAAAATTACCAATGGTGAAGTTCAGAAATTTTTTTAAAATTTTGACATACTGGAGGGGGAGGGGGAGAGGTTCGTTTATTCGAAGTCTATATCGAAGTTACTTCTAAAATATATTTTAAATTTTAATTTTTAACAGGAAGAAATAGCTACTGGCCCCTAAAAACGAGTAAAGCCAAAGAAAATTTTAGAGCAAATTTAGATGGGAAAAAAGAAAAAGTCTTGAGGATTGTTTTATACCGATCTCAAAAGAATCCCAATAAAAGTTTTTTCTTGCCTTCAGGACTACAAAAATAAGCATCGATGTGATAAGAGATAGACCAAAAGCAAATTATTAGGAGAAATGTACTGGAAACCTTTTAATTTTTTAGACCAAAACCCTGTTGCCAGATCTAGATAGGCTGTAGGCCACAGACCGAAGGTTTGCATGCGAAGTACAAGCTCTTCCTTTAGGGAGGAGCTTGTGTTTTCGTTAATACAATGAACATCTATTCAAGGTTTATAAAGTACAGGAAAGAATATTGGAAAATAGCCGCACACTGAATATCTCTAACCGACAGAGAAATCATCAATAAAACTAGGCTTGTAGACGATAACATGGTTAGTGGTCATTGTTCAGGTCACGCCATCTGGGCAAGTTGTGAGAAGGGCTCAAGTAAGGGAATGTGTCCGTCGATAAGATGACATCGGCAATGTGTAGTGAAATTCATCCACAAATTCCTAAAGTTCGCTCCCAAATCTCCCATTGCTGGGATCTGCGTTAAAGTCCCTGCTCAATATTAAATTGTTGATTCCTTTATGTGTGATTAATTGATTTAAGGTGACCAAAGACATTCTATAGCGGATCATATGTAGATTACGGACCTCAGCCTTGTTTGTGGTCCGTATTCTCCATATGGCCATTTTAATTAGGTTTCTATAACTTCCCGTTAAATTTCAATATTTGAAAAGTCGCTTTACCGAAATAAAATATTCATTTTTTTCCTTGGGTCTGGATCCTTCCATTGGGTTAATTTATTAGGTTTTTATACCTTCTTGTTATATTTCAATATTTAGAAAGTTTCTTCAACGAAATAAAATATTATTCAATTTTTTTCTAATATTATTTTTTTTTTTAGATTTTAAATTTCCATCAGTCATTTTCAAGAGAATAATTTACCCATCATGAATAGATCTATTTTCCAAGATGTCGTGTGCCCTCTAATATCAACTGCAGAGAGCAACCAAACCAAAGCCTATTCTAGCTACACACCGTGGCATAGCCTTTTCCATTTTAGGTAATTCGAAATTAAAACAAAACTTGTATAAATATCCTTCTGCATCGTAGTTAAATTAGAATCATCATTGGAAATATGTATTTCTTGAATCGGTTGAATGAAAATCTGTTTTCCCGTGGCTTATCACGTCATAGCAGCGGCAAATAATAGCTTTATTACTCTGAAAATACAAATTCAAAGGTAAATGATTCGTAAAACATTACTTTGCGCGGCGAATAAATTATAAAAGACAATTCACTTAGGCCTATAGAATACATTAAAAGTAAATTTTATTAAAAAACGTTCATTTGTAGTGTAGCACCTGTCCCTAAGCAAATTTATCCCACTTGCATGATTTCCATCCAAACACCTATCATTCCTCACCTTCTCAATAACTCTAGGATCGTCATCCTAGTGAGGTTTCTCTCGGCGGAGAAACGAAAACCACGACTCATCAAACATGAGTCATTTATTCATCGATTTAATTACTATATTATAAAAAAATAAGTTCATTAGCATTTGAAAGGTAAGCAGAGTTGGAAGGGGATGAGAGAAAGAGGGAGAAGTGAGAAAGAAAGAGGGAGAGGTCATAAAGAGAGGTGATGGCAAGGTGAAAGAGAAGTGAGAGAGAGGGTTGAGAGAGAGAGGTAAGTGAGAGAGGGGTGAGTGTAAGTGAGAGAGGGGTGAGTGAGAGAGAGATGTGAGGGAGAGAGAAAGGTATACGAGAGAAAGAGGACTGATAGAGCGAAAGAAGTGAATGAGAGATAGCGTGTGAGAGAGATGAGAGAGGGGGAGAAGGGAGAGAAACAGGGGAGAGAAAAGCCGAGAGAGAAATGGAAAAGACGCGTGGGAGACAAAAGAAGGGTGAGTGGGGGAAGAAAGAGAGAGAGAGAGGGTGAGAGAAGGTGAAAGTGCTAGGAGAGAGAGAGAGAGAGAGGCAGGGAGGTTAAGAGAGAGACGGAGATAGACAGAGCAAGAAAAAGAGAAACCGAGACAGAGAGAGAAAGGGAAAGGAAGAAAGGCAGACATACATACAGAGAGGGAGGGGGTAGACATATATACAGAGACAGGCATACGGAGAGACAGATGCAGATAAATAAATATACAGTGAGAAAGAGGCGGGGTGAGGGGGAAGGGGTCCGAGAGATGAGTAAGTGAATGGGAGAAAGAGAATGAGTGATAGAGAGACAGAGCGAAAAATAGATAGACAGACATAAAGAGAGAAATTGAAAGAGAAAGAAAACAGACAGAAATACAGAGAGAGTTACAAGGAGTTACAAGGATAGTAAGTACCTCAAAAGAACATTCGTTCCATTTCAATGGAGGTACTTATTTTTTTGTATTTATTTGCTACATCCAAACTTTTTATTATGCTACTTGTGCTACATTATGCAAGAGTTAACTCTTTTTTGTCAATTTGCTGTTCTCTCATAACTTACTTATTCTATAATATATTTTACATGTTAATATATATATATATATATATATATATATATATATATATATATATATACATTCAACTTAGATTAGGGTTTCTCGTTCAATATTAGAACATAAACTCGTTCTTTGTCTTTGGTTAATGATTCTGAGCTATAAGGAATATTTAGAACATATTCATTTCAAAAAGCATTTGATTATGATTTCATACAATAAATATATTTTATAATAAATACAATTAATATTTTGTAAATCTTTAAATTAGCATACAAATTTTATCTTAACTTATTAGTCACGTCACATATTATGTGAGATTTCTTAAAATTTTGTCTAATTTCTTTTTAAAATTTTGTACTGTATTACATTTCACTACATCTTCTGGTAATTGATTCCACTTGTTCACAATTTTATACGCAAATGAGTTTCCACATATATTTGTGCGAAAATTCTTGGGTTTTATTTTCATTCCGTTTGGTCGCGTAGTAGATGTGCTAAACTGAAACCAAATATTAGAGTCAACATTTTCTATTCCTTTTAGTATTTTAAACATTTCTATTAATTGACCTCTCAATCTTCTTGTTTCAAGGCTGAATAAATTTAATCTTTCTAATCTTGTTTCATAATTATAATTCCTTAGTTCTGGAATCAATTTCGTGGCTCTGTCTTGTACTTTTTCTAACTTCTCAATATCTTTTCTTAAGTAAGGAGACCAGGCTTGGGAACAATATTCTAATTGTGGCTTTACTAGTGCATTGTACATATTCAGAATTATAATTTTATTTTTGAAAGTGATTTGGCGTTTTATATATCCAAGAATCCTTTGCGCTTTCTTTTCGACTTCGATGCACTACCGTGAAAACTTTAGATCGTTTGTAATGTAGAAACCTAGGTCTTTTTCATTTTCAGTTTCTTTAACCTCATTGTCGAACAGTTTGTATTCTCTCCTTGGATTATTATAACCAATATGCATTATTTTACACTTTTCAAGATTTAAGGGCAATTCCCATTTTTCCGTCCATCTTACTATTTTATCAATATGATTTTGAAATTCTTGAACATCCTGTTCAGTAATTATCTTTTTTCCTAATTTACAATCATCAGCAGACTTAGCTAGATCAACTGAGAATGACACACAGAGCGAGAGAGTGTTACAGACAGAGAGACACATACAGATTAAAACAGAGAGAGAGAGAGAGAGAGAGAGAGAAATAGACATAAAACCGACACATAGAGAGAGTGAGTGAGAAAAGGAGACTGCGAGAGAGAGCGTGGGTGTGAGAGAGAGAGAAATAGAGAAAGAGAGAGCAGAGACAAGTCCGAGATAAAAAGATACAGAGCCACAGACAATGATCGAGAGAAACAAAGAGAGACAGACAGACAAAGATAGAGAGAAATAGAGACAGACAGATAAACAGAGATAGAGACAGACAGATAAACAGAGAGACAGACAGACAGTGCATGAGAAAGAGACACAAAGAAAAGAGTTACAAGGAGTAACAAGGAAAGTAAGTACCCTAGGAGACCCTACGGTCCATTCAAAGAGGGTACCTTTGGACTAGCAATCGAGCAGGCACATGGCTGCTCAATTGTTTTGCGTCCCTAAACGGCCACTTTTCAAGACTTTGTCTAGTCTTGACTTGAACTGGTCAACAGATTCACTGTTGACAACTTCCACTGGAAGTGCGGTCCACTTACCGCAGATACTGTAAGTGAAAAAATGTCCACACAAATTGTGGTTGTAACGCTTCAGTTTAAGTTTGAAGCCATGATTGCGCGTTCTGTTCTCACTCAGTGTGAAAATATCCCGGTAGTCAACATTGTCGAACCCTCGAAGTATTTTGAAAACTTCGATGAGCTGACCAAGCAGTCTACGGGTTTCCAGCGAAAACAGATTTTATTCCCTTAGTCTATCCTCATAACTTTTATGTCGGATAGAGGGATCAGTTTGGTTGCCCTAGCTTGTAGGCGTTCCAACCTTGCGATGTCCTTTCAAAACGAAGGACTGCAAAATTGTACGGCATACTCCAGGTGAGGTCGGACAAGTGAGTTGTACAAGCACAGTACAATCTCCTGGTTCCGATAACCAAACTGGCACTTAATATAGCCTAGCATCCTTTGGGCCTTTTTCTCCGCCTCAATGCACTGTTTCGAGAACTTGAGGTCACTAGTGATTGTTACACCCAAGTACTTCTCAGTGTCACTCGATTCAAGAGCAGTGCCCTTAAGGATATACTGAGATTGGGGGTTTCTGTGGCCGATATGCATCACTTTGCATTTGTTCACGTTAAAAGGCATTTGCCACGTGTCTGACCACTCCCCAATCTTCCCAAGATCTTCCTGCAGGCGGGCAGTATTTCCATCCTTTGCAACGTTCATACCAAGCTTGGTTTTGTCGGCAAATTTGGAAATCTTAGCAACCATGTCACCGTCCATGTCGTTAACGTAGATGATGAATAGTAGTGGTCCCAAGACAGAACCTCGAGGCACCCCGCTAGTAACGGGCACCCACTCAGAAGACTGTCCATTCACCACCACCCGTTGCCGTCTGCCACTTAGCCAGTTCTCGATCCAGCCGGCTACCTTTCCGTCTATGCCCAGCGCTCGCACTTTCCGGAGAAGGTGGCGGTGTGGTACCTTATCAAAGGCTTGCTGAAAGTCTAGGTAAACCACATCCACCGCCTTGTCCTGATCCTGCTCACTGAAAACAAAGTGGAAGAATTCCAAAGGTTCGTCAGGCATGACCGTTGCCTTCGGAAGCCGTGCTGGGAACTCCTCAGTAGCAGGTTTGACTCTAAATATGACGTCACTTTGTCCACCATGATGCTTTCCATGAGTTTACCGACTATCGAAGTCAGACTGATAGGTCGGTAGTTCGACGGTTGGTTACGGTCTCCTTTTTGAAAATAAGAGTCACCTCCGCCTCACGCCTGTCTCTAGGAACGCATTCAGTGCGGATTGACATGTTGAAGATTGCGCTCAGGTGTCGTGACACTTGATCGCGCACTTCTTTCAACACTTTAGGTAGAAACCCATCCGGGCCAGGTGACTTATTCGTCATTAGGTCACTGATCTTCTTTTTGATTTCTCCTTCGGTGAAGTCCATATTCTCCAGCTTTTCTCCCGAGTAGGAATCCGTCGGCTGTGAGATGGGACCACACTCTTCAGTAAACACTGAAGAGAAGTTGTCGTTGAGGAGGTTAGCATTTTCTGCATCTGAATGCTTTAATGTCCTCTCCTCATTCCTCAAATGGCCAATCGTTCAACGGATTGGTTTACGGCTGTTTACAGAGAGACAGATACTGAGACACAGACACATAAAGATATATATATATATATATATATATATATATATATATATATATATATATATATATATATATATATATATAGATAGATAGATAGACAAACCAACATAATGAGAGAGCAAAACAGAGAGAGAGAGAGAGAAAGACAGGCATTCCCAGATAGAGAGAAAGAGACATTCCCAGAGACAAACAGACAGACATAAACAGTTTGAGAGAGAGAAAGAGCGTGATGGAGAGAGACAGAGATACCGAAAAACGAGAGAAAGAGAGACAGACATAGATGCATATAGAAACAGACAGACATGCAGGGAAAGAGACAGCCATACTCGGGCATTGAGAGAGACAGAGAGACAGGCAGACATACATATATATAGAGAGACAGAAATATAGAGAGTAATATAGAGACAGTGATAGAGAGAAAGAGAGAGAGAAAGTGAATGAAGGTGAGTGGGAGTGAGTGAAGGGAAGTCAGCGTGAGTATGTAAATATGCCAAAACGACAAGCTTACTTTTATGTGTTAAAGCGCCCTCCGAAAACAGCTAAAGGACAGCTGAAACTTAAATACTGAAATGTACAGGGTGAAAAAACGAAGTGTAGACTGTTTTTTAAAGGCAATAAGGATCTGGTAACGGAAGGCAGGGTTTCGATGGATGGGTGTACATCCAGTGATGGGGAAATGTGTTGAGTAAAGTGGAATGACAATTCCATAGTCACCGTAATTTCTTCTTCGTATGATTGGAATAAAGAGAAATGTAATTTCCTTCGCTGGGACAAAACAGAAAGAACAAATGTAGAAGCACCCTGCCCATCAGCAGTGCTTCAGTACTGTAGGAGTATGCGAGGTGTATACAAGCTTGATTTTTCATCTCACTGTACAGAATTCGTTTAAAATCTAAAAAACTGGCCATTGAGGGTCATTTTTCACTTTGTACACCTGGCAGTTATTGCGTCTTGGCTGCCGTAAATGAAAGACTGTGAATCTGCAGGAATGGCTCTCCCGGAGCAACTGACTCTTTTGAAGCGTCGCTGAATCTATGAAAAATGCGAATCAAACCCACTTGTCATTGTTACTCCAAGAAGGCCACCGAAAAGGATTTTGCGCTATTACCGAAAAATGCACTAAAATAGGATTGGATTGGCCATTTCCAAGAGTGGAAAAACCAAAAAGGTGAAAAAAATGAGGTGTAATGGACCTTACCTTTTGCAGCCACTGTAAAGTTTCTCATGGATTGTTTATTTTATTTTGTGGAAATTATTAACCTTTTAATTTTCTGGATTTTCTATTTCGTATATTTTTTAAGCCAATATAGTCAAAATATATGGTTCATGCCATTATTTAAAAAATAAAGATTTTGTGTTACTAAAATGTGTATTATAACTTTTAATACTTTAATAGTAATAAGAAAACAAACCCTCAAAATAATAATATTCGATGAAAAAAATCATGACATAGGTTAACCCTATGAGTCACCTTGAATCATATAGGATCCTCCTGGATTCAAGGAAGGATTCAATGAAACCAAACTCATTGAGGTAGGCCCTGGTCATGAAATTTATATGCGTCAAAAGAAAACGATGAAATTCTTATACAACGAAAACCAACTGAAAAAAATAATTAATGGCTTTGAAAAGATTTTATTCCTTCCGCGTCGGTGGAGTTCGCGGATGATAATGAATATACTGAGCAAATGGAATCTTACCAATGTTTTACTATTTTTTTTTTCCTGATAAGCTTTTAGAACACATGAGTGAAAAAAATTCAAAAGGAAAAAATAAAAACTCTTATTGGCATACACATTGAGATAGGGTCTCTTGGATTCCCAAATCACAGATTTACTGGAGAGAGGATCGCCGTTACGGGTTAATTGAAGATGTCATGACGTTCAACAGATTTAGCAGTTTGCGTAATAAACTCGATTGCGTTGACAACTTGCAGAACAATCAATGAGATAATGACAAATTTTGGAAAGTGTGACCAATATTAGATTAATATGTAAAAGAGTAGTCCAAAGAAGCTCCAGAAAAAAGAGTTTGCATAGATGAACACTGCAG
This sequence comes from Ceratothoa steindachneri, assembly GCA_963969495.1. Taxonomy (NCBI): domain Eukaryota; kingdom Metazoa; phylum Arthropoda; class Malacostraca; order Isopoda; family Cymothoidae; genus Ceratothoa; species Ceratothoa steindachneri. Next base: position 53,219,374 of record OZ018327.1, read on the forward strand.
GTCAAGCAATACATGAAAGGCAAACCTAATCGTTGTGGTCTAAAATTAGTTTTTCTTTGCGGTGACTCAGGAATGCCTTATAACTTAATTAATTGATTACCAAGGAAAATATAAAATATTCCCTAACAATACAACCATTTAGGGCTTTCGGGGGTTGTAGTTATGGCAGTAATAGAAAATAGACTAGAACCTTGGGCCGATTACTGATTATTTTTTTATCATTTCTTTACCTCGCCATATTTGGTGGCCTATCTCTTTGATTATGGGATATATGCAGTGTATGTGGACAGTTAGGAGTAACAGGGTTGGTGGGAATTTGCCCTTAATAAATCATTTTAAATATGTTTACACACTATTAATAAATTACTTTCTTGCAAGTCCTTTTGGGATTTATTATATTTTGGGAATGTAATTTTATATTGATTAAACCAATGCCGGTTTTCAAATGTGGAGCACTATTGTATCTGTTTTGAAACTTCATCCATTCAAGAGAGCTAAACAACATCTACTTTCAACACCACACACAAAGAAGAGAGTCGAATGAGCAAAGCTGCTCCTTTAACGGCTCCTTGATCACGCGCAATCTTCAGTTTTATGGACGGATGAGAAGTTGTTCACTGTCAAGGCCTCCCACAACATACAGAATACTCATGTTTGGGCATAAAATTAAGATGGAATTATGATTAACCAGTGTTGGTGATGGTGTTGGCGGGCATGTCATCAATGGGCCAAAAAACACCTCTCATCTTCCTTGAGGGAGAGCGGAAGAGATAAAGATCACTCATTATGTTTATTTAAAGAAATTGAAGAAGAATGTCATTCCCTAGGTGGATGCCACCATTGAAAATACCTATATGACACGAGCAAGAAGGAGCAACTCCCCACACAGCAAATAAAATTCAATTGTGCTGGCAGGCAAATTTCATAGGGTTTTGGTCAAAGGAACTTTTCCCTCCCAGTGCTCCAGATTTGAACCTCATGGACTTTGTAGTACGGTAAATGCTTAAGCAAAAGGCTTGTACAAAATATCATTAAATTTTCGAATTTTTGAAGGTCAAACTGTAAAAATTCTGCAAGAAAATGAGTGAAATCTGCGAATTAATTGCGCTCATGTTACACTTGCACTTCGTTTATATTCAAAGCAGTAAAATGCTCGTATGGACTAAATTAAGACCAACTTCATGTAGTTGGTTTATCGTTAAAAGAGATAATAGAGCTTAAATCATGAATTACCCGGAGTGAAGCGGGTATGTCTATGCGAGGAGTGCTGAATACCCCTACACAAAGCTGAATGGTGCGTTAGCTAATCGTGTATGCTTGTGCGCGAGCGTCTGCTAACGTCTTCGTGGCTGTCCGTCGAGGTGAAGGAGGAAGGTCTTCGTTCTGATGATTCCACGATTGTCTGTGAATTCGGAAGAGAATGAGTTTGCCAACACGATCCATAAAAATGATATTCACACCCTTAATTTGGTTCTCCGAAGTGAAGCAAGTGTTTATTTAACGCGTCAATGGTTAAGTCCTTGAGACTACTAAATGGTCCCGAATGATTTCAACTCAACACTATAAATTACACAGGTCTGCGTCATTTATTAATTAGAGGTATTTTTCATCTGTGAATTTATTTATTTTACATGTTAATATAAAAAATAACTATTTTTTTATAATCAAGTCAATTTAGTATAGTATAAGTAACCACCTTCATAATGCATGGGGCACGGCTGAGTGACGCTCCTCACCCAAGCATATCTAATTTCACGCTTCTGATACGGTGTGAAGGTGGCTAATCATTGCTAAACTATCCGCATATCGTCGTTACGTACAGTGTAGTCTACTTGATTACCAGGTCATTTATTTTAGTATGATACCCAATATTTAAACCACTAAATTTATTAAATTTTATTTTTCGTAACTCATATCAATTGTGCTGGTTGCACAAGGCGCTACACCACTTAATTTTTTTCCTTCTCTCCGAAACGCAACAGAGCGAATAAAGAGCATTACAAACAACGCCACTGGAATTAGGAATTAGGTTCATACATTGTTTTATCACATCCTCTTGTCAACCCACAACAGATTCTATTTCCACCTGGACAATTTTATCAAATTAATTAACAAAAAATATCCAAGTTTTCATTTTTCTAAAACTGAAATTTCCAAGTCTCAGGTGGCAAATTGGAAGCTGGTATTTTTGATCGTCTTCAAATCAGGGAACTTGTGAAAGATATTCAATTTAACAAATGCATAGAGAACAATGAGACGCATGCCTGACTTGCCTCTCATTTAAGTCTATTGTAGTAAACTTTCTGGGCAATCAACGAAGTCCAAACTGTGAACTTGTTTTAGAGGAGTTTCTTCAAAATTCTTTGTGTACACATTTCAATAAAGATGAATTTTCTCAGCTTACATCTTGAAAACTTTCCAGACATCGGAGGTAAATAAAGCGAGAAGCAAGGAGAGCATTTACCCGATGTTCGAGTGTTGGAAGAGAGGTATCACGGTTGCTGAAATGTAAATAACTTGCACATTAAATCTTATTTATCAAGAAAGATTTCTTTCCCTCTGATTGTAAATTTGCCATCATTTACATATATTTTCAATATTTGTAGGTTAAGTAAATGCGTTTTGATAAAGCAAATGTTCTAATCCCATATTATTTTCATATTCGCATTAATTTTTAAAATTAATCTTGCATAAACAGTAGAACTTATTAAAAAAAACTGATAAGAGATTTTAATTCAGCTAAGCACCGTGGCGTAGTATTGTCTACGAAGGAAACTCTCGTAGACAGCACTTTCCAGTTGGCGCAAAACAGCCGACGTGGAGTGGAACTTTCATAAAACGCAATGTGCAGAAAACGGATAGCCCCGCTGTCCAGTAAAGGGTTAGATTAACATTTACCAATTACTCCATCAACTCGCAAACGCAATAGGTTAGAGATTGTACAGTAGAAGAAGATCCTGTTAAACAAATTTAACAGAAAAGCCATGCTTCACTACTAGGGGTGTCGAACATATAATTGGGACATCGCCCGGACCAGTGGTGGTGTCCGCTCACGAAGCGAGAGGGACGCAACTTAATGTAAACCTGTCGTTGAAGGGTTCTCCGTCGCTGGGGGTAAAGTCCACTAGGCGGCCTAGAGCGACATTGCGACGTGCATCGAACGCTGGCCGATAAGCATCCCACTGATTGCGGTCCTATTCTCCTAGATAACGGGAGGGGGTTATGCGAGAACTTGCTCTGAATCCTCCTGACTCTCTTCCACACATTTGCTAGATGGGGTTTGCCGTTAAGTGAAGACATGCATGACCGCAAGAAAGAGCGGCGGGCGTGTTTCAAAACACAACAGAACCTAACCCTAGCTCAACGAAATTCCCTTACAGTGAAATCGTTCGGGCGGCGCTTATATAGGTTTGCGTTCAAAACGGTGAGACGTTCTAGGAATATTAGTTAGGCTTACGGCGATAAAGTTCTTGAAATACAGACCACCACGCCCACTCCAAGTACCACTGGGTTGGAGGTCTCTCAGACGGCAGTGGTCCAGAAAATGATATTTGAATGAGAAAGTGATTGCTACCATTAGCACAGAAATATATTAGGACAAGAAAATAAAGCGGTTATCTAGCAGAATGCGTAAACTCATCTACATTTAGGACTTCTATATCCAGCTTGTCGATTATTTTAGCAAGGAGCTGAGCCCTGAGATTGATCAAGTAATCTTCACAGAGGAAGTGTCTATCGTTCAACTATCTGAGCAGTAGAAAAGGCCTGGCCAACCACCCCACAATACGGCGGAGTTCCTCCGCGTCTAAGTCGGCTGACGGTGTAATGTACACAGAAATAAAGGTATACCTCCATTCAGGTGCAGCTGCACAGCTACTGCCTAAGAGGAAGTATTTAATGCAAAGAAAAGAACAGAGCTATCATGACGGGTGAAAATGACATCATTTTGCACTCCTCATATTCCGTTGTGTGGAGTCGCAAAACCCTTATACCCCGAGAGTTGGCAGGGGGCATGCACCAAGAATGGTCTCCTGCAAAAACAGCTAACGGGGAATGAGCCTTGTCAGGTCCTGCGAGTTGGATCGGAGTCCACGGCAATTCCATTAAAAGAATATGACATTCAGGCATATCTCGGGGGAGATACGGAGGCCCTGCTGGAAGAGATGACCCTCACGGTAATATCCGATCGGTTCCCGCTGTATAAACCCCGGACGCTGTTTGCCAACCAAGGCGCTGAAGTCGCTGTGATCTTCGATTACTTATCGGGGGAGGTTGGGAGGTTACGCTCACATTGCTTAGAAAAAGCGGGTTTGTGGTTTTCCACAATTGACACACTTGGTCATACACGATAGGGACTTATTATGCGCGGCATTGGAGCAACTTACACAGACTTTGAGTAAACTAGACTTTGCACGATTACACAAACGATTCATATGGTAGTAGAGGTAATAATAGTAGCACCTCCGCAGCAGATGCACAAATTCCGTCACGCGGTAGTGATACCAACCGACTTAGGGAACCTATCATAGTCGAACGTCACGATAAGTGTATGGGTGGGTCTCAAGGCCACTCCCTGTTTTCTCATCACACTTTTGCGTAAACCAATAATTTCACGAACTCCAAGGTAGAATGTGACTTGACACTCACTGGCGTGCCATTGAGTGTCCTGGGGACACTAATCATGGCGGCATCGGCGGGATCCACCAGAAGGCTTCCTTCTGAGAAACGGGTCGCGTTCAGCACTCTACCAATCAAATTATCTAATGCTCTCCTCTGGATGTATCGTGATTTTCTTTGCCAACATTATGTTATCAGTAAAGAGAATAAAGAGAAAGAGTTTGAAGCTAGCAGGCTTGAAAAGGCCAGGTAGTCTCTCATATAGTATCGCCGAGATAATTGGAGCTTTCCTCTGCGCACTTACAACTTTGTTCAGTGCCCCCAACCCCTCCACCCTAGAGCGCCACGAGGGAGGACATGCCGATCTTGCGCTGGTCGCTTGCTGAAACGGCAACGGGCTCTGACTTCTATTATTTTTAGGGGATAGGGGATTGGAAATGAATCCGCTTCTCTTCACTGCCGAAAGCAGCCCCTAGGACATTCGGACCAGCCTCGGCAAGATTCGTCTGCAAGATAGAGAAGGTCTTGGCTGTCAAAGAGGCACTAGTCGGGGGAGGATGTCGCTCTTATCCTTGTGACTCATCTAGGGCCTATAGCCACGTCAAGACAGGTTTGTACAGTAGCTGGTTTAGTTTCGGTGTTTGACACCGAGACCAGGTTTGCCTCCATTTGAGATACTGCCATCTTGACTGGGTCACCTATGGAAGCATGTATAGCTAAGACGGACTTTCATGTGGCCACTTCCCGTCCACCAACCAAGGTATCTCGGATTCCATTCTTCAATCTTCCTTAAGTCGGAATAAAGTCTCTGGCTGGCGAACTGATGTCCATCGGGAAAGAGAAGGGGCAGCCACCCCGATCCCCTGCAATATAAAAATACATGACTGCGTGACTGCAGTTGGCATGGCCCTGTGGGCCCTGCTTTCCTTTGCCCTCCTAAGGGGTTGGCCATATCAAGTCTCTCCCACAGGAAACGGTCTATTTTGGGTAGCCTGATTACTTCCTTGGCACTTCCCTGTGATATAAAAAGGGGACTGCCGTTGGTCGGAAGATAGAGTTGCCCATAGATGATTCCACAGAAAGGAGGGAGGGCAAAGCCCCCTTACCTTATAGGGCTAGGAGAGAAGGGTCGGAGGGGCTTCTGAGAAAGCACATGGGGGCCACTTCCTTTTGAGAAGTCGAGCTGTCTGAGAGCAGCTTCAAAGATGGCAAAGAAGTAAGGTCTCCATAGGATCAGAAAATTCCAGAATGTGATCATTTCCATATATTTCCTCCTGGACCAGGGTTAAAGGGTTTTACCAACACGAGCTGCAATTTAGGCGAAAGTGTCCTGGAACTTTAAACATAAGCGATGGTACCGGCGTGGCCACCTTTTATGTGTACTGCATGAAGGTGAGAAGAGTTGACGGCCCAACACACCCCTTACTAGCCAGTGGGCTTTGGGCCGTCGCAGCAGTTAGTGACCTCCAACTCGACTAAGACTTATAAGAGGACGAAAGTGCGCAGGGCAACCAGAACTTCTGCGGATAGAAGAGAAAGTTTCAAAGGGGGTAGGATGGTGGGTGATCACCTATTATTATCATACCCTGGTGCTAGGTGATACCAGGATGGCATGCAGTCCACCAAAGAACCATGGCCACGGACTCAAAGTCTCTCCAGGAGGCAACAATCCTCCGGGTACAAAATATCGGTAGAAAAGTTTTTAGTGGATAGCCGTAATCATAATCATAAAAAATAATAAGAATAAATAATAATATTATTATTATTATTAAATAATAATAACTAATACAGTGTCACCAAAAAAAAACTGGCCCCAACTTTTGATAGGCCTCATTTATTAGTTTTCAGCAAAGATTGAATGAAACTTTGCTGATAACTAGTTTAATCTGTTTAAAAACATGATATAAAAACATAAGATTTTTGTGGCTTTTCTTCTTTATTCTAGAGCACGTGTTTGAGATGACCTCCATTTAGCTCTGTGCATTTCTTGAGGCGCAGCCCAAAGTTGTCCATGACGTCCTTACAAACCGACCGACTAATGGCTCTGATCTCTTCCCTGATGGCTTCCTTGAGTTCCATGATGGCCATGGGTCTCCATGCGTATACTCGGTCTTTAAGGTAGCCCAGAGAAAGAAATCTGGGGGGGGGGCTAAGGTCTGGGCTGTGAGGTGCCCACTCAAAATCAGTCTTGAAACTGATCACACGGCCACCAATGTTCTCTTTCAGCAAATCTGAGGACAGGTTTGAGGTGTGAGAGCTTGTTCCATCTTGCTGGTACCAGAATCTCCCCATAAGTGACGGTAATAGGGTCTGTAGCTCTCTCTTGAAGGTTTTTAGGACCTCAACATACCGCTCCTTGGTGACTGTCACTGTCGCGCCAGATTCTTCGAAAAAGAATGGTCCGATGATGCCTCTGGCTGAGATTGCAGTCCATACCGTGCACTTAGGGGAGTGTAGGGGCTTGGTGGCTACCAAATTTGGTCTGGAGGTCTCCCATAAGACATTTTTCCTTGAGTTTACCTTTCCTTCAAGATGGAAGTGAGCTTCATCTGAGGTCCAAAGGAGGTTAAAGAAAGTTGCGGTCTCCTGAATTTTCTCCAGTATCTTGACTGCCATAGCCTTTCTCTTCTCCTTCTCTGATGTTGTAAGGGTCTGTTTCTTCTTTTTTATGTATGGGTAGGCCTTTACATGCATAACTAGCACTCTCCTGCAAGCCTCACGGGACATACCGAGGGACTGACTTCGCTTGCGCACAGAGCGTTTTAGACTCTGCTGAACTGACTCTCTCACGCTCTCAACCAGCTCGGCTGTACGCCCCCTGGGGCGTCCTGAATGGCTTGTACGGTTGTCTCTGGCTACAATGAGGTTCTCTACTGTCTCATAGTTCTTGAAGTGGTCCATCCAGTCCTTAATTCTGCTCTTAGAGAGGGCTTTTTCACATTCGAACTGATGCACGAAAGTGTCCTGCACTTTCTTAAACGAGCTTGTCTTGTAGTAATGTCTGACGTAGTATATTCTTTGCTGGAGCTCCCATTGAGATCTAGTTGTGTTCACAGGCGTTGCTTCTGCCATTTCCTGTAAAGTAAGGGTGATTAGTGAATGAATGAAGGATATATCACAAAAAGTGTGTGTATGCCCGGTTGGGGCGGTTGACCCTGTATGTACTAATAACACAGGGGAACAATTTTAATCACATTTTCTGGTGACTTAGATTTATCTGGCAATTTGAATTCGTTTTTTCATGCTGATTTCAAATATACTCGTATAATCCATTTTACATGCTATAGTTATTTTGTAATTTCTATTTTCTCGTTTTCTCGAAAACTGTCCTCCGGACGGACAGAGAAGGTACTTGTAAAAAGCAAATACTTCACACTACATAGTAGTAAGATAGTAATAAGTGTTATTATGCAAAATATTGACATTATTGTTTTTTTTTCAGGTCTCATGTTAGAGTGATGGCTTCGTCAAGAGGAAATAACCTAATGATCCAGACACCTTCTGCTACATGCTAGTTCGTCAAAGGCGCAATATATCAAACTTTGTGATCTGTACTTGTAAGGCATATTCAGATGTTCCTTTTGGCGATCAAGATAAGAAGTGGGCCCCACATGCTGTTTGCCATAGTTGTGTGGAACATCTTCATGAGTGGACGAAAGGAAAGAGAAATGGTCTTCCTTTTGGAATCCCAATGGTGTGGCGAGAGCCAAAGGATCATGGATCGGACTGTTATTTCTGTCTGGTGAATACTAAAGGGATTGACAAGAAAAATCGGCACAAGATCAACTACCCCAACATTCCCTCGGCGATCTGGCCAGTACCTCCTTCTAAGTCTTTTCCAGTTCCGATTTTCAGTGGATATGTTTCCTCCCAGGATGAAAATGATATACCTGATATGGACCTCCACGGAATAGATTCAGAGTTTGCAGATTCATCATCAGATGCTGAACAGTCATTAGCTTCTCACTGTTTTGTCCAAGGGATTTGAATGACTTGATACGTAATTTGGCGCTCTCCAAGAAATCTGCAGAACTTTTAGGCTCCAGGTTGAGTAAAAGATATGCTTAACAGGTCGGTACGGGTATCATATTACCAAACAAGGGAGAGTACATTTATTAAGTATTTCTCTGAGGACAAACAATTTTTATATTGCCACGATGCTCCTGGTATGTTTACTGAGTTGAGGCTTGGCACGTATAGCCCTGCTGAGTGGAGACTATTTTTGGATAGCTCCAAGCGTAGCTTGAAGTATGTCTTCTTGCATAATGGCAATGACTTTGGTGCAGTTCCTCTCGGTCACTCTGTCCATCTGCGAGAAAATCACGATTATATAAGAATAATCATAGATTTATTTAAGTACCATGAACAAAATCGGACCATATGTGTAGATCTTAAGATGGTCAACTTTCTCCTTTGCCAGCAGAAGGGTTATACAAAGTTTCCATGCTATATTTGAATGTGGGACAGTCAGGCCAGTAACAAACACTGGTCTCCAAAATATTGGCCAGTTCAGGAAATTTTGGAAGCAGGAATCCCAGACATTGTTAATGAGCCAATCGTAAGTCGAGAGAAGATCGTTTTCTCTCCATTTCATCTCAAACTGGGGCTTATGAAGCAGTATGTCTAGGCGTTGAGCACTGACAAATGATTGTTTTCAGTACATAGTATTGGCGCTTCCTGCTTTGTCATACGAAAACATAAAAGCAGGAGTATTTCATGGTCCCCAAATCCGAAGACTTCTAAGTGATTCTAGATCCGTGAACACCATGAATGAAAAAGAGAAGGCAGCCTGGCTCTCATTTTCTGCCGTTGTTCATAACTTCTTGGGAAACAAAAAAGCGCATAACTACGAGGATCTGGTTACTGATATGCTTTTAGCATATCGTGATCTGGGATGCCACATGTGTGTGAAGCTGCATTTTCTAAATAGTTACCTCGACCGATTCCTAGAGAATCTGGGAGCCGTAAACGACGAACGGGATTTGATAAAGATGGAAGAGCGCTACCAAGGTCACTAGAAATAGACACATGATGGCGAGCCACTGCTGGACGATTAGAAGAGATCAGCCAGAGAAGACTTACAAGAGAAAGAGTTACAAAACGCAAATATATGCCCGATTGAAATCAAGAAGAGGTCCTCCAGCCTGATGTACGGTCATTAATAAATTAGCATCTATTTGATTACAGTATTTGTAATCCTAATCTGTAATTCAAGTTTCTTCTCATATGCAATAAAATGTTTGTGCAAAAAAACTTGCTTTACTTTAAATAAGGCAAAAGGACGATTCAAAATTACTTCAAATGAAAATTATTGTATAATATTAGTTATTGATATTACGAAAAATCTGTAGCATTTAGAGAGAATCTGATTTCAGATTTGAATTCAGTATGCTCGAATTAGGTTGGAAAATGTACTTTTGTCAATTCACCAAATACAGGGTGTTCCCCAGTGTAATTGTAATAATAATTAATATAAAAATAATACTAAATATAATTATAATAAAATTAATATAATATTAATAAATTATAATAATTATAATAACAATAATAATGTTAATATTAATACATAATAATAATGATAAAGTAAAGTAGTACTGAGTGTGGGCGAGGGAAAAGCGCACTAACAACTTTTCCAAGTATGACAGGGCTCCTTAATTTGCACTCAGGTCGGGAGGATGTGCGTCTCCTCTAGGTACCCAGAGTGCCCCAAAGCGAAGCAGAGGGTGAAGAAACGGTGTGGGACTACTGATAACGTGGAATCCGAACCACAAACCTCTTTACCTTTTCTATTCTATCCTTTAACTGTCGCTCTACTGGTAAGCAAATGCCACTTCGGTCAAGTTTTCGGGTGAGCCGACCAATCTCTTTCTTCTTTTATTCATTCTTGTTTGTGATGTAGCATTCATGCCGTTGTGTACGTATTGTTATGCTACTCTCTTATGTATGTACTTCTGTTATTTCTAAGTTTTCAATTTGAGCACTTCTTTTTTTTCTTATTTTCTTCTTTTTCACTTTATTCTTTCACTTAACTCTACCACGTACTGACAATTTAAGTGGGGAGAAAAGGCTAAGCGCTATGGAGTGTCTAACCAACGCATAAACGTTCTACAGGGTATCCGAAAAGTCTGGAACCCAAAAAACAAATATAAGCATAAAATATATTATTAATTAACAAAAACCTCTATGTGAACGTCCCTACATGCACTCATAATCAAAGTCGCTTTACCATGTGAATGATGATGGATCCATCATTGGATCCAATAGCATCACAACAATCCTTCATTCTCTTCATTTGGTGTTGAAGATAGTTCATCTTAACAGCGTACCCTCATGACTTAAGGTCTCATCACATTGGATATTACAGAGGGTTAATAAGGTCAGGCGAACGTGAACCACCAATTAAACAAGGCCCCATTTACCAATCCATAGATTGGGAAAAGTTCCATAATGGAATGCAGCTGCATAATGCGGTAGGGCCCTATCTTGAATGAACCACTCGGGTCTTACCCCAATTAAATAAAGTACCGGTGTTTTTTCATCATACAACATTGTGAGATCATTTCTCGCCGTTTACCTTCGTCTCAAAGAAAAAATGGCTAAATAGATTTATGTTCCATAAACCACACCGTACCGTAATTCAGTTGGCACCTTTTTCCTTGCTACCATCAAGGAACAATTATGTTAATTCACGTTACTGGTCACATAAAAGTTTGCTTAGTCACTTAGTCTCTTTTTCTTGAATTTACTGCAAAACCACTCACATATCCTCTGTCAGATTATAGAGGATTTGAAGGTGAAGTTTCTCTTTTTAAAAAATGTCATGTATGGTGCTTTTAGGCACCCCTAAAACTGGTCTGACTGAGAAATTTATCGGGGCTTTTATCAATTTTGGCTAGGACTTCTGCAAGAGTCTTTTCGCCTGCAGGTGGACAAGTGGATTGGTACTTGTGTAAGACAGATACTACAGTTTCCTTAAATTTCTTTACCAATTTTCCTACCACTAACTTACCCCTAACGTACCCCTTCCTTAACTCTTTCGTAGAGTTACGTAGGCTCTTGAAGGATGGTAAAGCGGGCCGTTAGGGAAGCTAAGATGAAATATGAAAAAGATCTTGCCTTAAATTCGAAGCACAAACCGAAACGGTTATATACTTACGTAAACAGTCTAAAGCACATAAAGGGTTCATTCGTGCCGCTCAGAAGTAAAGATGGTGTTATGGCGGACGTCCCAGAACAAATTGCTAAAATATTAAATCAGAACTTCGCGAGCGTTTTTACTGCTGAGGAAGTGACACAATTAGCAACACTAGGCGAAGAAATAAATCTTGAAAGACAAAATATCCTATCCAACATAAGTATAAATGAAGGGCAAATTCTCACATATATTAATAAAATGAAAAAATCGAAGACACCCGGGCCCGATGTAGTGTACCTGACCCATCTAAAAGAACTAAAAAAGGAATTAGCAAGACTGCTCTGCACGATTTTCAATCGATCAATCGAGGAAGGCCTAATTTCAATCGAGTTCAAACGTGCAAATGTTACACTGATATTCAAAAAAGGGAAGAAATTTAAGCCTACTAATTTCCCTCCCATCAGCCTAACTTCTGTAATTGGAAAGCTCTTGGAATCGATAATTAGAGATAGGTTGATGAGTTTTCTCAAGGCGAATAATTTAATGACAGACACCTAGCATGGATTCAGAGGGGGCGCTAGTACCTAAACAATTCATTCGAATTTTTTCATAACACGATTTGCATCTATGATGAAACTAAAGCGACGGATATAATTTACCTTGACTTTAAAAATGCCTTTGATGCAGACCCGCACAAAAAGCTATTGATGAAAATTAAAGCAATTAGCGTTAAGGATAACATACTTAGCTGGATTAAAAACTGCTTATCAAATCGTTCACAGCGGATTGTTGTAAATGGGGTGTGTTCAAAGTGGGCTTCAGTCACCAGCGGGTTTCCACAGGGGTCAGTCCTTGGCCCATTATTATTTATTGTTGACATTAACGACCTAGATAATGAAGTAATTAGTAGGATCTCTAAATTTGCAGATGGCACGAAGCTGGGAAGCCGAGCCCTTTTGAGACCCGATGTAGAGGAAATGCAAAGAAAAAAGCAAACCGAATGCTAGGATATATCGATCGGAATTTTACTTTCAAATCGAAAGATATAATCCTGCCACTATACAAAGCGCTCGTGCGCCCACACCTCGAATATGCGGTTCAATTTTGGGCTCTCTACTTAAAGAGGGATATAGCAGAGTTAGAAAGAGTGCAACTTAGAGCTACTAAACTAGTTCCTGGAATCCGAAACAAACCGTACGAAGATAGACTCAGCTTATTAAACCTAGTATCCCTTGAAAGTATTTCATTACGTGGACAGTTGATCGAGGTATTCGAAATCTTAAAAGGATTGACTAATATTAATTACAGAATATTTTTTGAGATGGACGAAAGGGCCAACACACGCCAGAACGGTTTCAAATTATTGAACAAGCGCTTTAACTCTACTATAGCTCAAAATTACTTCGGTGAGGCAGGAATAGCCTGCTTCACAGTGTAGTAGAAAGCACGTCAGTTAATATGTTCAAAAACTGAGTACTTCAATAGTGTAAATATAACGTAGTAGGAGCATAGAAGAAAACGTCATACATAATAAGGAGTTAGGGAAGAAAATGAAATGAGCAATAAAAAGATGCTTGCGAAGTCTCCGTGCGTGGCATGGAGTGAATGTGAATTTCTTTTTCCTATTTCTTTATATCCTATACGTATATTATTTTCATCACTAGCAGGCGAAGCTAGCTGGAGAAGAAAGTACTGACCCATCACCCCTACCCTGGGTCGAAGAAGCGTGTTCGTGCATTTGAGGGATAACTGAACCTGCAAGTCAAAGGGTACATATGTAGATAAGTGTGGACCGTAGAATTGAAATAGTTAAAAAACAACAGCATGTTAAAAAAAGCATGATACACTAGCGTTAGAAAATGGTAGTTTAACACCGTCTGTTAGCGGACTTTCAGACCCCCTGTATATTAAATAAATTAACTGAGTTTAGGTAGGAATATACCTTATAATTAAAGATTATCTAGTTTATTCACCAGAAAAAATATGCACATAATTCGTACCCGCGAGAGACAAGCACTATTGTCGTTCGACTGCTATTCATCGTTCTACAAGAAAGTTCACGCGATCTGCAAGACCCGGACTTGAGGCAAAGAAGAAGAATTCTTACTCTAATCCTTGTAAATAAAGACAGACAGAGAGTGAGTGTATTTAATTAAATACCCGCTTTATTGGGCACCCTGTGCACAATCTAAACTATCTCTAGTCCTTGAAAATAAAGACAAACATCGAACGTGTATAGTTAACCCTAGAACGGTACTCCTCCTTTGGTATTTCAATTCCGGTACACCTGGGTCTAGTGGCCCTGCCAATTTTAAAAATTTGCTAAAAATTTTTTTTTTTGACCAAAGAATGTTTTAGTGGTTTCTATTAATACTATATGCAACTTATAAATAAAAAGTGTTGAGTGCAAATAATTAAATCCAGCATTTATTTATTTCCTAATCAAAAGATTTGGGAGGAAGGAAATGAAATATTTTTTTTTAAATTTACAAGAAATATAAAAAAATATTCAAAATGAACGTGAAAGTTACCTATATATTCTCTTACTATAGATTGTTGAATTTATAATGCAAATTTGACACTGGGAGGTTCATGACCTGAAAGGGAGGTGAATAAACTTATAAATTATTTTTGCCAGTTAAAGATTTACCAAAAATATTTTGAAATTGAAACCATCACAGTCTTTGGTATACGTTTCGAATGTGTTTATTGGCATGTATTGGTGTGTTTGAGTGTGTACCTCTCTATACTTATGGATTTGTTATACATATTTACATACATACGCACAATCTCTATTATAAATGCAATAATTTCAATCAGATTTATTTCCCGTGTCCTCGGGAAATAGGGTCCTGGCACTTGGTGCACAAGAATCGCGTCTTCGTGCCAGCTTTTTTGCATAAGACACCTTTTCCTGGGATTGGGATCGGGAAGTGGTCTTGCTAGGCAAAGGTTTATTTCTGGAAATGCTTTCCCTAGGGTCGTCTTGTTATTTCTTCGTTGTCCTGGGAGCTTCCATCGCGGATGAGACCAAGTTTTAACCACCTCATTCGCTAAGGTCTTCCAGAAGTTTCTTTGAGTCATGGGGCGCTTCAATTCTTTCAGTATTATTTCTTTATGAAGGATGTACGGACTTTTGGCAACACGATTGACCATTCCGTATAAAACTGTTAATGGTTCCCGTTTTTTCCCTCGACCTCACGAATGAAGACTAGAAAGTTGATCGAATGGGCATACCCCTCCCTTGGTATTATTGTAGTCGAGTATGCATGTGGGTATATTCCTGTGACCAATTTATGCCGTTAAATGCTTTGAAGAGGCCAACAGAACAATCTTTTTGGACTTGGTCTTCTTCTTCGGGATGAAGTCAATGACAGACGTATTGCTGTCGAAAATAAAAGCATTCTGGCCAAGCTGGTAAAACTTCTTGTCGATGACTTCGGGAGGACCAACTCCCTCTTGTTATCACTATGAGTTCCAATATATGTAAATGATTTAGCAGTAATCACTTGACCAAGGAGATTGAGGAGAATCAGTTGTCCTCGGTTATATTCCTCCCAGTATTTTCGTAGGGCTAAACAAGTTTCTCGGTGATATACTGGGCTAGTTGAATGCCTCTTAGAGCAGTGTTGTGTTAGACAAGATATGGGATTGCGTTTAACATGAACATGTTTTCGAATCACGAACCATTATGAGCTTGATCCTCTTTTTAATTTTTAATTTTAATTATAGGACCCCATCTGGCGACTGCCTACTTGGGGCTTAAGTCACTGTACTCATCAAAGCATATTACTAGACTATATTAAAAAACAAATAACAATATATAAATAACAAATAACAACGATAAATACAAAACAACAACAAAAAGAAAACAAAACAAAAACGCAACAGGAACATGTGACCAACAACACACAGTTAAATATAGTGGAGGAAACCAGCCTCCTCCAAAATTCGTATAGTCTGCAAGTCTGTGAGCACGAACCAGTCTCAAGTAAAAGGATCAAGCGATAGCAACCCCGCCCTTCCCGGTACCGGGACAGGTAACTTGTGCGAAGATCACCCAGAATGGGACATTTAACAAGAATATACCGGACAGTCCGGGGGAAAACTCAGTCGTCACAATAAGGCGTAGGGGGGCGCTCCATCAAATGGCGGTGCGTCCCACGAATGTGTCCAATTGGGAGAATACAGAAAGCGACCTGAAGCCGTCGCGGCATTGGAGGGTAGGCCAAGGGAACAATCACGACAAATGGCAGGCAACTTTAAATTTCCCTCGATCGTCTTTCATCTTCTTTGCCAAAAAGCCTGGAGAGTACCCGTATTCCTGGCATGTAATCGGTGTGAGAATAAGCAAAAGGTTAGTCAGGTCGCCCAGTGCTCGTGGACTTTTTGGCGCCCTCATCGGCGTGCTCATTCCCCGCAATTCCTACATGTCCAACAGCCCAAAAGAGGATAATCTCTACATCCGCCCGGCTCGCAGAAATTGTGGCGTCACGCATATCACGAACCCGGGGGTGCAGAATCAAATGCCCCGAGAGCACTCAGGGCGATTTGTGAGTCGCTATAAATCACAATCCGGTCTTCGTACCGTGCACGTCGCGTTATCTCCCGTACCGAACGGTCTATTGCAACCAGCTCGGCCGTGAATACAGACGCAGCGCCTGGCAGAGTTCCGCTGACTTCACACGGAGGGGATACGGCGTGGAAACCGACCCCATCTTGGGACTTGGAGCCATCCGTATACATTGGCAGGGTTCCCGCGTGACATGAAGTGTGCTCCAAAAAAGCAGAACGCAATACTCCCAGCGCTATAGAAGCTGTGGGAGAAGAGGAGTGGCGACAAATAATCGAAGGTGGTACCCTCGAGGGTGGCGCCCTGGGCAGAACTATAGCCACTACAGGCCCAAGAGCTATACCGAGTTCTCGAACTAGTTTCCTAGGCCTAAACTCAAAGGGCTTAGGGTATGACTGGCTTCTCATGGTGGCAGAGGCAACGAAGGTACATCAGGATCAGCTGCGGGTGCAGTGAAAGCATTGGCGACTGAGGAAGGGACCGGGATCTCGCGTATAGGCGAATAATGCACCGTGCACGGCGCACAGTGAGTGGCATATCCCCAGCATCGACAAGCACTCTCTCAATGGGGGATGTACGGAAGGCACTGGTCGCCACGCGAAGGCCGGTGTAGTGGATTGAGTCCACTTTCTGAAATACACATTCGGCTGCAGATGCATAAAATTTGCATTCGTAGTCGATCGTCGAACAAACAAAGGATCGATAAAAAAGTAATGCAGTAATTCTATCAGCGCCCCAGGCACTGAAAGTCACGGAACGAAAGATATCCATGGCGTGGGTACAAGAGGCCCCAAGGCTGCGAATATGAGCCTCCGAGGTGAAGCGTCGGTCAAATACACAACAAAAGAAACGATGTGAGTCTAAAAAATCAAGGCAAAACCCATTTCGAAACAAGTCTGGTTCAGCCTGGAGCCCTAGATGGCGGCAAAAGTGCACCACCTTAGTATTGGCCAAAGGAAACGAAAGCCTGTGCGCTGGGCATAGTGAGGGGGACGTGGTTCAATGCATGTTGAAGCCGACGCTCCAGATTTGGCAACTGGGCCGCGCTAGAAGAGATCGAAAGGTCGTCCACGTAGAGCGTAGCAAGAATATCTTCTGGCAGCACCAAGTAATGCCGTTAATGCTCATAGCAAAGAGTGTGACACTAAGTACACTTCCATGCGGGACCAAATCTTCCTGCTACACTTGACCGAAGAGAGTTCCCCCAACCCGTACGCTGAATCGACGATCTCACAAAAAAATCAGATATCAAGATTGGAAGGCGTCCTATCGCCCCTGAAGAGTGGAGATTCTCCATGAAAGCGTATTTCCATACAGTATCATAAGACTTCTTCAGATCGAAAAACACAGAGGCGTAGTGCTGTCTATGAAGGAAGGCCTCGCAGACGGCATTTTCCAGTTGGAGCAGAGCAAACCATGTGGACTGAAACTTGTGGAAGCCGTGCTGTGCAGTAGACAGATGGCTTCCTCTGTCAAGAAAACAGACGAATTTAACATTTACCAATTTATTCATCAACTTGCTCACGTAGGAGGTTAAACAGATTGAGCGTACACCAGGGTAGAGTATTCTCTTCCCGGTTTACGAAAAGCGAGTACATTACCGATTCGTCAGGAGTCTGGGAGGATACCAT
This sequence comes from Ceratothoa steindachneri, assembly GCA_963969495.1. Classification (NCBI taxonomy): domain Eukaryota; kingdom Metazoa; phylum Arthropoda; class Malacostraca; order Isopoda; family Cymothoidae; genus Ceratothoa; species Ceratothoa steindachneri. The sequence goes on from OZ018327.1 coordinate 53,237,330, forward strand.
CTTCCTAGATCCTGTTAAACAAATCTAACAGAAAGGCCATGCTTCGCAGACCCAGGTGTAGAAGAAAAGCGTACGGTACATCGTCCGGACCATGGGCAGTGTATGAGAACGAAACGAGAGCGGAACGCATCTCACCTAATGGAAACTTGTTGTTGAAGGGGTCTGCGCCTCTGGAACGAAAGTCCATTCAGCAGCATTCCGCGACGTTATGACTCACATTGAATGCTGCCGGAGCAGCATCCCAGCTAGACACTGCGAAGAAAGCAGTCGCGAAGCACTCCGGCGCGGACGCAGGGTAGGAGATTGCTGTCCCAATCTCCTGGAGAACGGTAGGGGGTCCTGCGAGAATTTGCCCAAATCCTTTTGACTCGATTCCACACCTCTGCTAGAGGAGTCTTTCCATCAAGTTGAGACAGATATGGTGGCAGGAAGAGTGGCGGGCGTGCTTCGAAACATACCGAAACCTAGCCCTAGCTCGACGAAATTCACTGACAGTAAAATTGTTTGGGCGGCGCTTATAGCGCATGTAGGCATAACGCTTCTGTTTGGGGCCGCCTTATATTCGGCTGACCACCACGGAAGCAGTTGGAGTGCAAAACGTCCAGACGTTCTAGGAAAATGAGTTAGGTCTACGGTAATAATGTTGCGGAGAATAACTCAACGGACTCATCTACCGACCTAAACTCCTCGACTGAGACAAAGAAATTAACCATTACCTGAAATGTCGATCACCGCGCCCGCGCTCGTGCCAGGCACCACCAGGGCGGGCTCTCAGGTGGCAGCGGCCCAAAGAATGACATTTGAATTGGAAGATGATCATTACCATGGAGATCATCGACTACCCACCTCCCTTCCCTCCCTCAAATCAAGCTGGGCATCCGGAAAGCAAAAATATAGATCGAGATGGAAAAATGAAGCGGTTCTCGGGCTGCGATTCGTAAATTTATCCACATTTAGGACGCCTATCTCCAACTCGCCGATCGGGTCGGCAAGGACCTGAGCTCTGGGATTGTTTGAGTAGTCTCCTCAGAGGTGTTTCTACCGTTCAAATATCCGAGCAAGAGAAAGGGCTTTGGCAAATGTGTTGCAACATGGTGGAAGTCCCCCGCGGCGAAGTCAGCTGATATTAAAATGTACGCAGAAATAACAGTTTACCTCCAATCCAGGTGAAGCTGCACAGGTACTGCATGAAAGGATGTATCTAAAGCAAAAAGAATAACGAAGGCAATATGTCGGGTGCAAATAGCGCATCCTCCTTCACGGCCCCCAAGGGATGGTGGGCAAGGGGCACGCGCCCAACATGTTCTCGTGGAAAAATATAGCTAAGGGGCAACGGGAGTCCGCAGCAATTTCATTAAAGGAATATGCCTTCCAGGCTTAGCTCGGTGGAGATACTGGGGCCCTCTACGAAAAGAAGACCTTCACGGGAATGGCCGTACGCTTCTCGGAGACAGAACTCTGAGTGCTGTTGACCAGACAATGCACTGGAGGCGCTGTAGCCTTAGATGACTTATCGGGGGAAGATGGGCTCGCCATGTGAGTCATTTCCTCCCTCCGCCTCGAAACCTTAGGCAGGCTCGGTGCGTCCTAAGGTGGTAGTCCTTCTTTTGGAGAATCCACCGTCTTCGATTGACCCAGCCTACAACTGGGCGTTGGATCCGAAGCTCCTTTAGTGCTTTCCTCCTTTCAAGGGACAGCTTTAGGAACCCCGAAAGATTACCTCTTGACCAATTTCAGGGGTGTTGCCGCCTGTGAGTCTAATGACTCAGTGGAGCCGCGCAGCACGCTTTGTAAAGGGGGAGGAGCCCTGGTTTAAGCCGTGGCTAGGTGCGAACCATTTGTGCCACCAGCTGTTCTGCGCCTGAATAGGCACGGAAACGACCGTGCTCGTATGCCTTGAGGATCCAGGAGCAGAGGGGGACTTTCTTAACATTGAGTCCTTTTGACGTCCCAGGCAACGCCAGGCGCGCCAAGGCCAACTCCTTATCCTCGTGAAATGAGAGACCAAGAGCTGAAGGGCTAGGATTTCCTTTTCAAGGAGATACGTACCACATAGCTTCTAAGAAGCTGGATGTGGCTCTCTGCAATTATCACACTTGGCCACACACGATTTGGGTTATCAAGTGCGACCTTGGAGCAACTTACACAAAATTTGGGTAACCCCGATTTTGCGCATCTACATGAGCGATTGATGTGGCCGAAGTGATGGCAGTAGTAGCACCTCCGCGTAATGGCACGAATGCCATGACGCGGTAGCGATACCAACCGGCACGCAAGGACTCAGAGTATAGGAGTGGGTCTCGGGGCCCCTCCCTGTTTTCTCATTACACGTTTGACCTTTAACGCTCCTCTGTCGGCCAGCTTTAATGTAATGTCATCTATAAAGTAATCCACAAGTTCCCTCGCATAAACTACTCCTTTCACAAAGTTCATGTTAGAGTGTGGCGTCACATTCACTGGGGTGCCATCAAGTGTACAAAGAGCACTAATCTTGGCCGCCTCAAAGGGATCCAACGCATTTGCCAGAGACCTATGGGTATCTACCAATCAGGATACCTAGTGCTCTTCTTTGATGGAACATGTTGTGCGTGGATAACATGCTGCCATCAGTGGAGCGGATAACTAGAAAGCGTTTGAAGCCAGCAGGCTTGAAAACGCCAGGTAACCTCTGAAATAGGGGCCCCGACGAAATCGCGGCTTCCCTCTGCGCACTTGCAGGGACTCCCCATCCATGGGAGCAATGAGGGCGGCCGTGCCGATCTTGGGTTGGTCACTCACCAAAATGGCAGCAGATCCATCCGTCCCTGTGGCTCCCGCAGAGGGATAGGAACCTCTAATATTTTTGGTTCTACGATTATTTTTTGAGAGGAGGAAGGGATGAACACGCTTTTCTCCTCCACTACAAGGAGCCACTAAACCAGATGGACCGGCCTCTGTAAGATCCTCTTCTGAAATGGAGAAATTCTTGGCTGTCACAGGGGTACCAGCCGGGGGAGGAGATCCCTCATATTCTTGCGGATCCTTGGGGACCCAACCCGCCTGAGGAGAAGCTTGCACAGGTTCTCTGCTGGCCCTAATTCTGGGTTCGACCCCTGGGCTAATCAGGGACCATGTTCATCTCAAAGGAACCTCAATTTGCACCTCCCTCCCTCCCCGGAGTCACGGATCCCATTTGAGGAATCTTTTGTCTCTTTAAGAAAGGGAGGATCACAAGTAAAAATGCACTAGTACAGGACATTAGGTGGTACAGACCGACGGCCCTACCATCCCTTGCATCCTTAAGGGGATTTGCCCTAATCGAGCCGCTCCCACTGAAAGCGGTCAGTATTGCGCCGCCTGCGTGCTTTTTTGGCAGTCCCCTGTGAAAGAAAAGTAGGGACTGCCGCTGAAAAGAGGGAATCACCCAAGGGTGGCTGCAAAGAAAGGGGTGTTGCCTGTACTTGTAGACCTAGGAGAGGAGTAAGCCTCCTCTCCGGTTCAAGAGTTTAGTGTGCCCCCTGAGAAAGCACGGGTAAGGAGCTACATTTTGTCAGTGGAGCTGCCCGAAGGCGCTCAAACAATGGTAGAGTGGAAGTATTTTTTTAATAGACTCATCATTGGGCATCGTGATCTTAGTAATATCACGGGATGCATACGCTAAACCCCCACGCAGTAGCCCGCTCTGCAAGGGGTGAGCACGGGGCCGGCAAAGCCAGCTGCCGCCAGTTGAGGTTACTCCTCTCGTCTAGTGGCCTGGCAGCCCATCAGCAGGGCGGCTAAACCTTAGGCCTGGCTTAAAATTTATAGTCTGTGAAAGGAGAGAGAAAGGGGGTCTGAGAAGGTGAGGGTGGGGGTGAAGCAGGTTATTAAAAACCCACCCCATCAAATCTGAGCTCAGAGGTGAAGAGGCGTTGTTCCCTTCCCCCTCAACCCCGATCCGTGATGGTTGGGTGAGAGGAAGCTGGTCGGCGTCTACCTTTTGAAATTAGAGGCAGACCAGAGAAAGTTTTGGGAGAGGCTGTATGGAAAGTGAGGGAGCAAGGTACGAAGACAGGGTGTCAGAAAGCAGGCGAGAGGCTAAGCTGGGGCTGGGCAGGACGCTGAGTCTCGTCAGCACGGCGGCCAGGAAAGCAAATCACCATGATAATGGAGATAATAATAATAATAATAATAATAATAATAATCATAATGGAAATAATAATAATAATAATCAGCAAGTAAAGATATTTTTGTGCCACACTATAAGAATTTCTGACAATATTCATCTGTATTTATTTGCGACAGGACTTTTTATCTCGGCCAACGCCGGGTATCTCTGCTTGTTTAATATATTTCTATAAATCTTATAAGGTATCTTGTACTTTTATTTTGTACTTTTATTTTGTACCTTTTGTACTTTATTTTGTACTTATAATTTTTTACTTTTATTTTGTACTTTTTTTTGCTTTCCATTTGTATTGGACGTACATGCAGACCGACACCAACATATCCATAGACATAATAACCAAGGAATAAGAAAAAATGCAGCGGTCCGAAAACTTTTGACGGATTTGAATTGTTTCGGAATTTTCCTTGTTTTAAAATTAGATTAGTGATGTGAGTAATGAAATGTTGGGTTCTGTGTAATTCTTATTATGTGTTTGATCTCCTTTATTTTGGTTTATACTTATTTGTTACATAATCCTAGATTTTTGGTGAAGTTTGTATGTTTTACTTAGTTTTGAAGTAATGGATGATTTAACTGAAAGATGCATGTGAAAAATTGGCACATCTTTTTCGCAAGAGGGTGTCAGGAGTAGCATGGAAAAAATGCGACAGCTGGCATCCGAAGGATTGCATGCCTTCCTAGCCCCAACGTCTGCAGTTGCATTGATCTACGGTTTTATAACTTCCACACATTTTTAATTGTTGTGTCTATACCACTTTTCTATTCTGATCTATCTAACAAACCTTCAACATCAATTCAGCTATTGAACACTCAACCTTCCCTGATCACTTGTTGATCTCTTCCTGGACACCCATTAATCACTCCCTGGAAACCTACTGCTCCATATTTAATCACAAATAGATCTACCCCTAATCTCTTTTGTTGAGATTTCCCATAGCACCTATCTCCCTTTTCTGAACACACTTTTAGCCATGCTGAATCTTCCCAGAGCAGAACAAAAGCTGCCAAGAGTTCACTTTGGACCGTCTCCAGAGGCTACATCATTTCCTATAAATCTTACAGCAATTTATAGCCAGCTAACGAGCTATTAATCTATTATAATTTGACAGCATCAATGCATGCTACTGCAGAAATTCCAGTAACGCACTATATAGAAAGTTTCATTAACATGTATGACCCATATTTCGATACAGTATTACTGCAATATTAACAGTAACAAACTGTTCAGAAAACACAAAAACGTGGCAGCTACAGTATTTGTATAATGTGTCACTGTACTTGCTATCGTAAGACTATAAAAATAGAGTAGCATGTATTGTTATTTTCAAAGATAGTCAGCGGCTAGCGGCTTATCTGCCAAAAATTCCTGTCAAAGTTACATTAGGACTTTATGGTTGAGTGATAGATTATTTTAATTTCTGATTCTACTCTGTATTCTAGATAGGACGACGAGGTTGAACGTCGAAATTCCCAATTAAATATAATTATTTATGCCCCTACAATATCTTTAGTCTATTTTTTCGAATATATAGAGATGTATGTGGGTGTGTGTGCGATGAAAAGCTCACAGTGTTGCCTATCAGACAAATATATACTAAAATCACGATAAGCACAAAGAATTTCTAGTGATTTTTACCATATTAATAAGCATGAAACTGCTCGTAATCATATTTATCTACTTTATCATAAATAGATGGAAATTGTGCAAACTGTCTGTTTGTCTATGTTGGAGTAATTAAATGGTGAAAAATGCCAGCAGGCCAAATTTAAGGAAATTAATTCGGCGAGCAGATTGCAATCTGCTGTTTGGCGGCAGTGGCCAAACCATCCACACCAATCGAGAGGCGCAACTAAAATAAAATTGGAACCAGAAATAATTGCGGTCGTGTCAGATAACTTTTCCAAAGAGGCATTTACGACATGACAGGAGATCTTGGAACGGGGGAGGTTGTAGCTGTGGAGGAAGTGGAAAATTTGGTCTCAGACTCTCTTTGTCTTTTAAGCCCCCAATGGAGACATATCTCCGACCGAGGGTTGAGATTAGTTTAGGATTGGATGAGTGAGTGTTCTATTGATTTAACGACGGGTGTATGAAAGTTAATGACATAAGATGAGAAAGAGATTTGATAATACAAAATACATTACAAGAGAGTATCAAATTTTATTTTCTTGGAACAAATAAAACAAAATTGCTGCTCTAAAACCGATTGCATGATCTCATTTGGGTGTTTACGTAGTGAGAAGAATCAAGGATGACCTGATATAAAAACAACCGATGGAGTGGATAATCTAAACAACAATAGAACTGTTTTAACAAGAAACGAAAGGATCACAGGGATATAAATCAGAGCCATTTTGTGGGATAAAAAACTCTTGATAATGGAAGTAAAAACATATGAGCTGAGTGTTTTCATTTCCAAGTTCTTTTGTTTATATGTGCAAACTTTCTCGTCGGGTCGTGAAATGCGGCCTCCCAAAGACTCTTTATTCTTAAAAAGTTTGCTTGAAGATTCCTCATCATTTCTTAACTCCTTATCACAAAATTCAATTTTCCTTAATATACAAAGATGGTCGTTGTCGAATTATTTTTCTTTTTCTTCCTTAGTAAACATATTCCTATCCTTTTGCATCTTTCTGTAGTCCCGTTTAGTGTTGTTGGCCTTGGAAATAGTTTACAGTAAGTACAAATTTGATACTCAACAGATACCAGTTCCTTCTCAAGGGTTTGAGCGATTGAAAAATGGAAAACTTGGTTGAGGTTTACTCACCACAACAAGAAGCAACACATTTTCCATAAATTCTATTCCAGATTTGAAATTCAAAATACCCCTGTTTTGTAACGATTAAATTTCCGTGGTGTAGTGAGGAGGAGCATATGAAATGGAGGAAATGTTCTCACCCACTGATCATCCTAAATTATGATTACCGAAATCAAGGATGAACCAGGAACTAAAATGAAATCAAATATCAGACCTTAAAAACCGTTAGTACAGTGTCAGGTATTTACATTCATGGCCAAAAGTTTTGACACTAATATATTTGTTCATATAAGAAAATTAATAGAACTAATAAAACATTGCATTTTGTTTTACTATGTTTGTATCACAATTTGAAGGTGAGATATACGAAAATTTAGAGCCCAAAACCCATTTTATTATTAGATACAGTCAATATTTGCAATGATGCCCCTTGTTCTTCAGGACTGCTTGAATTCCTTTGGGAATGCTGGAGACCGAATTTGTGATGATATCTTGATGATATTCTCCATTTTTGTTCACTAAGCACCGCAGCTGCTCACGATTGGATGGTTTGTGTTCATCCAGCTCCAGTGATTATCGCCCTCAAACTCTCTATTGGGTTCAAATCTGGCGAATTCTCGGACTAAGGTCCCAAAAGTTCGATGTTATTTTCAACCATGAACTTTGTTATGGAATTTATTGGACAAGATGCGCCGTCATGCTAAAAAATACATTTACCATCCCCGAATATGCCATGAACTGTTGGGAAGAAGTGCTGATGAAGCACGTTTTGTTACCATTTGAGTTCATGGCAGCGTTCTTGGGTAAAATTGTTAGTGCTCCAGTTTTCCTTGAGGAGAAGCAGCTCTAGACATGAGGAGTGTCTGCTTACTTCACCGTGTGCACGACACAGGACTTGTGAACGCGCTCCACTTTTCTCCTCCTAACGAGGGATCTTCCGGAACCTCCAAACAAGCGGAAAGGAGTTTCATCAGAAAATATCCCTTTACCTGTTTTTAACAGTTCAGTCTTTAAAAAGTGGAGGCTATCCGTAAGGTGTTCTTGGTGAATTCAGGTTTCTTGGTCGAACTTCTCGACTTAAGATTTGGACGAAAAGTCTCCGCCTCAATGTGCGCGCTGAAGTGTCTACACCAAACGTGAGCAGCTTGGCACTGGAGGAAACCCAATCCTTATGCTGTGAATGCCAGGAGGCGATCTTGGCGTTCATTTGAGGCTCTTACGCGTTCAGAAGACTTGTTCACAGAAGACTTTTTAAGTCATTAATGATCATAAAGATGATGATCCTTGATGCAATACCCTTACAAACTATCTCCTGTATTTCAGGCCACTTTGGTGCAGAGCAATAATGGTTGCACTATTTTCTGGAATTTACAAAGATTCAAACATTTATTATTACAAAAGAATATTACGAAATAGATTATAATTACACAATATTCATTTAATAAATATTTTTCATCATTTTACCCTTTTAATCAAATTAATGGTTGACGTATATCTTCTCCAAGAAGATCTTTTAGCTTCTTTAAAATTTCGGGTAAATGTTTATATTAGATGTAATCTGCTGATAACCGTAGCTCTAAAAATCATATGAGCCCAATCACGATTTTTTTTTGCCTCTTTGGCAATCTTCGTTCAATCAAGGTGTGGAATGGTGTCTTGTTTTTGGAATGGTTGTTGGAATGTATTCTATGGCAGTCGCTTGAAGGGACCTAGTTTATTTGCGTATTATTTCGCTCTTGGATAGACTAGATATTGGCTGTTTTAGTAGCAATGGTAGTCCAATTTGAGTTTCGAAATGGCTTGCGCTGCGAGTTCGATTATAATAGGGTAGTGATCAGTGTCACAAAGATTGAGATATTTGCTCTAATATAATTTCATGGGAAAGTTTGGAGAGCCATGGATTAGGTCTATGCAAGAAAAGGTGTTGATCAGTTGGTAGTATTGGATCTCGATGGTATCGGTCACGACTCTGTCTCTACTATTTACTTTTGAGTTGAAGCAGTAGAGACTTCTTGAGTTAAAATTGTAGCTTACGAGAAGTATAAGCAAGTGGCTTAAAAGCTTCGGTTGAATGTGTCTTTTTTGAGACTCAGGATGTCGGAGTGGATTCGCCGCTGGCTAACAGTGGTCCAGCAACGCGGGAAGCTGTTCGCAACTCGCCTACGCAATTATTATTTGGTCGCTTTTCCTACTCTCTTCTATCCCCCCACTCTCTCCTCCCTCCTTGTTTACCTCTCACGCCTCTCGCCTCTCCCCTAATCGTAATTGGTCAAATAGAGCCGATGTAAGCGGGCGAGGAAGATACTGCTGAGAGTTCGACCTAGGTCGGCCCCTTCCTACCTCTCCAAGTCCGAAGGTGGAGAAGAGGAAAGTCCCTCGAGACCATACTATATATACCTTCTCCCAGAAAAAAACTCGAGCTGTGAATGTTACCTTATCACGCTCCCATTTCTTTGGCGATGATGATCCAGTAGTATGAATGGTGGCAAGCTTAGTATTTGCATTCTGCTTGTTGCAAGAGCTCATATACCTCTGAACTTAGTCAACGACCCATATAAAAAATTAAGTTGCTTTTCGTCGCCGTTCAAATGGTTGACAATTTAAAAAAGGGTTATGTAGTGATGATTGAAGTACGCAATAGGTGGACCTCTGGCACCAAAATTGCTGGATTCAATAGGCCCAAAAGATACTCTCCACAAAATGGACACGAATTGGTCCTATTAAATTCAAGTATGCCTTATTAAATATAAAGATTCAATACTGTATGAGAAATAGGATGGTATTTGTAAATGCAAATATATGTAAACAATCAAGCATGAGACACAGAGAGGAGCGAAGGAAATTTTTGAACATCTGCGTTTGATGAAGCTGCCCAAGTTGTGTCTCGAGATAGAATTATCAAAGACGGATATTTAAGGAGGAGCCCGAGTAAACACAGCTGTTGACCGTAAGAGATTTCGCAGCGACAATAGTATCAAATTATACAAATAAGAGTTTATCATGTAAATATACACACCGCGTGCACAGGCTACCTAGCTCCGCATCATGATATTCCGTTATTAGTCAAGTAAATAACTCGCTGTAACGCCATCCTTCACTTAAAAACTGGAACTAGTCTCTCCCTCATAAGGGGCTGGTTTACCGAAACACCTTTCATTCATCGTCGTCAAGATCTATATAACTGGTAACCTTGTCGTTTACAATACATTTACCTAACTCTTCATAACTGACGATACCCCTTATAACTATTGACCTCTCGTTCGACCGGATAGAGAAGGCATAAAATAAAGAATGGATTCGTCAAGCAATCTTCAGACAGGACAAGGTGAAGGGGATTTCGTGAACGCCCTCAGCGTCAAGCAGCCCATCTTCAATGAAGCAGCAGTCTCAGGCTGGTTCCAAATGGTCGAGGCCCAATTTTACATATCCGGTGATAAAGAAGGAGGAGACTCAGTTTTTTCATATTTTTGCCTCATTACCTCCCGAGACTGTTAATCGTCTTCCAGCATACAGTATAGCAGGCTATAACTACCAGTTTTTAAAGGAGGATTTTAATTTGCTTATTCGAAAGGACCAAGCCCGAGCTTTTTGAGAAGTTTATCGAATTCTTCCCGCTCATAGACCGACCCTCAACTAACTTAGAAGAGTTACAGAAGACAGCCATTCAGATAGGTTTGGGTGAAGAGCTTGTGCGTCACAAGTTTATTCAATCATTACTCCCCAATATCGCGCCGATAATCGTCACTCAAAAAGAATTAAGCCGAGCACAATTAGGAAAACTTGCGGATGAACTTGTAACATTCAACCGAGCGCAGTGCCATAAAATAAATATAAATACATATAGTGAATCGAGAGGACACGGAGCAGTTTCAAACGCGTTTATAAGCCATAATAATACGAGGGCTAACTTTAGTGATAATTCGGCAAGAAATGTGCAACCAGTGGCAGAAAGTAATTACAGTATGCATAATTCACCGGGGGGGGGGGGGGGCGACCCTTCCATAAAGCTTGTAGTTTATCGCTCACATATATTTTTCGGCGAGAAGGCTAAATACTATAAGCCCTGGTGCAGGTTGCCGAAAGGAGAAGGATCGGTGCAAATGCAACAGTCCTCCAGGCCACCTTAGCCAGACTGACTGAAAACTTAGAATATATGCCATAGTAAACGCTTGCGGGCGTGGTGTCTATTTTCACCGTCGCCACTAAAGTATATAACACTAAATGTGAGTTCTAAGTATATACGGGGGCAAATGTTTCGATTATTCCGGATAAACTGGTGAAGTCAAGTGATGTTCGCGATTCTGGCATTAACATTTCAACAGCTAATGGTGGAAAAATTAAAGACCACGGCGAAATTCATATGGATATAGTGATCCCCAGTCTTCGTCGATCATTTAAGTTGTCGCTCGTTGTAGGTATTGACTTTTTGAGACATTATGATCTTCTAATAGACTGTGCGCGCGACATGCTAATATATAAACTCGTTTCGAAAGTGAAGTTGTCTGAAGAACCGGCGGTAGCATTAATAATCGAGGACCTGCAGGACTTACCGCCCCATTGCAGAGCTATACTTGAAAAATATGATGCTCTGTACGCACCCGCACCCGCTCAGCCCTCCCCGTCACTGCCAAGCTCAGTGAACCATAAACTCGAAACTGGTAGTGCTTCACCGGCAGTCGCACAGCCAAGTCCTCTTTCGATGCAGAAACTGCGGAGTGCCTCTCAAGGAACATCAATTCGCTCCAAATTGACTCTCTTGACCTCCGAGCTTTGGCCTTAGTGCAGGAAAAGATGCAGAGACAAAGGAATTTCATTCGCGCTTGAAACCTTACCTTTTTTCCCCGAGGATGTTCAGTTTGGTGCGAAGTAACATCTGGATACGCACGACCGTTTTTCCTGTTGTCATGCAGGAGTGCAATCTTCAATCAATTGCACAATCTGTCACACCCTGGAATCAAAGCTTCGCTTCTGCTCATTAAATCGAGGTATTTCTGGCCAAACATGGAGAAAGATATCGGCTCCTGGATGAGAGAGTGCCTCCCTTGTCAGTCTTCCAAAGTGAATCGCTACGCAAAATCACTGATTCCTTCTATTAATATTCCTTCTTCGAGGTTTGAAACTGTACACATCGATGTAGTTGGACCACTCCCACCGTGTACACTACCTGAACAAACCTACCCATCGCACAATCGGTACTTGTTATCATGCATAGACCGAACGACAAGATCGAAGCGCTACCTGGAAAGCGTTAGCTTTCCAGGACTGCTGGATTTCCAGATTTGGAGTCCCGTTTTATGTAGTAACCGACAGAGGCGCCCAACTCAAATCAAAACGATTCAAAGAGCTTTCTGCCCTCGTTGGTTTCCATCGTCTTCGCACCACGGCGTATAGACCGTCCTCGAACGAGATGGTGGAAATGGCACACATGACTCTGAAGTACTTAATAATGTCCTGTAAACAAGGTTGGCTGGTGGCACCCCAATTGTCCTGTTAGGAATTCGCTCCTTGCCAAATGATTCGGGATTCTCACCGTTTATGGCAGTCACGCGAACCGCACTCTTGTGCCCAAAATACTTAGTGGCATCATCTTCATCGAAGATAGACTCCAAATTCATAAAAGAATTGGCATCCACCACTGCGCGAATCGAATTCGCACAACGCAAGCATCGTTAGAACACCTGCACTTGGTGCCTCCACGATCTCTACGAAGCAACTCATGTGTGGGTCCGAATATACCGCGTAAGAAAACTACTTGAAGCGCCCTATACTGGCCCTTTCCCGGTTATCGAACGCGGCAATAAAGTTAAAACCGGCGAAATTACCTTCCCTCAAAATAGTGACGCGCCGATCGATCAGCGACACCCTCGGATTCAGTCTGAAGAAGGGAGGAGAGCCAGGTGCACTTTGCCTCGGAAAGAGCAGAACACGCAAGAGGAAGAAGCCACGGGAATTCACACAAACACGTCTACAGACACCGGAGAGACGAACGGCGAGACGAACGTGTTCACACGCTCCGGGAGACGAGTCACGTTTGCTATAAATCCGTCGTTTATATATTTTTAATTCTGTGGAGCAGTATTATAGAGAAATATTCTAATGAGATAGGAAAATGCATAAATATATACACGCCTCGTTGCCTCTATAGCCTTAGTACATGCATTACTATGTATTTGTTAGGTGTCGGTATTATGTATATGTAGGAACCTAATGCGAGATACGCCAGTGGTGAAGGTTTATATATAAAAGTTTATTAGATATCAATTGATTCCTTTAATACGATATGGCAGAAATAGGCCAATTTGGACACAGGGATGCGCATATTTTAATGTCGATGCCCTGTGCGTTATTATTGATACTGCCGATATTAGGAATGCCAGAAATAATTTCACATGTAATGTTATACGACTTATTAGTGATTCCATTACTGGCGAAGCAGTACCTGTAGTGATCGAACTACGCAATAGGTAGACCTCTGACGCCAAAATTGCTGGATTCAATAGGCCCAAAAGATACCTCCACAAAATGGACGCGAATTTGTCATATTCAATCCAAGCATGCCTTATTAAATGTAAAGATTCCATACTGTATGAGAAATAGGATGGATTTTTAAATGTAAGCAAGCAAGCGTGAGAAACATAGAGGAGCGAAGGAAATGGTTGAACACCTGCGTTTGGTAAAGCTGCCCAAGTTGTGTCTTGAGATAGAATTATCAAAGACAGATATTAAAGGAGGAGCCCGAGTAAACACAGCTGTTGACTGTAAGAGATGATGCAGCGAAAATCGTTTCAAATTATACAAATAAGAGTTTATCATTAAAATGTACACACCGCATGCACAGGCTTCCTAGCTCCACCCAGACGGTAGATAAATGTCTAGAACTGAGCTAGGCCGTCCCATGGTCATCTTTAGGCAACGCCCTTTGCATGAGGAGCGCAGATATAAATAAGAAAAGGAGAGAAAGAATAGTAACTAATTCATTCACGTTCAAGTCCTCCCCCCTAAATCCACTAAGTCTTGCCTTGCCCTTAACTCGTACTCGCGTTGCTAATATTCATATATATACTACTAGTCTCCCGTATAGTACGTTGCGTGTCACGACGCTTGCATCATAATATTCCGTTATTAGAATAAAGAGTTTATATCCGTATGTCTGCCTTTGCCTTGAACCTTCGATAAGCCCAGCCAAGTAGAAGAACACCGTAAAATCATGCATCTTTGAAGTCAGATAAATAATTCACCGTAACGCCATGCTTCACCTATAAACTGGAACTAGTCGCTCCATCATAAAACGGTGGTTTACGGAAACATCTTTCATTCACTGTCGTCAGGACCTTTATAACTGGTAACCTTGTCGTCTACCTTACCATTTACCTAACTCCCCATAACTGGCGACTACCCCCTTCCCCTTAAAGATATGCCTTAGGGTGTGGGAACCCATTTTTTTAATTAAATGCAAACATATAAATTTTAAAGTACACAGAGTCTGAGGTTCTTCATATACAAGGGGCGGTCAATAAGTTTTGCAATTCGGATATAAGGAAACGAGATATGAGGAAAAGTGTTTTATTATTTTTCAATATAACTACCCTTGACTCCAATGCACTTGCGCTACTTGTCCCTGAGGCTTCAAATTCCCGAAAACCAGAAATCTCCCGACTGCTGTTCAATCCACTCCTAGACGGGGAGCTGGACATCTTCATCGTCCCCAAACCGGCGTCCACGCAGTGCAGCCTTGAGCTGGCAGAATAAAAGGTAGTCACTAGGGGCCAGATCTGGACTGTAGGGGGGATGGTTGAGCTCATCGAATATGCACTGGCTCAGGGCAGCTTGTGCAACTCTGGCCTTGTGGACTTTGACGACGTTGAAGTCAATCATAGGGCGTGAGATTTCTAGGGACCCAACGGGCAGAGACCTTGTTCATGGCCAAATTGTCGTGGATGATGTTTATAACACTTCCATGGGATATTCCAAATTCTCGCTCGATTTCTTCGACCTTAATCCGTCGATTTTCGAGGATCATCCTCTCCACATGGGCCACATTGTCCTCGTTGGTCAAGTCTGAGGGGCGTTCTGGATGGGGGTCATCTTCAAGGGATCAAGACCATGGCGGAACTCCCTATTCCAGCGAGCAATGGTTGCATAGGAAGGGGTGGGGGGCGGTGTACACTGCAACCATGCGTTCATGGATCTCTTTTGCATTCTTGCCTTCCTTCGTCAAAAGTTTGATCACTGCGCGGTGTTCAACCTTCTCCATTGTTGAAAATTTTGTGACTGACGATCTGCGATCAGCTACTGCTTCTTAAATAGACGAGGCATGTGCGTGCGGCTGCAGGTCCTGACTTGTCTTAACTTGTCCTAGCACCCTGACAATCAGCCATCCCCCTTCCTCTGTTTTGCTATACTGATTCGCAAACTTATTGACTGCCCCTCGTATATATATATATATATATATATATATATATATATATATATATATATATATATATATATATATATATATATATATATATATATATATATATATAGGCTTTAAAGATAAAAATACCAGTTACATTGAAGTACTCAGAATAACAAATTATTTAAATATCTTTTGGAGTAGTGCAGATATACATGATAACAATATATTTTAATCATTTTGAGTAATACAGAATCATTGTATACACGTACGTTATTTTGTTTATTTTTGGAGGACTACAGATTAATAAGAATCAGGAAGTGATACAAATGAGCTAACAATTTGGTAGAGCTGCTGCGCTTTACAGATGCTTTTGGTGTCGAGAGCCTGATTGTTTTTGCGCTGTTGGGTTCGAGATGCTGGAATCAGTTTAGGTAGGTGCCATTTTACTTACAAGGAGGTCTTTGCTGAATGACTTGGAGACGTTGTAGTTTAGGATTTATATCGCGTTACCGCGTTATGTAGTCGTCCTTATTAGAGAGACGGTTTTGTGCCCATCATATGAGTCAAGTCTCATGGTTAATCTTGATTGGTCCCTGGATGCAGATGTCACCATTGCTCTAGAAGGAGTTCTAGATGGTAGTTTAATCTGTGGTGAGACCGCTAGATGCTTAGCCTCCTTGTATTCTTCTGTCATCCGGGCTCCTTTAGACATGTTTAAGTCAATCTGTATTGCCGTGCTGGTATCTTCAGGCTCTCAGAAGTGGGTATGTTGAATCGTTAAGGCAGAATTGCCGGATGCTCAAGGGGAAGGTGTGAGTAACGCATCTTCGTATCAAACCGTGTTCTTACTAAAAGGACTGTTTCTCTTGTCGCCTTTGCCTCTGGGATTTTAATTGTTGGAGTAGAGGAGGTTGATTTGACGATTCTTGGCTTCTTTATGTGATATCATGGAATTGACGAATTCTAAGAAATTAAAATCGAGTGTGCCACAATTTATTGAGGTAAGGTGTAGAATAGAATGCACTTCTGTAACTTATTATATCTCTCGATATAATTTCAGATAGAAGAAAATAAGAAAATGATTTTGTGGTTCGAGATGAGGAGTATTTGCTCTTGCGTGCGGACGTTCATTAAGTATTAAAGTTAACCATATATATATATATATATATATATATATATATATATATATATATATATATATATATATATATATATATATATATATATATATACACGAGGGGCGGTCAATAAGTTTTGAGAATCGGTAGGGCAAAACAGAGGAAGGGGGATGGCTGTTTGTTGGGGTGTTAGGACAAGTTGTGACAAGTTAGGACCTGCAACCGCACGCTTCTGCCTCGTCTATTTAAGAAGCAGTAGCTGATCGCAGATCGTCAGTCACAAATTTTTCAACCATGGAGAAGGTTGAGCACCGCGCAGTGATAAAATATTTGACCAAGGAAGGCAAGAATGCAAAAGAGATCCATGATCGCATGGTTGCAGTGTACACCGACACCGCCCCTTCCTATACAACCACTGCTCGCTGGGATGGGGAGTTCCGCCATGGTCGTGAGTCCCTTAAAGATGAACCCCGTCCAGAACGCCTGTTAGACGTGACCAACGAGGACAATGTGGCCCCTGTGGAGAGGATGATCCTCGAAAATCGACGAATGAAGGTCGAAGAAATCAAGCGAGAAGTTGGAATATCACATGGAAGTGCTATCAACATCATCCACGACAATTTGGCCATGACCAAGGTCTCTGCCTAGAAACCTCACGCCCCATGATCGACTTCAACGTCGTCAAAGTCCAAAGGCCAGAGTTGCACAAGTTGCCCTGCGCGAGTGCGGATTCGAGGAGCTCAACCATCCCCCGTACAGTCCAGATCTGACCGCTAGCGACTACTTTTTATTCGGCCGGCTCAAGGCTGCACTGCGTGGACGCCGGTTTGCAGACGATGAAGATGTCCATCTCGCCGTCCAAGAGTGGATTGAACAGCAGTCGGAAGCTTTCTGGTTGTCGGTAATTCGAAGCCTCAGGGACAAGTGGTGCAAGTGCAATGAAGTCCAAGGTAGTTATATTGAAAAATAATAAAACACTTCCTCATATCTCGTTTCCATATATCCGAATTGCTAAATTTATTGACCGCCCCTCGTATATATATATATATATATATATATATATATATATATATATATATATATATATATTATAAAACAAATTAGAATTCCCCTTATATAGTAAATTCCCATAGAACCGCATTATTTAAAATAAATCCTAATCGTCTCAACTCTGCCTCATTGTGTTCGCATCTCCAGACTCGCAAGGTTTTTGCAAAAGAGTTCCTCAATCTGGTTAATAAATTCCTCTCAAGCGTGAGTACGTTATCTACGTATTAATAGTTATTTTTAATTCATTGCAGACCCCAATTTACTATTACCATTGTGATCGCTAACAAACTATTAATTTACATCCTAATATATATATATATATATATATATATATATATATATATATATATATATATAAATATATATATATTTATATATATATATATATATATATATATATATATATATATATATATATATATATATATATATATATATATATATATATATATAATCAGGAAGAGCTTGGTTACACAGGCACCCCTGCGGGGTGTGGCCTACGGCCTTATTTGCTAATCTTAACCGTCTTTTTTAATCCCCTTTATAGACTCTTTATTTTAACACCCTTAACACCCTTTTCTTCTTCTTCTTCTTCTTCTTCTTCTTCTTTTTTTATTTTTTTTCCTTTTTTTTCAGTTTGTGTCCTACGGCCTATTATGATTCTTTTTTCTTTTCTCCATCTAAATTTGCTAAAATAATTTCCATGCCAAAATTTTAATAAATTTTCTGAACTTCACCATTTGTAATTTTTAAAAAGTCACAAAAATTCGATACTTATATTTATTTTTGAACTTCACCATTTTATTTTTTTATATATATTATAAAGGAATTATTAGAAATAACTGATAAAAAAAATTAAATCTACTTAGGTGACAACCGAACTAAAAGAAAAAATCTTATTCAAACCTTCAAAAAAATCTCGTTCTTAAAATATAGGGTTATGGAATATATATATATATATATATATATATATATATATATATATCATTGTGATCCACTATTACAAATTCCACTATTATCAACCCTACTGTTTACATACAATTTAATATCGTATTGTATTCCTATTTTATTTAACATCATATTTAACTTCCTATTTAACGTCTTATTAATATCAATTTAACAAAAACTCGTGTATACCAATTTATCTAAACTTATATTCAATCCATTCTGTTTTTATTTCTTTATTTTTAAATACATTTTATTTTCGTTAAAAAAAGGACTCATTCAAGCGAAGCTTTTAAGCCGCTCGCCTCACTTCTCGCACGCTAGAGTGAAATAGACGGATGCAGTCAGATTTCTCAGGATGATCTTCAGGGTTTTTATTTATCCTTCAACTGAGTTATAATTTGTTCCTATTTTATACCTACTCTCTGCTTGTCCTTTTTTTCTTTGATGTTGGTCGGTCTTTAGGCTCATAACCTCAGAGGCTAAGTATGCTAGACGTTCTCCATATGTTTTTATATGTCTTGTCCTCTTAATCTTTATCTCAGCTAAGCGGAGCTTGAGTCTCAACAGAGTCATCTTCTATAGGTTTTAAAGCCGTTTTCTTCTATCATTTTAATTTTACTTTCTTCTTTAATCTCATTATCTTTTCATTGTTTTTTTTTAAGTGTATTTTGGTATGTCTTCAATTAGTATTTTCTTTCTACTGCTTGAGAATCTAAGATTTATCCTTCTGTCGTCTTCAATGTTCGTTTCGTTTTATGTCTTGGTCTTTCCTCTATCTTAGTCCAAATATTATGTGGTAGAATATTAGCATATGCATGTAAGTCCGTAAGGCTTCAGCCTTCTCTCTGTCTTTTTTCCGCTATCCAGTAGATAGCTTTATTTTGTAATCTCTGTAGTTTTAATAGCTTGATTTTGATAGTGTGTAGGCTGGAATCGGTGGATAAGTTTAGACCGACTATACCAGCGCGTTATAAAGTTTTTTTTCTTATTTTCTTTCCTAGTCCTCTCTTTTTTGCTACAATTGATATTGTGTCTTCTGATCTAAATTTCTTTAATAGGCCCAGCGAGAAACTCCATAAATGAACGTTTGGGGGATCTATCAAATCCTAAATGGCTATTTTTATAAATAAAGGAAACACGAGTAATATATATATATATATATATATATATATATATATATATATATATATATATATATATATATATATATATATATATATATATATATTCTGTTTCATTTTCTAATTTCCTTTAGTGGCATATTACTCGTATTTCTTTTATTTATAAAAATAGCCATTTAGGATTTGATAGATCCCCCAAACGTTCATTTGTGGATACAAATACAAAATACAAATAAACGAACAAAATATTTTGCACTGCTAAGAGAGCACACTGCTAAATGTACATCTAAAACTGGTAAATATGTAGATTAGCGGCCCGGCCGAAAAAAAATTTGTGTGTAAATATTATCGTTCACTCGTGTCGGAATATTCATAGGCGTTTGATTCCTTTTCGAATTATTATTCTATAAACAATTAGGATTATATACTGGGGGGGCTGTGCCCCCCAGACCCCCCCCCCCAATTTAATGAAACTCAGGATCATCGTAGTGTAGTCTCCCCATTGTGTTTACCCCCACACGAGCCGTCAACTTAAATGTACTCCAAAAACGTGAAACATTTTGGAACACGGACGAAATAGTACGTCCCATCGTTCGCGCCGATAATCCACATATTTACCCTAAAACTTTACTAGCTAGTAATAGCTTTGAATTGCAAATTTAGAGTTAAAGGGAATATTTAGAAATGGGGCTCAAATTTACAATAAAGAGGCTAGGGAAGGATTTTAAAATATTTAAATTAGTTACCAAGTATATAATTGCTAAAATCTATTAAGGTAGGGGCGCTTTGATTTATGAATCTAATGATTATATAAAACTGTTTTAAAATTAATTTTAAACGAATAATTGAATAAAAAATTGGCAAAAACCTAATATACAAAATCACAAACCTTGCCAACGAGCAACCCACATCCAAGTGAATTCAGGTGACAAGGAGGGGAACCGACGAGGCATCACTATTTTAAATTCGGCTAGAGCTGTCTTATATAAAGTGTTTCTAGGATTCGAAGGGTAATGGGACATTTGTTCGAATTTAGAATATCAGAGTTTTCTAAGGAGATATCACTTTTACACTTTATTACGTGATCTCTTATTCCTGAATTTTCTTTGGTTTCAAGTATCTTGCCAGTTCTATTACTTATACCCATATGGGAAGAGAAACTTGCCTTCAGAGTTCTCACGGAGCTTCCGATATATTTGCCTTGGGAACACCTAGGACATTTAAATAAGTATATAATCTAACTCCGAAGACTCTTTGGAACCGGATCCTTTATTGTAAAGAAAGATTTTATATTTATTTTGTTGACAAAGGCAATTCGAAATTTTATTTGACAGAAGTATTTCTTTAGCAATATGTGCAATTTTCGGCTAAGGATTTAATTGTGAATACCCAGCTCTGGCATTATTAAATAATGTTTGTCTTTTGCTACTGTTATCTCAGAGGGGCTTGGTTGATACACTCCACTTAAAAAAATGTGCGGATTGACTCTTCTACAATAAAAGATGGAAAACCATTGTGCACAAAGAAAGATTTAAGGCACTGAAATTCTTTGTCTCTAAAATTGTAGGATGAACAGAGATTGTATGCACGGTGAATAAGGGTCTTAATGGATGAGACTTTGTATTTCAAATCTAAGCAACTAAAAAAAGTTGATTAATCCTAACCTCGTATTAGTCGGTTTCCTATATATTGATGTTTCTAGATTATTTTGATTTTTTCTTATTAAAATATCTAAAAAGGGGAGGGTGTTATCACTCTCTGTTTTCATTGTATATTTAATACCGGGGTGGATGGTGTTTACAAAATTAAGAAATACTAAAGCTTGATCTCGTTGTTTAAATGTAGCTATGGAGTCATTTACAAAACGTCTATAGAAAGTTGTTCTACATGAATCAGTAATTTTAGAACAAATCTTCTCCTCCAAATGAGTCATGAAAAAGTCTGCTATATTTAACCATCTGACTAGGTTTACATGGGTATACCGCGTCCCTACTTCCTTCTTCATCCATCGTCACCCCATTTGGCTGGGTTTTCATCATAAATACTTTCCTAGGTCCAGGCCGGGATACAACAGCCTTTACTTCCATTTGATCATTGCTCAATGCCCTTTCATCTGCGAGCATTCTTTCTTTTTCTTCTCTCTCTTCTCTTTCCATCTGTATTTTTCTTTCTTCCGCTTCTCTTTTCGTCTGTATTCTTCTTTCTTCGTCTTCAATTTTACCTGTATTCTTCTTTATTCTACTTCTCTATCTCATTGTATTTTTCTTTCTTTTATTTTTATGTCTATCTGTATTCTCTTTTTTCAGGGTCTTTTTCATTTTTCGCTGCCTTCCCAACAAGGGGTGGGAGGGTCGGACCTACTTTCGGGGCAGTATCGAAGGCTTTGGAACTAAGCTCTTCGTCTACTTGGTTCTCACGAGGAGACAAAGGGGTCGGGGCCGTGGACCTCTTAGTTGCGGGCATTCGGGTGACTAAGAGCTGAGCCACCGGATTTGGAGAGAGCTGCGCGCTCTTGCCTATTAAGACTGAGCAGAATCTAATAGGCGCTGCCACTATCACGGTCCAGCCAGTGAAATACTGCGATTGAATGTGGCATCTGACGACGGGGAACTTGTTTGGTCTATCCAGGAAATCTTGGACAACCACGAACTTATGGTGCTGGGGGCTGACAGGAGGGAGCAATTTATTTGATACCACGATACAGGTGCACCCCGTATCGCGTACCAAGGTTGAGACTCGGCGACCATTTACAGACCCAGTCTCGAACTTTAGTCCTTCGGGAGAACTCTTGATGAATACAAAGTTCACCTGTTGGTCAGGGGAATTCGATGTGTTCAAAGGTGATGGGGGATTAGGGGGTTGTTCTTGGTTAAGCGCTGCAGTGTTGTTATGTACCTGCTGACTCGAGGACGACCTAAGTTTCGAATTTTCGGGGCAATTATAGCTAATGTGACCTGGAGTGCCACAATTAAAACAGGTTATGGGGTTTATGAGGTGTCCGGAGTTCTTGACCTACTTAGGTGGGTTATTTTGTGGGGGGTTACTGGGGATAACCCCCCCCCCCGCTTTCTTTGGAGAAAAGGGTTTCTGGGGATACCCACCTTTCTTGAGGGACAAGGGCTGGTTCTTTCTGAACTCTCGAGGGTATAATCTATGGTTGAAAGCATGCAAATCTGCTTCCTCCACGCAGTCCTTGAATGTAGTGGCTTGCCTGTCCTTGACGAATGCGCGTATCTCTGGGGAAAGGGTACATAGCAATTGGTCCTTCAGCATGAAGTCAGCGAGGGAGTCGAACTCATTCCCCACTTGTTCTGACTCTAACCAGAATAGGAGATGCCTTCTGAGGATAAATCCAAATTGCATGTATGTTTGAAATGGCTGAATTCTAGCCAGTCTAAAGTTCATTTGATACTCCTTCGAGTTTAGATTGACGGCGGCCAGTAGCTCGTGTTTGCAAGTGGTGTAATCCACAGAAGCCTCGGATGGTAACGAGATGAATATGTCACGGAGCCGGGTATTAAGCAGGGGCATTAATCTGGCGATCCCCTCTGTTTCTATGTCCCAGTGATTCAACTCGAATATCTTCTCGAAGTGTGTCAGGTACGAACACAAATCTTCGTTGTCTTTATAAGCTGGGAGTTTCATCGCAGCTATCTGTGTAGCCCCAGCTCGGGATCCAACGGAATTGGCTTCCGCCTGATCTTTGCCCATTTCCCTTTCATGAGCGCCTACTCGTTCTCTCTTTTCTGCTTCACTTTCTGCATTTGCCTTTTCTCTTTCCCCTTGCATCTGTAATTTTCTTTCTTCTGCTTCCCTTTCGGCTTGCGCCTTTTCTCTTTCCGCTTGCATCTGTAATTTTCTTTCTTCTGCTCGCGCCTTTTCTTTTTCTGCTTGCATCTGTAATTTTCTTTCTTCTGCTTGCACTCGTTTGTCTTCTTGTTCCTAGACGTAGGCAACTAGTTCCTTGCCTCTTAGTCCCAAAGTTTGGGCTTGTTGGTGGAATCTGTCAAACGATTCCATTGTACCTGTCTGTACGTCAAAAACTCACCGATATGCTAAAGATACTTATGCAACCTCAAACAAGTAGCGCGCTTCCTAACTTCCCCTCATCACAACACTTTCAGCTACTTGGAATACCCTCCCCCAAAAAGTTAATAACATTAACGGGCTAATCACCGACAATTAACCACAAATTTATAGGCGGACCTGATCCTCCTATTCTGTTTAACCTTTCCTCGAACGCTAGGCACAAATATATTATTACTGAAGGGAAAGCATGACAAACAAATATACTGAGTTCTTCCAATACCCATAAAACCTGACACCAAATATTTAAGTCGTGGTATTGTAAGGGCCGAGTGTTGGTGTAGATAGGTTTGTTACGTACTTCAATAACTCCTTTATTTCGTTTTCTTTAAGAGTGCTATATTACTTTACGTTATTTAAACTTGGAGAATTTCTAGTGTCATGTGTAGTGTTTCGAGGATTGAATTAAATACTTCTAACCAAAATATATCTTTAATTACAACATAAGAAAGTGAAAGGTTAATAAACAAACTATACATCTATAAGTAAACGAGGCTATGTTAGAATTACTAATTTAAACCAAATGAATATAAAGTAATGGTTGACCCCAAGCTCACTTTAATACTGGATGCTAATTGACACACAAAAGTAATTGAATTTCTTTACCTTTTAAAAAAAAACACACGTGAATCCGGCTGAAGAATGACCTTGACCTTGGACCTTATGTAGACGGGAAAATGGTTTGCGGTTTGGCGTGTAAGTGTGTTCGCAGCCACTCAGCCGTTTGTCTGGCGAGGAGACCGACTTGGAGCAACAGGTGATTTCAGTGAGGGCGATGGATGGCGTTAAGCACGTTTTCTTAGTCAGATGATTTAAGCAAGGGGACCGTGAAGGTATGCTTTTTCCAATTTCGGGTTAATATTGGCTGCTTCGCACTGACGAGCGATGAGCAAAAAAGTGAATCCTTTGAGGAATGGGGGGTTGGGGGAGTTTACTCTCGGTCCATATGTAGATTGTAAGGTTAGCTTAGACTGCTTAGTACGATATATAGCTTTGTAGCGTTTCATCCAGTAATGTAGGTCGTAAAATCAGGCCCGATTCTCCGAACTACATTCTTATTCAGAAGCATCTCCAAGTTTTCACCATCCTTGTTTTTCCATCAAAAACCCGACTCAACGGAGCTGGTATTAAGATCACTCCCAAAATATAGTTTGGTGTCTGTTTCTAAAAGTTTCTATGATGGTGTGTATAGGAAGATAGTCTCGCTGGTATTCTGCTGCTATTGTGAGAGGAGAGTATTCAAATTGGATAGTTATAGCTAGATAAGCTTCGTCCAAATGCTTCCACTCTTGGTATTTTTTTCCTTTCTTAATTGCGATTGCATTTTTATCGTATCACTTGTTCGCTGGGTTTATAACGTGTACATTATAATTGTATATCGTGAGATGTTCCGTTGTGAGTTGTAGACCATGGTCAGAGAATGTTATCACGTCCGGGTCCATTTGTCTGAATAAATTTCCGTATGTAGTTTATTTCTTTTATTTTTCATCTGTTTGCATATATGTGAATTATCTTAAGTTTTCTAAATGGTTCCATATTTGTCTTTTCCTATCTGTTTTAGTTTTCTTTCCTCTCTTAGTTCCTCTTAGGGTATATGCATTTATCTACCGTTTTTGCCACCTTCCGTTTTTGGCAATTTGGAAGGTTTCGAATTGGGGAGTCTAATATTCGTTGGTAAGATTCTAATTCTGATTTCCATACAACGTTACTCTACTGGTTTTTTTTCAGGTTGTGAGTTAATCACACACTAACAGGATCAACTCTTTACTCTTTTAATAAAATTTTCCTGCTGGTATTTGGTTAGCAATGGAGCAGTGGATTTGACTAGAACGATAAGTTTAAAGTATCTCGCTTCTCCATTGCAGATGAGCTGATTACTCCGTCGCTTTGCTGTCTTCTGTGACTTCTTCACGCGCTCCTTCGATAGTTTCCTCTTCAGTTTTTCCAGTTTCCTTGGGTTCATCAGTTATGAGGGTTTATTTAAGTTCATTTCCCTAAAGCCTGCAATACAGAAGATCTGAGCTGATGAAGGGTGAGGTTCTTTAAGAACCACATTTTGGGGATTACATTTTTGTTTTTAACAAGCATCATGTTTAACTTTTCAAAGAAGCAGCCCGGCATTAATATGTTTTTAATAAGTGCGTACATAATACACACAAGTATATCCAGCCCTGAACCTTCTCGTTCTGTGCTTCCTTGATTGCTTCTTTGGCTACATTTTCATATGTTCGGTTCATCTCTGGGTCTTTTTTTTCTTTTGTATCCTAGTCTTTTCTATTTAAAACTACCTTCCTTTTCGGGCAGTTTATTGCCATGGTGGTGTTGGAGGCACTGCAGTTAATGGATCATTTTGCTATTTCCGTGCAGCTCAAGAGGTGTGTCTCTCATTAGAATATTCAGAGCACACCACTGTCTTGCTTTTACAAGTCTTTGGTGTGTGTGTTTTCTGAAGCGTAGCATTGAAAACACGTCTGGATGTTAACAAACCTTTCTTTTTCTATGTTGCCCAAAGTAATTCTCATTCGAAAAGCGAATAATCATTGTGTTGCAGCCTTGGTAGTCATCTCTGACTTTAAAAGCGTGAGTGTGAATTCCAAATTTAATTAACTCGGCTATTTTAAGGTAAGCATTTTGCTTTGCAAGTTTCTCTTTGAGCTCATCTTTGTTGTGGGAGGCCACCCAGTGGTAGACCTTTCTGCATATAAAGGATATGTTGGCAATCACTTGGCGCGGTACTTTCGGTGCGAGTCCTATTATTTTCTTCAAAGTTTGTAGTCCTTCTTCAGATACGAGCTTTTCCACATCTTCTTCCTTGCGGAAGATAGTTACATATCCAATTTGGGAATCTATAAGTTTCACCAATACAACCTTGATTTCTGAATTGAGGGTTCGAATTACTAAATTGCTTTCTGGTATTGTTGCTCCTTATTCAGTCTTGAGCGTAATCATTTTATTCAGCGTCCATAGAGGTCAATCCGATTGGGGCGACCTACCTCCCCCCGGCGCTTACATTGAAAAAGATGACGGAATCTAGGAGACATCCTATACTAAGTTACAACTAATTGTTCCTAAAATGCCTACCTTTTAATGCACTGCACGACCCTCCTACATAAAAAGGCCTACTCTGCTAGGCGCCTCTCTAAATTTCCGGCTCGTGTCCTTTAAGGACGCCTCCCGGGAAGAAGCCCTTTCAGGGAGCTTCTTTCCGGGGTTCACTACACCGTAGAGAGGTCGCTTTATATTGCAGAGTAAAGAAATATGCTTTAAGTAAAAAGTGGTAAAGTATGGGCGGCCTCTCTTTTGGGGGCCAATCCCTCACTTAGAAACAGGAGGAATCTCCAATCGAACTAAGTGTGCTCTTTTAATTTTTCTTTGCCTCCTTTATTTAGTTTCTTCGAAAAGATTCAAAATAAGCAGAATAAGTCTTTCGACACAGCTCGAGTAATTTTAGATAATTAATTATAAAATAAAATAATAAAGTAATGGCTACCGTTCGGAAAGAATAGGTTGATAACCGTCAAGTTTTTAGAATGTATGAAGGCTATTCATATGGTTACATAATTGCTCTAGAGTAGATCTTTTTTTTAAAGAGTAAATAAATATATTAAATTAAATGGAATGTATCAATTCCGCATTAGAGATTAACTTTTAAAAATAAAGCTAAAGTTATACGATGCGAATAGAAACAGAAAGGGATCACTGTGAGGACCACAGGAGACGAAGTAGTCGTAGAGGATAGGGTTCGGAAATAAAAGTTAAGAGGGGACAGGAAAAGTTAACAAGTCAATAGCTAGACACCGATGCGTGGTATTTTTGAGTGTGTAATTTTTTAAATTAATACGACTGGGGTGGTGGTAGGGTGTTGAGTGGAAAGTGAGACGTGCCTGCGTACATGGAAACACACTATTCATGATACTTTTAACTTATGTATGGACTGGTATTGGTTGTAGATGGTCGTGTGTTGCGTTATCTCACTGGCATCACAGCATATTGTCTTTCGTATAGTATTGTGTATGTCGGGTCTCTAACGAGTTCCCCCAGCTGTCTTATTAAGCTAGCGTGGATGTATGTATGTGTTGAGTAGTGTTAGTTTGTTATTTTCATTTATTATGGCCATTAATGTATACAGAGGAAAGGGCCATGCGCGTCTCAAGACGGAGTTCTGAATATATCTGAATATGAGTCTTTTATGAGACTCAGGATGGCCGAGTGGATTCGCCGTTTGCTAACAGTGGTCCAAATGGATTGTGTTTTGGGGGGGAGCTTTTGCTTATATTATGTGTTGTTGTATGAAGAATCTTAAAGACTTGTCGAGTGTTGCCCCCAGGATTTTTGTGTGAGCTGTATATGTGTCTTGTTGGATCTGTGTCGTTTCAGTCTTGTGTGTTTTAGTAAATATGTAGGTTGTGCATGTAATGATCTCTTGGACCATATAGTGCCGCATGTATCTTCTGAGGATTCGTAGCAATGAGCTACTTGTCCTTGTAATCGGTCTTTCAATCTAGTATTATTTGTGTATAGCGTGCGATCCTGTTTGGTCCACGGCGGCAGACAAGAATTGTCTCTTCATCGGTATAGGACACAGTATATGTGTATCGGCAGTTTTCGGATGTCATTAGTGTACGTTGTGTATAAAGTGAGTGCCAATACGCTACCCTGAGCTACGCCTGAGCGTTGTGTGAACGGATGTGATGTAAAGCTATTGTGTTCAATCTGAGAGATGAGCCTTCTGGTGTAGAGAGGGAGATCCGGGTTTTTGGCCAGTTTTCAATTGAGTCCCTCGTGCCACACTTCGTAGAATGCATTCTCCAGGTCCTTAGTGATGGAAAAGGTAATTTATTTTGCTTGTCGTGTTTTTTGTATTGAACGATGATTACAGTCGGTTGGATGGATCGACCCCTCTTGGACCAATATTGGCAGGGGGAGAAGCACTTCCTCTCTTCCAGGAAGTTCAGATGACGGCAATTGACCATACATTCGAGTATTTTACCTAAATTATCTAACAGAGAAATAGGTCTATAGTAGTTTTATTGTTTTTTATCTTAGTTTTTTTGTGTGTAGAGGTATGTTGTGTTAGATTTTGAATGGTTGTTGGAAGGGGCGTGAGGCGAGTAAGGCGTTATTAGGTGTCTGATGGTATGAAAAATGTTTTTAGGGAGGTGGTGGGTTAATGCCGCTGGTATGACAAAGGAGCTGGGGGCGCGTTTGGGTGTTGTTTTTATGCAATGGTTTGTTTCCTCGACGATTATGGGAGTATTTAGTACACTTGTGTTATTGAGTGTCTCCATTCTTACCAGGGTTGCGGGCACATGTTCGTGTGCGTCGACCCGGCACCATTCCTGGAGTTCTTGAAAGTGCTCTTGTGTGTTTGGTTTGAGTAAATTGTATGTGTGCACCGTGTCCCAATTGGACCTAAATGCATTGAAGATTTCGTTAGTGTCAGTGAGTGTACGGTCATTATGTTGGAGGGGGTGTGAGGTTGTATGGGTTATCTGCCCAACACTCTCTTTACGAGTCGCCAGAAGTTAGAAGGGTCAGTGCAGCGAGCGTCATCCGCGATGCAAGTCACCTCTCGCCATTTGCGGTTCCGGTCTAACTGCACGAATTGTAGGATGCAGCCAAGTAGGAATGAATGTTTTGTTTTTGTGAGCCTCTACTCTGGTGGTTGTAATATTGTGTGATGAATTTTTGTGAGTATATGTGGAACGTGAAGTGTTTATGTGAGTGAAGGTTTTGCGTGGTGTGTGTAGGTTTCGCGCTTTCTGTACTAGTGGTCGTAAAGTGCTAAGGGTTGGTGTTCTCCAAATTGAGGTTCTGTGATTTGTTCTCTGTTGTCTTTTGAACCATACTCAGTTCGTTTTGTTGTAGTCGAAGAGGGGTTGTGTGGGTATAAGTAAAGGCTATGATGAGATAATCATGCATATATGGATGTGATCAGATAGTGCGTGGGGACCTGGGGAAGTGTGGGTGTCGAATGTATAGCGTGCTTATTTCGGAAGACCACATCAAGTGACTTGGTCCATTTGCGATGCCCAGAGAATGTGGGGAGCGTAGGAAGTGGTGTATAGACCACTTAACTAGGAACGGTTTCCTAGGTGCAAAAGCTGTGGGGTTAGATAAATGTAGTAGCCTACGATGCGAATTCTGTTGCTGGGAGGGTATAAGCTGATGGAGTTCAGTAGTATGTTGTCTGGTCTTTGAGTGTTTAGTACCCAGTTGGCGACGGTATGGCTAATACCGTGCAAACTGCGTATTTTTAGCTACACAACACTGTCTACCTATGATCGGGAGCAACGAGTGCGTGGAGCTGTGTTAGTGATAGCCACTTTCCTCCCCTTAATCTCTTGGCATTGCCCTAAGAGAGTGGGGGTAGGGGTGGCCAACTTCACATGTGTCTGTAACGGGTGGTGTTTGGTGGAGGTGGGATGTTTGAGTTTTAAGTTAGTGGGTGTGGGGAGACTAATCTGAGGGGGTGGGCACAGTAAGAGGAGCGTTGGAGACAGTGGAAGGGGATGTGGATAGATTGGTATGAGGGTTGGAGAGAGAGGAGACTGTGGGAGATGGTTTGGAGACTAGAGAGGGTAGAGACCGGTGAAATAGGGGTTTGAAAGAGTTGAAGGGGACCTGATGGCAAAAGAGGAGGCTTAGACACAGTGGAAGGAGGAGTGGGAGCTGTGAAAAAATGGGAGGGGAACGCAGGAATAGGGTCGGATGCAATGGGCAGAAAAGCAGCGACAGTAGGAGGTGTGGTGGTAACAGTTGGGACTACGGGGGGAGTGGAGGCAATAGTGGAGAGGGAGGATGCAGTGGAGACTGGGTGGGGACAGCGGAAGAAAGGGTGGTAGCAGAGAGGCGAGATGGGTAAGGGCTCGGGCAGGGGGGGTGGAGATCTGTGGGTGGCGGCAGGAGTTCTGGAGTGCTCACCAGTGTAGGGAGGAGTGTGGGTCTCTTGTGTTTATGTTGAGTATTATAGTGAACACACTCGCTGGAAAGGAAATTAGTCCGAGTCCGTTCGCGGCATATAGCGCGTATAGGATGTTGATGTATAAGTGGAAAGGGAGGGGGGTGCGGCCAGTTGTGGCTTGAGGCTGGTGTTTTGTGTTTGGTTGGGTTGGCTGGGAGTTTCGGGGTCACTGCTGGAGTGGAAACTGTAAGAAATTAGGTGCAGGGTTGTCTGTTATCCGCAGCGCCGACAGCGAAAACGAATGTTCTTGTAAGGTGTAGGACGGGGGCAGGGGTGGAGAGGATGGGTGAGGAGTTGACTTGTTGTGTCTTCTGATTTACACTACTGTGTCTACGCGATAATTGGACAATTAAGTGCATTTTATGCATAAGACGACATGGTCGCCACCGCATTTGAAGCAGAGAGGGGTAGTAGTGTTGCAGCCAGTGTAATAGTGCCTCATTAATGGTGCCTGGCATGTGCGATTGTCGTTTTACGTCTTGTAACAGAAGAGACACTGTTTGGGTTTTATGTTTAGATGTGTTTCGATGTTGTGAGCGTATGTGAGGGGACCGCAGACTTTGATGCTCTGGTTTAGTAGTGTGTTTGTGATGTTATTAAAAAAAGTGTGATCAAGGCTTGTTGCTTGGTGCGGTTAAAGTAAAGATCTTTGATGGTCTCCTCTCCGTACTTATGCCTGAGGTGTGTCACGCCTGTTTTTTTTCGTATACGTATCTAGTGCTTTTTTATTAAAGTATCAGATTTTTTGTGGTATTGGTATTCAGCGAGAAGGTACAATTTGGGGGCGTCTTCTTGAGAACTAAACACAAGTGTTTGGTCTGTGTGTGACGGTGCTATGTTTGTAATGGGTGGGTAAAATGAGTTTATGAATTTTAATATTGTTTGAGGTTATCTCATGCGTGTTATTTGTGTAGTGTGTATTATTTGCAATGTAGTTATGAACCCCATGATGCCGGGGGAGGGCTTCTTTTTATCTCTCTAACTTGGTGGGAAGTCCCCCACCTCGACCTCGTCCGCCCCTGTGAGCTGACTCCCATGATAGATGATAATATGATGGGCCCGTCAAGAAGGTGTAAAAACATGGCGTACTTAATGATAGATGAGGGCCGAATCAACAATCCCCGTCCGGATTTTGATTATTCGGAGTTACTCCCATCATGCAGCACGTTGATAAGTGTAAAATCCCTATGTGATCCTGGCCGGGCACACGGGGTCGGGTGGTATCCACCGCAGGTTTTAACTCCGTCCTAATCCATTTCCTTCTCTCTTTCTGTCTGGATGTGAATTCTACTTCTGGGGAAAATCTTTCATTATTCACCGTCAAAGCTTAATTTAAGTCATGATTCTACTTATAAATAATCACATGCAAGTTATTTGATCCCAGTTGTGTTGTCTTTCATATTCTATGAAAAATAGCTCACTTTCAGGCTCTATCTCGAATTTCGTTCTCCCCATAGACATCTTCCTTGAATTAGGTTCACATCAGCTATAACGATTGCTATGCGTACAATAACTTCAGTTCCAAGTGCATGTATTTTATTCAGGCATAATTGAATACCTATATAAAGTTAGCTTTGCTTTAATAACCTAACTTACAGAGGCAGCTCGTAGCTATAATTAGTAGGGGGGTGCTGCATCAGATTTTTGTTAGCATTGTTTTAATATTGTGTAAAAAGAAATAAATTTATAAAAAGAAAATTTATAGATAAACTTGATAAAATCCTAACAGAACAAAATAAAAAAAAATTACTTACTAATAGCCTAAATTGGTACAGCTCAAGCTTGATCCATTCATTTAAAAACGAATCCATTCTTCCTGTTTCAATTTGCGCGAAAAGATTAATTATTTCCCCCTTCATCTCTGGATGAATACTGAGGAGTTTTTTCTCCATTGAAAGCCCTGCAAGTGCATTTAGTCTTTCAAAATTCATAGTGCTGCTTAGATTTTTTTTATTCTTTTCAGTGTTGAAAAGTAACGGTCTGCCTCTGATGTAGTCATAGGAATTGTCAAGAGGATTTTTATCAGTTTCGTAATTTCACTAAGAACATCAACTATATTATTTTCTAAGATAAATGTCAGCAGCTGAATAAAAGAAACGAAAAAAATATTAATTAAATTCTACACTTTATCACATTCAACAATATAAAGATGTTTTTAAGCTCAACACACGCGGACTAAAAAGGAATCACTACCTTTCACCATCACATCAGGGTCGACACTGTGTGAGCCACAGTGCTCTCACTTCCTAGCGTGAAGCTTCCTATCTCGGACATGTAAGCATGCGCAAAACAGCCAAACACCGTTTCGCTGGAACTGTGAAGCGCACAAAGATTTTGTATTATTTTCATAAACTAGGAGATGGCTACTGACATTAAGCTCAAGGATTATATAATGTATAAGCATAAAGAAAGAATTCAAGTAAAAATGCCTCATTATATTGAATGTTATCGATAATATCGTGTGGAAATAGGGGGTACTGCAGTTCCGCAGTGCCTATACACGAGCCGCCACTGCTAATTTACCATGCGAAATTGATATGTACATTCCATTTAATTTAATATATTTAGTTATTTCTTAAAAATAAGATCTGCTCTAAAATAATTACGTAATTATATTTCTTACATTATTAAAACTTGACTGATATCAATTTATTATTTCCAAAATGAGCAGTGGCCAATAGTTTAGTATTTTTATATCTAAAATTAATTTGTTTTGAAAAAATCAGTCACTGTTACATGAATCGATTATTTGCTATACTTCTCGGCTCCAACAATTCAGTAAGCAAGCGAATAGGTAAGTTATGTGGAAAACGTCTTCGCCTCGAAAACCATAAAAAAAAATTGGATTATACAGAGGAATAACAGAACAACCAGCAGCAGCCAGTCCCCCCCCCTCCCCCCCATGATGGCACACATAACCTCGTTGCAGCTATGCTATTCTTTTATAAGGACATAAATAAAGGCTTCGGGGAAAGAAGTTTGTGGTCTAGCCCACTGCGGAACCCAAAGTCAAGAGGCATCCTGAATTGGGACGGAGTTACAACCTGCAGGGGATACCACCTTACCTCATGTGTCCGACCAGGACCACATAGGAATTTTACATCCGTCTCTATGCATGCTGGGAATAACTCGAATAATCAAAACCCGTTCGAGAGGGTGGCACCCTCAGATAAGGATCATTGATTTGGCCCTCATTTATCATCAGGTCTGCCAAGTTTTTACACCCTCTTGAGGCACCCAGCATGTCCAAACTCATATTATCATCTATTATTGGAGTTTCAGCTCACAGGAGCGGCCGAGGGCGAGGACTTCCCACCAAGTTAAATATATAAAAAGAAGCCCTACCCCGCATCAGGGGATCCTAACTGTGTAAATAAATATATGGAAGATTTCTTAAATCTCCCAAATTCTTTCAAAACCTTTTAAAAGTCACTTGATATATTCCTCAGCGTTCTACTGGGTTGTGATACCACTTTTCCCACCCTTGGGCTATTAATAACATTCATTGTATATCATGCGTCATGTGATTTTCCCATATATATATATATATATATATATATATATATATATATATATATATATATAACCCTTGGGAATCTGGTATGTAGCAGGAATATGAAGACCCAGGTGATTACACTAATCATTTATTGGCCGGACGTTTCGGACCTTTACTAGGACCATCTTCAGCGACTATATCGTCTAATGAGAAGGAAAGGGAACATTAATTGATAACAGTTAAAAGAATGCATTAAAAAAAGTGGAAGAAGGCAAGGTAAAATAATAAAATTGACAATTATTAAAATTAAAGTCAAAACATTAATAACAATATATAGAATTAAATAATATTACCCAGTGTGATTAAAAAAAAATAATAATAATAGAAAGTGAAATTATAACATAAACTGACTTGATTATCACATATTAAAAGTTACTGAAGTAAACAAAAAATAACCTATTATATTAAATTGCAAAAAAAAAAACAAAAAAACAAATCAGAATGAACAAAGTGACTAACCTTTACGTGGGAGTTAAGAAATCAACTAACTAAGCATATAAAACTACTGACGAATATATATATATATATATATATATATATATATATATATATATATATATATATATCAAAGTAGCGCGAGAGAATGATGAAAATGAATCCATTAAACCACATAGAAAGAGAAAACGGAATAATTTTTCCTTGAAGCAATATTTTAATTACGTTTTTTTTCGAAAAAGGTATGCGTAGGGAAGCGATTCGAACCAGGCACACTGAGGCAGCGAGCACCGCTTTGATCACAGTTAAAAGTATGCCGTTAGTACACTACGCTACGCAGAGAACTAAAAAATCCTCTGAATAGAATAGCTTTTAAGGAACACTTTCGCACGTTCGAACGGGGAGTATGAAAGAAAATAGAAAATTAATTTGGAATTCAAAGAATAAATGAGGAATAGTTAAACGAGTGGTATATATACAAATGTATATATTACTCAAAGTAGCGCGAGAGAATTATTAAAATGAATCCATTAAACCACATAGAAAGAGAAAACGGAATGACATTTCCTTGCAGTAATATTTTTAATACCTTTTTTTAAAAAAAAATCGAGCAGGAAAGCTTTTCTCGCACAATCTCCTCGGTTCCTGGCAACACGGTTAAATTTGCACGCCTGGAGTTAGGGAGCTTACCCCATAGAAGGGGCGGACTATTGTCCATCGTTTGAGTAATGCGAACGCGGCTTCGGCTGTCGTTTGCCTCAGGCGATCCCTGCATGGTTGGAAAGGGGGTGAGGACGTGGGGAAGATTCCTTGGGTAAATACCCGGGTTAATAAGGGCTGCATTCCTCAGCTTGCTCCGGTTGTTTCTCACGCTTTTGAGTTTGGGGTCTATCACGTGGAGGCAATGCTTAAAAGCAACGTTATTTTTCTCATCACGTGCTTGTTCCCTCACACAGTATTTAAATAATTTTTGAAAATACTTTACTAATAAAAGGTTTATATAGCTGTAAGAACGTGTAATGCATGTTTTAGCTTTTCGCAACTTCTATGGCACAAACGGTTGACTGCCTGAGCCGATGAGGGAAGATTGCTTGCATCAGTTCAAATTCAGTTAACAGATGGTTACATTTGTGTTCGGTTCTATAGTGAGAGCGCTCAGTGTTATTTCAACTGTTTCATGGCAACTTCACTTTCTTCGAAAGAGTGTGAAATGGAGAGATTAGGCAATAATAAAGACGAGGAAGATAAAGAATCATGTAATTATAGTCATACTTTAGTAGATGGTAATTTTTTTAGAGTGAAATCTTCCAACGGAAAAAAAGTGAAGTGTGTATGTCTATCATGCAATGGCGAAATCTCTGCGGCGAGCAATGCTACTTCCAATCTACCCATTCATTTGAAGGTAAGGATTTATTAAAGCTAATTATATAATACTTAATTGAATTAACAAGTTTCACTATTTCTTATTTTTAAAATATGCAAAATTGCTAGTAGCTAACGATAATGTTAAGTAGCGTAGGATTGCCATTCACGAACCTACGTGCTTCCGTTTGCAACACCTTTATTTATAGTATATGCTGATTGAATTTAACGTGAATTATGGCAACAAATTAAGCTCTTATAACGACCGAATACTAAAGAGTTCGGATCATTGGTCAATACCTAGGCTATATAACGAAGTTAAATAAAGAAAGAGAGTTATGCAAACAACAGAGGTTAATATATTGCAATAATTTCATGAGAATCCACATACATATATTCTTAAAGCGCGCTATCATTTACTTAAAGATATTATTGAATAATTTTTTTTAAGGAATAATTAGTACAATTATTGATCGATGTCGAGGGACGAACGCGTGTGATCAAAAAGTCTCTTAAGGTACACAGTCTGTACGCCAGGCAGCCACTATCGGTGCTAGCGCTCGTGTACAATTGAATTGGAAAAAAAGGTAAGGACCTTCTACTTAGACTACGATATTATTAGGTTGGCTGTTTAAAAGGGAATACGTTTTCCAGGTTTGTCTCAAGGGTTATTCGAAAGATAAACACATCTACAAAAATAAACTTTAATACAAATAATAACAAGGGCACATATAAATATGGAAATCTAAATAGTAATCAGTACGACAAAAATATTATGACAGGCAAATATGAAGGAAACTAGGTCCGGCAAAATATATAAGTGATCAAATAAGTTGGATTGAATGAAAGATTTATCAAGTCTATTAGCGTTACACCAAATAGGGAACTCTTCTTAGAACTGGTATAACGAGGAAAGGACTCCTGGTTACCTCTGGAGGATGAACTGGGAGTGTGGAAGACCAATAGCCAGGTCTTCGTCGATGGGGTCTCGATGCGAAGGCGTTCAGAGAGACGTTGAAGGGGGATGAGATTACTTCAGTTCCAGGGAGAAATAATCACGAAATCGAGATTCGTCTGCGGGACGTCAGGAAGTCTCAACCAATGTAGTGAGACGAGAGAAACCCAAGACAATCTTTCGGGTATAAACGGGTTTCCGTAATCTTCCTCTGATTATGGCAGATTACACAGAGACGATCTGCTGACGAGATCATAAGGGCGAGGGGACCATTTCAAGGGAGACAGATACTAGGGTCTGGACGGCAAGAAGCTCGGGTTCTCTCTATCTGCTGAGGATTTGCAGACATCACCTCAAATAAGAGCCACATCAATGGTCGACATAGAGCTACGCGCGCTAGGGCGTCCGAAGGGGATATCGGACGCGGTTTAAGCAAACATGAATCTTGATAATCTGGGGCATCGACGATGCGAACGGGAAATATAAGGGGGAAGATGGACAAGGCTGCAACCTGAGAGCAGGACAGCCTTATCAAACTGGGGGGAAGACTGTGATAAAGCACCCCGAATTAAACACAGCTGTGCTAGTCCATCTCAACCAGAGAAATTCTATGTGATAACGGCGTATTGAGTTTCATACTCCCACAAGCCTCCCTTCCTAAGATGAAATTTCATCGACACGTAGGGGATGGAAAATGTCATTCCCCACAAATGGGAGAGATAGAGATTGTAGAAACAATTAAACTGACGGGATACAAGCTAATAGGGGAATCTAACTTCGGGCCTACATAGCCGCGAACACAAAAAAAATCAATTCATATGAGGTTGTGGATCTCAGGAGTTAACGATAAGAAATAATAATACCCCCCAAATTTTTTTTTAAAAACGGTGACCATTACAATTAATTACAAAAGAAAAAATAATTAAAGGAAATATATATACAGTGGGACAAGGCTTAACAATATATACAATTGTGAGTAACTCCCTCGGTGACTCGATCTTACGAGGTAGGGAAAAGCTCCTCTATGGGGTTGCCACTAAGACAGTCAGCCATACAATTTTCGGAACCTTTAATATAAAATATGCGAAATTGGTACTCCATCAACAGTAAACTCCATTGCATGAGTCTACCGTTTTGACTTTTACTATTTTTTAAATATGCGAAGGGGTGGTGATCCGTTTCGATCACGAACTCTTTTCCCAATAAATACCTTTTAAATATTTGCACATCCGAAACTATCGCGAGGGCCTCACGTTCTATGGTCGCGTAGCTCTTCTCACGCGAAGAGAGCTTCCGGCTCGCGTATACAATCGGATGGCTGCAATCATGATTGCATTACAACAACACGAATCCTACTCCTTCGTTGCACGCATCGATCCTGATTCCGAAAGACTTGGTCGGATTGGGGAGTCTTAGAATGGGGGCAGAAGTGAGCCTATCCTGAAGTTTTTCAAAGTGGGCGGATGCCTTAGGGTTCCACACGAGGGGATCTTGGGATTGCTTCTTTGATAGGGCGCTAAGTGGAGAAGCTAAGGCTGCAAAATTGGAGACAAAACGCCGGTAGAAAGATGTGGATCTTAAAAAGGAGCTCTGCTCCTTTTTAAGATCTACATCTTGCTGGGAGTCATCTGGTTTTCTACAATATGAAAGCTAATATAATGAATGGAATTATAAGCAAAATGAAATTTTCTAGGCCCAATGGTCAATCCTTGTTCCCTTAACCTCATGATGAGGGAGCGAAGGGAAACTAGGTATTGTTCCCATGTACGTGGGGCAAAGTACACATTATCGAAATAAAACGACACGTCACCTAGGCCATCCAGGATTCGCCGCATCATTCTCTTATGGTTACTGCAAGCAGTAGCCAAACCAAAAGGAAGACGTGTAGATTGCATTAGCCCTTTTCCGTGGGGAACGCAGTGTAATTCCGAGCACTATCCTTGAAGGGAATTTGATAATAGGCCTTACATAGGTCTATTTCTGAGATCAATTTAGCCTTTTCAAACAGGTGTATGTTCTGGTCGATGAGCATGATTGGTTCCGCGTCAAAAACTGTCACGGAATTCAATTTCCGGAAATCCGTACACATTCTGAATGTTTGATCGGGCTTCCTTACCATTACAATGGGGGAGCAGAAATCAGAGGTGAGTGCTCAATGATACCAAACTTTAATAGGTTTTCCCTTCTGAATTAAAGGCCGAACGAAGATGCACAGGCAAGGGATACAGCTTAGTTCGAACAGGCTCCTGTGTTTTCAGAGAGATGGCATGTTCGAAATGACGCGCACATCTTGACATTTCCAAAATCACATTCTCAAATTCAGCTAATAACTTAGCCAGTTGAGCCTTTTCCAGGAGTTCCAATTGGGGGTTTAAATTGAATTCCGGGGCGGTTTATTCACTGGAACCGGGGAGTGAAGGTAGGAAGTGCTCCTTATCTTACTCGACGCAAACTGTCTGTATCAGATGGAGAGGCTTGGTGGGGTAAGCGGCTTCCATCACCGCCTCTTCGTCAAGTGCGACTATGTTATTAATACACCCGCGGTGGTGGTATCGCTTAAGCATGTTTATGTGATATAACCTATTACTGGAATTGGTCTTTATGAGGTAGTCCACAGGGGTTCGTGCTTCTAAAACGAGGAACGGCCCTTTCCACTGTGAAAGGAGCTTATTAGATTCAGTGGGGATGAGGAGCAGTACCTCATCACCGAGAGGCGTCGATCTTTTGCATTTACGTCGAAAAAAGTCCGGTATTTCTCCAAATTAAGATCTATAATTTTTTATACGCAATCTCGGCGCATTGCTCTAAGCGGTTTCTCAGGTCCAATACGTACGAATACGAGGTTTTAATTTCTTCATCGAGGCGAGGATTTTCGAATAATTTGTTTGGAATACTCATAGGGCCTCGGACGTTTCGCCCATAAAGGAGTTCAAACGGAGCGAACCCTAAAGTCCTATGACGAATCTCACGGCGCGCAAAGAGAGCAACTGGCAGATACCGATGCCACTCTTGAGGCTGAGCGTGGCACAGTTTCTTCAGGACGTTCTTCAGAGTCCCGTTTAATTTTTTGCAGACTCGTTAGCCACAGCGTTTTGGAAAGGGGTTGTGAAGAGAGGTATATCAGTAGAAGTTTTCCCATGTATTCCATGAGTTCGGATGTAAATTGTCTGCCTCGTTCAGACAATATCTCTTAACAGATGCCGCCTCGAGAAAAGATAGCTACGAGTATTAATGCTTCCGTACACGTTATGCTATCGATTCTTTTTAGGGAAACTGCATCATGGAACCTCGTAGAGAAGTCCACGAGCGTAAGGATATAAGAGTATCCTTTGCTCGACGGGGGGTGAATTGGGCCAATCAAGTCGATAGCCACTCTAAAAAAGGGTTCAGATATAATGGGGGTACTTTGAAGGGGGGCAGGTGCGATCCATCCTTTTGCCGTCGTTTTTTGGCAAATATCATAGGATTGACAAAATTCTGCAATTTCTTTGGCAGCGACGGGCCAAAAGAAATATAGAAAGATTCTTAGGGCAGTTTTATTGTGGCTGAAATGGCCAGCCAATAAACCATCATGGGCAAGGCGAAGAACCTGGGGAACGGGAGAACGAGGGGTGCAAAGGGAAAAAGTTTTAGCACCATCCTCATTCAAGGTAGAACGGTAAAGGAGGTCACCATCTTTAACGAGATATATAACCTTCCTTGGGCTACAATCAGAAACTTGATTGTCTTGCTAGGTTTGACACCTGCCACCGGTTCACAGTTCCTATATAAAATTGAATTCAAGTCCACCGGGGAAGCTTTTATTGAATAATAAGTTGGCGTGATGTCCTGTGGAACCGTTAGTCGGGGCAGAAGCTGGAGTTATTGGTCTAACAGGTGGCTGAGAGAGAGAAGCATTGACTTGATGGACTTGTTGGATGGGGGAAGAGCGAAGGCGAAAGCTTTGGGGGCAGTTGGTTTTTACATGTCCGGGCACGCCCCACGTGAAACATACGATGGGCCGCTTGGGGTAATTGAATAGAGAGGGGATTATTTAGGAAGGGCTTAATATCCCTCGGTTCTTGCGGGAGAGGGAATCTAGGTTTGGGGGACCAACCACTATCTGCTGAGGATTTGCAAACATCACCTTAAATAGGAGCCACAGCAATGGTCGACAGAGAGCTGCGCGCGCGAGGGCGTCCGAAGGGGGGTATCGGAAGCGGCTTAAGCAAACATGGACCTTGATAATTTCGGGCATCGACGAGGCGAAATGGAATTAAGCGAGATTTCCAAGTGATATCGGACGCGGCTTAAACAAGCATGCACCTTTAATAACTTGGGGGATCAACGAGGCGAACCGGAAATAAGAGAGATTTCCTTCTACCCCAAGAGGGGGACTATGGACACAAAAACCACCTGGAAGCGGGACAGCGTTGTCGAACTGGAGGGAAGACGGTGATAAAGCACCCCAAATTAAACACAGCTGAGCTAGTCCGTCTCGACCAGAGCAATTCTATGTGATAAGGGCGTATTGAGTTTCATGCCCCCACAATCGATTATATATAGTTATTAGATGAATTCCTATAACGATGTATTTTGTTATAGTAGCAATACCTGTATATCATTATGTAAAAACTAGCATGCGCGCCCGTCAAAAATGTAGGAAATGTAGGACTAATAATATAGTTATGAATTAATGTACCAGTCATATATAGCTATAGAATATTCATATAGCTACATTTTATATATAAAATTTTATATGCATACCATATATTCTGATTTCACTGTGAAAATCAATTTCACTTACAATAATCATATATTCCACTACCGCAGGTCTAAATTCTTCAGTTGACGTCATTTCAAGGCGGACGCTAGGCTCAAATCTCATAGAAGAAGAGAAAGTGACAAGAGTGTTACAGTTCATTGTGTATGTTAAGATTTTGCTCTTTATGAAATATGAAATTGAAAATGTCTTTACAATTAGGGAGTTATCAGCTCTTGGTTGAAAGCAGACCTTTTTGTTGGTGGAATTTATCTCGATTATATTAATATGTAAAATTAATGGAAACATTTATGAGACAAACATTGGACTGTTATTTAATTTTTTATCAGCTTGAGGAAGCTGCTCTTGTCTGTCACAGTGGAGTATTGGCATGATGTCGGTTTAAAGGAGAACATAACTACATCAAGATTGCTGAACATATGGAGAATATCATCAATGAATACGCTATTCCCTTGCAGAAAATCATGAGCACCGTCACTGATAACGGCTCTAATTTTGTTAAAGAGTTTAAGGAATTTGCAGTCACTGCTGCCAATTGGTCCACAGATTCAGGAGATGGAATCCAGGTAAGTGAAGAAGATCAGGATGAGCACGAGCTGTAGGATAGTGTATTAATAGGAAGTGAGTTAGATCAGAAAGAAGACCTTTATTCTGACCCATGTAGCCGTAGCCTACCTAAGCATGTGTGCTGTGCTTCACACACATTCTGTCTCGTCTCCACAACTAATGCAAAATAGGCACTGGAAATATCTTCTTTTGCAAATATCAATCATGGTGCGATGGAGAAATGCTCAGCATTATGGAACAAAAGCGGTCGTCAAAAATCAGCAGAGATTATAAAAACTGTTATGAACTGCTCATTAAAGGTGCCTTGCATCACACGGTGGAACTCTCTGTTTGATACATTTTATCACTTTTAAAACACAAGGACAAATTATATCAACTCATGACATCCCTTGAACTTCCAGTGTTTAGAAGTCACGAAATTGAATTTCTTGGAGAGTATGTCTCAGTTTTGGCTCCTATTGCAGTGGCAATTGATCGCCTACAGGGAGAACAAAACTGTCTTTTATGTAGAATTGTTTCCAACTTTGCTCAAGGTAGAGAAAAAGCTGAAGAGCCTTCAGTCACGTTCTTTGAAATTTACCAACCTCTTCTAAGTGCAGTCACTTAGGGCTTTGGAAAGCACTACCAATCTTATTTGACCTTGGCAAATGAAGCCAGCGTTACAGATACCATTATTGCATCAACAAGCCATCCATTCTTCAAACTCCGCTGGTTAGATATCAGTATTTCATGAGACAGTTCAAGCTACCAAGACTGTTCAAAAATATTATGATTCAAGTGATTGAAAATTTAGCAGAGGGACCAGAAGCTGAATCATCCAGTAGTGTATCGGATAGTGACGATTATTTTGGATTTACAAAACCCACTCAAACACGATCAACCGCAGATTTAGAATTGTTCAGTTACCTTCAGGATTCAAATAAAACACTTCAAAGTTTAAATAGATATCCAAACATAGAATGTAATGGTGATATAAATAGTTAACTGAAATTTCATTCTCTGGAACTTTCCATTTTTTGTAGTACTTAAGTCCAATTGACATTAAATCCTACATTAGTAATTATAATATGCAACTTCATTTTAATGGATATTTTTTTGTTGTGATACCAATGTTCCTTATCGATTGTCATTATATACTCTAATCATGTATTTGAAATGTATTTAAAATGTATCTAAATACATTTAATGTATTTAGTATTTCAATACTAAATACATTTTCAAGATGTATTTAGTATCTAAATACATTTTTCTAATGTATTTAATATTTAGTATTTAAAAACTTTAAATTTATTTAGTGCCCATCTCTGTATGTATTGGGTTGAGGAATAAGTTCTTGCGGTTTTATCAAATTTATTCATTACCATTAACAATTTTAGAAAAACTTCATTTTTAATTGATAACAATATTCAATTAATCAATAATGTATTCTCCGTTGTTATTTACGACTTTTTCCCAACGTTCAAGTAGTTTTTCGATGCCTCTGCAATAAAAATCTCTGGATATTGACTCGAAGAATTCGTCTAACCAGGTTCTTAATTCCACATCAGTAATGAACGAAACGCCGCGCAAATTGTTGGAGAGCGATCGGAACAGATGGAAATCCGATGAAGCCAAGTCTGGTGAATATGTAGGATGCAGCAGGATTTCCCAATTAAGCGTTTGGATGGCATCTTGTGTCATATTGGCAATGTGAGGACGAGCATTGTCGTGTTACAGAACGACTCCATAACGTCGATGAGGTCACTTTTCACGAATAGCTTCGGTGAGTCGATACATTTGTTGAACGTAGAGTTCTGCATTGACAATCTCATGAACCAATGCACCGAGTTTTTTAACTTTCCCCATCGAATAAAGGTGATTCACTACAGTTTTCTCATCACACGCCAATTGTACAGCCAATTCTCTGGTCGATTGACGAGGATTTTCATGAAGAAGGTCGTTCAATCGATCCTCATCAAACTTAATGGGGTGACCAGAACGTTCTTCGTCGTTAAGATTGAAATGACCGTTTTTGAAACGTGAAAACCACCATTGAGCT
This sequence comes from Ceratothoa steindachneri, assembly GCA_963969495.1. Lineage (NCBI taxonomy): Eukaryota > Metazoa > Arthropoda > Malacostraca > Isopoda > Cymothoidae > Ceratothoa > Ceratothoa steindachneri. Next base: position 53,281,596 of record OZ018327.1, read on the forward strand.
GTCCTTTCTGATAAAGCATTTTCGCCGTACACAGCACAAATATCGCGACGAGCTTTGGCTGCGTTTGCATTGTTCCCATCTCGATTGAAAATGAGTAACAAGTGTTGAAAATGCGCCTGTCTTTTAACTTGACAGTCCATTTTGAGGCTACAGAACAAAAATGAAATTAACACAACTTCTAAATAAACCGCAATGACTAATTACTTAACTTCAAGACGTAGCCTAAGCAAAAGCCTAATAGTCTACGCTGTTAAGAGACGTAGGCTAACCTTTGCAAATTTTGCTCTCATTATTTATTATTGTTTCTTAATATGTGCACAAATCACGTCAACAAAACTTAAATCAACACAACATAAAAAAAACGCAACAACTTATTTCTCAACCTAATAGCTTCCCATATTCTTTTCAGCCGTAAACTAAGAGAAATTGACAAATACCTGAAATACTGGAATATATAATAACAGGTAACTGATATTAATCTGGAGGCATTAACTTAAGGTGATTAACAATATCTTTTAAAGTTAAGATTAGGACAAAGGAACTGCATTTATTCTGCCTTCAGACAATTTGAAATTTTGAATTTTTTTTAATTAATAAGGTTCGATCATTTTCTTTTATTATAATCATTACACTGATAAATTATTTGGGCACTAGAGAAATCTATTACATAATTGACGTTTTTACATGGTAAAAATACTTGATGCATTGCTTGCTCTATGAATATTCCCCCGTGTTTGTATATGCGTTTATCTAATGATCTTCCAGTCTCTCCCACTTTCGAAAGAGGGGCGATTTGGGGCTTTGCAAGGGATTAAATAGATGTCTGCATCTTTATTTTGTGATTTTGGTGTAGTAGAAGAGAAAGATTTTGTGATGGTTGTAGGATATTTAAAAGTGGTCAAGTTGAAATACACAATTGGGTTTAGTCCTTTGAGCAAGGAGGAATATGGTACAGACAGGCCCGTAGCCAGGCCGTGATTTTAGGGGTTGGCTATTTCTATTTTGGTGGGGGGCTAAATTTTTACAAATATTTTTTTTACAAATACCATCTTGCTATTTAAGTTTTCGGTTCGCCGTAATTACATATATCTAATGTTGGGAATGGAGTGATAAGAAAAAGACACTTACCAGCCAGTTTTTTATTAGCTACCACGACTACCAAGCCAACAAACGTTCAAAGTCCATAATTAGCATTATTGTTGTAGTTTTTTGAGTTGAGATTATAGGATTTTGTTATGATAATACATACAAACACTCGTATTTTTATCATAAAATTGATTTATAAAATGATATTTAATATAATCAGTTTGGGAAATAGAATTGCAAATGTGATTTAAGGATTGTGAAGATGGTGTTTGCTACAAAATTATTGGAATGGACTTCCAGAATTGGCGATGAATTCTTAGAAAGTTTGAATGAATTTGAACTTATGAAATGGCTAGGGGTGAAATATAATTACAGAGCTTTACTATGCAGTTAGTTCTTCCAACTAGTAAGCCAACCAGGCAGTTCACAAAACCAAAGTGGTAATATGAAGATGAACCACAGACAAAATAACCTCTTCCAGAAGATATAAATGTACATGTTTGCTGTGTAATGTTTCACACAAGGAAGAAATTCTCCATTGTGTGTAACTAAAATCCTATTATTATTTTAGGCTAAAAAATTAGAGGGGTTATAAGATTTGGGGGTTGCTACGCCCCCAATAGCGCCCCCCCCCCCCGCGTGGCTACGGGCCTGAATAGAGATAAACAATTCATTTGACATGTAAAAACAAAATTGGGGGGGGGGGAAGAATATTGACCTAGCTTTAGATAGGCTTTCATTTGTACAATAATGTGGATATTTTAACTCAGTAAACATGCAGGTCACAGGTCACAAATTCGAAAGGCTCTTAAATACATAGATATTACGATTGCTTTTTTTTATTTTAACATCGTGACATGTAAAAAGGTGAATATATGAATTAGAATTTATTGGTGTACAGTATACAGTAGAAGATGTTTTATGATTCATTCTTAAGACTTTTTCGTCAAAATGAGGTATGCTTATGTCATTCGAATTGCAAGGAAAGTAGGCCTGTGGCACCCATATTGCAATATAGGTAGGCCCAGAGAAGAACCCCCACAAACGGGCTCTCGGTGGATCTATGAAATGGTGATGCTGGTTACTCGCACGAATTAATGATGTAATATGCCATGTAATAGATAGTGAAGTAAAGAAAACTAGAGAGAAATAATATATCACGATTCTATATTTATTAAGGAAATATGGATAGAGCAAAGCGGATCGCCACTCTCTTACGCGGACACACACTAACATACGCACGCTAGGAAACAGCTGTCAGATGGAAAGGTCTCAATGATAGATAACAGAGACAAGCTGAACAAATACAGGGTAATGTATGCTTTGACCGGTTAAAAATCTACCAAGGAACTGTGAAAAGCAAGCGATTTCTCTGATATGAAATAGGCCCAAAACGTGGAAAAATAGGTAAGTTAAATAATTGCACATAATTTTTGCAGCTCTGCCCAACGAAAGAGCCGACAAACATTCCTGATCTTTCGCTTTGCCCGGTGGCCAGGTCAAGTGAAAAAGGCCAGGCCCCTTTTAGACGGGACGCATATATATTAATACATAGAGCAAATGTATAGATCAAAGCGGATCGCAAGTCTCTCATGCAGACACACACTAAACATACGCACGCTAGGAAACAGCTGCCAGATAGAAAGGTCTCAATGATAGATAACAGGGACAAGCTGAACAAATAAAGGGTAATGTATGCTTTGACCGGTTAAAATTTCCAAGGAATTGTGAAAAGCAAGCGATCTCTCTGATACGTAATAGGACCAAAACGTGGAAAATATGTAAGTTAAATGGTTGCACATAACTATTGTAGCTCCGCCCAACGAAGGAGCCGACGAATATTCCTGATTTTGGGCTTCACCCGGCGTCCAGGTCAAGTGAAAAAGGTCACGCCCCTTTGAGACGAGACGCATATATATTAATACACACACAGGGGCAGGGGGGGAGTTAGAAAGAGAGATAATTAGTCTAGTCGTCGGTCAGCAGCCTATTGCTATTAGTAGCGTCACGAATCCGTTCCCTTATCCTTGAATCCTACCGCCTTAGACTCAGCTATATAGACTTAAAACGGAAGACTTACACATAACCGCTTAGGACTCGAACGTTTGCGCTTGCTCCCATTGGGCGAGGCCCGAGGTAAGAATAAAACCTACTTATCGCTGCCTTCTTTTCGAAGTCCTTTTCTTTACCCGTGATTACAGAAGCACCTTCGGGAACCCAACCTAAACGCGTATTACCCGTGAGAAAATTAGGGCGCCAAAACTAATTCAATTGGAAGACGAAAGTAGTCCTACTACCTACAAGCCCTCGATACCCATAAAGTCACACTCATTCAGAATACATCACACACGAATCACTGCTATAAACGGGTGACTTCGAGAAGTGCAATAACATCGAGGACCTTATCCCCCATATGTTGATGAAACTTGCTCCAAGTTATCGAGGTAGATGTAGAAGATATAAGGCGGTTCGCTTACTTTATTACACCTCACGATTAAGTTTGAAACGAAGGAAATATAAAAGACATTAAAAAAAATTTCATTGTTAAGCTTAGGCTTTTAGTGGGGAAGGAAATAGTGTAATTGGAGAATTAACAATGAGTTTAGAGATTGTCAATATATTAAAATTTAATGAAAATTAATTAATAAAATAAATTTAGAAATGGATATTATTTCGGACATAAAATTTAAATATTACTTAATAGAAACATCGATTAAAAACTCGGCCATATTAAGCAACCCAGGCGTAAGATGGAAAGAGAGATAATCAGCAAAGTAATTTAAAAAAAGTACTTTGGACAATATATATATATAGACAATATATATATATATATATATATATATATATATATATATATATATATATATATATATATATATATATATATATATATATATATATATATATATATATATATATATATATATATGATGAAAATTAATGCAATATCGCAAGAAAAGATGAGGAATTAAACCACATTCTCCGAAGACAATTTAATTCAGAACAGTTTCAGTGTATCTCACACCCTTTTTCAACTGACACTGGGTAGAAAATATAAGAGAAGTGCATATAAGCATAACACAAGATCCCCCTCTTTTTCCCCCCAATCCCCTACTTGTGGCTAATCTGGGGGGGGGAGGTTAGGCCTAAACATATTGAAGGGCTGACATTTTACAATTTTGTTTATTTGCTTTCTTATTACAGGATTAAAAGAAAATTGACCCTCAGATAGATTTAAATTAGGAACTGACGATATCAAGCTCGATTCCCCGATTCTTCTCTTAACATAGTTGGCCGATTTAAATAACATTTTACTTCCATTGAAATCGATCGTATTATTCTTGTCTCTAACATGGCAAAATATTCCACTGCTTTCGCTGCCCACTCTAATATCTCTTTTGTGTTCGTACAATCTCTTGTCTAGATTTCTCCCCGCTTCACGCTCCCGCCTAAAGTTAAAAATTAAAGTTTGCTGGTTTAGTCCTCATATCAAACTATGTAGCTTTTCAAGCGGACGTTAGCCAGGGCAAGCCCCAACTTCCCACCGTGTTGACCGGTCATGGCGGTAACCTCCCTTTGTAAATAGTGTCTGCTTAAAAAGAATCCGGACGGAGATTCATACTGCCGACCAAGCGATTGCTGGGCAAGCACGCTAACCACTATACTAGCCGAGAGGCTAAATCGTACCCGCGTTGATAATATATAGACTACTGGTCTCCCTCCTAGTACGCTCCGTGTGGCGCCGCTTGTATCATAATATTCTGTTATTAGAATAAATAGTTTATTTTAGTATGTCCATCTTTGCTTAATCCTTCGATAAACCCAGCCAGGTAGTAGAACACCGTAAGATCATTTATCCTTGGAGTAAGATAAATAATTCGCCGTAACGCTATCCTCCACTTATAAACTGGAATTATTGCTCCTTCATAAGGTGGTGGTTACGGAAACATCTTTCATTCACCGTCGTCAGGACCTATGTAACTGGTAACTTTGTCGTCTACTATACCATTTACCTAACACCCCATAACTGGCGACCCCTTATAGCTTATATACGAATCGTTTATACCTTCAATTGAAGCTTTGTACCTCGAGAAGACAAATAGCCAGTGTTTAAAATACACATGCAGCTTCTGGTGCAGTTGGAAGAACATCCAAACGATTGGGACGAAGACTACTGTACGTTCCATTCTTCTTAGTGAAATAAATTGAATTAGCACAAATGTTAAGGAAGATTCCAAAGTTCGTCTTTATTTAACTGAAATAAACAATTACAGAACATAAGTATATAAAGAAAATAATACATAATATAATAAACACATTCTCGCATATGCACGCAAACACACACAAATATAGGCACATGTACATTTCACAAACAAAAACATATTTATGCCAATGTATAAGTGGCATAATGTTGATTTAACAAACCTAGGAGTCCAGTTAGTAGAGGAACTGAAAGATCATCACTTTCATACATTATTTTTATCACTAATTATATTTCATATTTTCAAGTAATATTTAAAATTCGCTAAATTTACTTTAAACAAAGTAATACCTAATAAAATAAAGAAAAACAGGTTAATCCAAAAACAAATTATAACAACAACACTAGTAACACAAATGCGTAGTAAACAATACATCACCGGCGCCACCCACGAACTGAACTCGTCTCTAACCCACCGCCCCTCAAACCTATACCTACAAACATACACAATCCGTATTCCTGCGCATAGCTGCCTTTCTCCTCCCCGTTTCACTCCTACCGCATGCTCCACATCTCCTGAGTGTTTGCTAGCCATTTAAAAGAGGATTTGGCCTGTTCTGCAGCTGAAATCGTGTATGATATTTAACTTCGTCTTCCTGGTCAATTCTCTTCTTTTACTGGCCAGCTTCTACTTTTTCACCTCGATCCTTTTCATCAACTTGAGGAAAAGCGCCAACAACAATACTAGTAGCATCAATACTAGTAGTCTTTGATCAGGTGGAACTGTGAACAAATCTTGGGGCTTGATGGAAGAATGATCATGAAATATTTTATAGCACATAACATAATTTCACGGATGACAAAAGCCACAAGGACCTATCAAAGGTCATATGCATCTGTCAAAACCCACCCACAAAATGCATCCATAGGATTGTGTCAGATCATGCATCTACAATATACAATTAGAACCATACACAGGAATGTATACAAAACAAAAAGCATCATCATCAAGACTCATCAAAATCTAAATCAATCATAATATACAATAATAAAAAACTGCATCCACAGGAATGAATCTAGAATACCCCCCCCAAAGTTAACCCTCCCTCCCCATATAATCATCTAATCTGCATTTGAATACATTCAAGTTTGGACTGTTTACCGTCTCAGATGGCAAACTATTCCAGTAATCTACCACTCTATGGTGAAAAAATATTTTCTAACATCCAATCTGCACCTCTGCTTTTTTTCATTTTTAAGCGGTGACTCTTAGTTCACAAATAACTTGCTAAAATCCAACTTATCCATCCCAGAACAGATTTTAAAAACTCAATCATATCTTCCCTCACACATCTTCTTTCGAATGAGAACATATTTAATACCCTCAGTCTATCTTCATATTCAAGGTTCTTCAGGGAAGGTATTAATTTTGTTGCCTTCCTTTGTAATGACTCTAGCTGGTTGATATCATGTCTAAAATGCGGTGACATTTAGTGGGCCCTTTAGCATTCTAAACGAGCTCTTCTCCAACCAAAAGTTAGACCAAGATATTCAATCCTCTTACGCTTACTTCCTAGATTTGAGACAGAGGCAAACGGCTCCCTCAAATCTATTCTCAAGAAATTGTACGCTGAGCAACCCCGAGAATAACACCCTTTTCCCCCGCACATTAGGTTTGGCCCTATTTGAGCTCTTGTATGGGCGTATACAGTACTCTAGATGTGGCCTGACATACGAGTTGTAGAGTTTAAAGATAAACTCTTTACTCCTGTTGCTAAGATTCCTCTTAATGTATCCTAGCACCCTATTTGCTATAATTTTTTGTCTCAATACACTGCTTTAAAAACTTCAGTGACCTATCCACTACTACACCTAATTCCTTCTCATCCCCAACTGAATTCAGCCAATGTACATCCATTTCATAGCTAAATTCCCTATTATTTCTTCCCATGTTAATAACTTTCATTTTTTTTAAGGGGTAAAACTCATCTGCCACTTCTGAGCCCAAACTAATAACTTATTTAAGTCACTCTGCACTTTAAAGCTACCTTCAACTTCTTTGATTACAGCTGCCAATTTAGTGTCATCAGCAAAAATTGACACTACTATTTACAGCCTCCCCAAGATCATTTATGTAAACTATGAATAGTAAAGGGCCTAGAACGGATGCCTGAGGTACGCCACTGATAACGTTCCTCCACTGTTACCGCACACCATTTAACACAACTCTCTGTTTCCTGTCTTTCGGCCATTCAGTTATCAAATTCAAAACTCTACCACATACCCCATGTATTTTTAATATGTGAACAAGTCTCCTATGTGGAATCTTATCAAAAGCTTTGCTAAAATCTAAGTAAATTACATCAACATTTTCTCCCTTATCTAATTGTTTAGTAAAATAATCCATAAAATCCAGTAAATTTGTTAAACATAATCTACCTGTTCTAAACCCAAGCTGAGATTCATTTATTAACTTACCACTTTCTAGATGGTCAGAAATCCCCTTCTTAACTATCTTCTCAAGAATTTTACAAACTATAGAAGCCAAGCTTACCAGCCTAAATTGGCACTACATTCGCTAATTTCCAATCATTAGATATTTCTCCACCTCTACTGATCTAGTATATAACTTCTCAAGAGCTACTGTCTGGGCCAGATAACTTACTAGTATTTAACTCCAATATAAGCCCTTTAATTATTTCTCTGTTCACATTAATGGTATTCAACACTACTTCCCTTGACCTATGTCGTAGAATGGCCAGACCCCCCCCCCCTCTCTCTCTCTCTCTCTCTCTCTCTCTATATATATATATATATATATATATATATATATATATATATATATATATATATATGTGTGTGTGTGTGTGTGTGTGTGTGTGTGTGTGTGTGTGTGTGCCCTTTTGGAGTTTTGGGGTCGAAGTTGGCTTAAAGTTCAACCTAGCCGGTTCGTGACGGCAAATAGTTATGAATTCAGTGGAGATGGTTTACTTTTAAATTTGAGGGGTCCTTTTAAAACAAATAATTCAGAGTGTAAGTTCACCAAAGATAGATAGGTTGCTGATACACGTTTAAGGTTGCAAAAGAAAGACAATTACGAAAATATACCTTTACTAACAACATAAGAAATAGAATTTGAATATACACAGATATAGGGTTTAAAGGGAATGATCGCAAGGCGAAATTAAATGTCGGCGCGAGACACAGGAAGGATAATTATAGGATTAGTGGTCGTGTTCAGGTAGGTGATTAAAAGTGGATTTTAAGCCGCTGCTTGGACACAAAGGATGGGACGATTCTGGTAGGTCAGATTATAGAATAATCTGTAGGCTTCAACGGTTGCACTGCTTACGTGTTCGTTGAAAGGAAATGCCAGTCGGGATAAGATGACTGCAATCGGGAAGTTGGGTTACCTCACGGGGCGGATGAAGAAGCACACGTCGTTTGGCCTTCGGAGATGGAAATCCTCGTCAGATACTCGCCGATTGACTATGGCAGAGTTCCCGGATGTCGATTTAGCCTTCGTTGTCGAATCGAAATCGTCGTTGTCTCCGATCGCGACGGGCGAGCGTTTTCTTAGCTCGTACGCGGTATTAAGCGGAAAGTCTTGAAGTGCTACACGCTAAACCGACTTGGGAGATAATATAGATGGTCTGTGGGGCGGCTTTAATGGCTTGGCGGGAGCTTCCACAATTCGTGTGATCTTGGGGAAAGGGAAGCGACTCTTTCGGGGGAACCGAGATGAAGTTGGCGTAGAATGGTCGAAGAACTTCGATATATGCCAGATGGCAGGAAGGCTGGCTGGAAGGCCATATGAGACTACGAAAATGTGTCCTTAAGCAAATACAGCTGGGGTGCAACAAAACTGCGTGGACCACCTCCTCGCCGTAGATTAGCAGCGCTTTCAAAGCTCCATGCGATCTTCTCAAGACCACGTGGGTGCAGAAGGGCACGTGGTCGCTCTTCGACCTTATTCTTCTACAACCTAAAATTATCATCAATTAATCTGTCTGGATTATCTTCTGAAAATACTGAAGAAAAATGATTAAGAACATTTACTATTTCCTCATAGATTCTTTCAAAATACTTTCATTCTAATAGGCCCTACCTATTTTATCATTGTTTGATTTTGTTATTATTTCCATAATAGCTAAAGAATTTCCTTGGATCTTTATTATTATTTTGAGCTAAATTAATTCCTGCCGCCCTTTTGCTCTTCTTAATAATCTTATTTATCTCATTTCTGGTCGACCTCTACTGATTTAAATTATCAAAAGTACTTTATCTCTGTAATTTCTGGTATGCCTGTAGATAGCTTTGTGTAGGAAAGAGAGGCAAAGAAAATTAAAGAAATAAAAGTTGCGAAACGAGTTTCGAACCCGCTTCCCGTGTCGCTGGACAGCCGATAGCGAATCTTAAACCACTATCTAGGCCCCCTCCTAGAAGCGGAGCGTACTTTTTGAGGGATTAAGGAAAGCGGCACAGGAAATGTTATTTCAAGGACTAATATTCTCTATTCCTGGCCTCCCGGGTCTGCGGCACCATTGTAGATAGCTTTGTGTAGGGAAGGAGGGGGGCAAAGAAAAATAAAGAAAGAAAAGTAGCGAAGCGAGTTTCGAGCGCGCTTCCCGCGTCCATGGACAGCCGTTAGTGAGACTCTTAAACCACTCAGCCATCTTAAGCCATCCGCTCCCAAGTGTATTATCCTATTTTTTACTGACCCTAATGTATATACAAATTGACTAAACTTCTCCTTGTTTTATAGAATTATTTAGATTTAAAGAAATGCTAGTTCTGTCTAAATAACACTGGTTAACACACTTTTTTTTATCAGAGACCTTACTATACTTTTATTAATTTATTTTCCATGTTGAATCCGAATCTGCATTCTGTTTTGCTCTACCACATACCGTTTTTAAGATATGACAAAAATTCAAAATGGCCGCCTGCGATTATAAAATCTAGTATATTACTGGCATTGTTATATTGCATGAATCATTATTGTACTGCTAAGATGAGCAAACTAGATGCTTCGTGAGTTCTTGCTGGTTAAATGGGCATAGAGAAGAATTAATTTACATTTGTAATCCGCATGCATATTTTGCGCAATTATTTATAATTCTGTTTTATGCTTTCAGGTTCCTCATGTGCATCTTCTAAGCTGCTCCTTCTGCGTTGATCACAAGAGGCTTCCAAATATTTCCACAAAGCAGTAACAATGCCTCGAGAGTGCAAAAATCATCCAGATAAATTCTACTATGTATGTGGGCATTTTACAACAAAATCTCAGCAGTGTACTCTCACAAAAGATATAAAGAAAATTTACAAACTCTAGTTCGGTTGCCCTCTGGGTGACCAAGATGAATCATGGGCACCACACCAAATTTGTATTCCTGCTCAAATGTATTACGTGACTGGATTAACAAAAGGAAAGCTTCAATGCCTTTCGCTGTTCCTATGATATGGAGAGAGCCCAGAGATCATCTCGAAGATTACTATTTCTGCAGTGTGACCACAAAAGGGTTTTCTGCAAAGAACAAGCACCAAATTGTTCATCCAACCATGCATTCAACGTGCAGACCAGTTCCACATTATGTATCTTTGCCAATTCCCGTCCTACCTGATGATATCAGTGATGATAGCAGTACTGAAGGTGCATGCACATTAGATGCGGATGTTGAATATGATGATGCTAGCTCTCCGCTAAAGTTATTTATTCATGAAGATTTAAATGATCTTGTGAGAGATCTGTCACTGTCAAAGGAGAAAGCAGAACTTCTAGCATCTCGACTACAGGAAAAATTCTTACTCGAGAAAAATGTGCATGACAGTTACTTTAGAAAGCGTAATCGTGATTTAACTTCAGTCTTCACAGTTAATGGACTTCTCTGCTACTGCCATGATAAAATAGGTGGGTTCGAAGCCTTGTCACATACATATGAAGCGTCTGATTGGCGTCTCTTTATTGATGCTTCTAAGACAAGTCTGAAAGCTGGCAATATGGATATTCTTCTTAAAGCCATAAACTACCAAGCTCATCAGTGGTACATCTGTTGTGATCTAAAAGTTATGGGCATGCTAATAGGTATGCAAGGATGATTCACGAAGTACTGTTACTTATTTTGTCTGTGAGATAGCCGTGCCACTGCAAAACATTATGACAAGCGTGACTCGCCACTTCGATCAACATATGAGCCTGGAATAAGCAGTTTTCAGTCTGTTGGTAGAGCCTCAGATAATATATCTGCCACCTCTTTATTTGGAACTAGGTCTAGTGAAAAACTTCGTAAAGGCAATGTGATAGAACGGGTTGAGGCAGCGTTAGTTTCAACTCCTATCACATATTATTTAAAACCACGATGCTCCCACGTGCATCTTCGCTTCGAAGCTTGGCGTCTTATCGCAGCCACCGGATGTCAATGTTTAAACAAGAAGGTTATCGTCCCCCCGTTCACCCCCATACGCCGACCTCGCCAGATTGAGTTAGGCTTATGGGCAGATAAGGCATTGTTCCAAGCCTCGGCTGTGCATTCCCTCGAAGTTCCCACTCCATTGTCCCCCACGCCAAGGGAGTGTCTCGACTATGTAGATGGAAACTTTACCACTAAGATCAGATTGGAGATCCAGATTTTCGTCGCGAAACATCACCACGACCCTCTCTCCCTTTGTGCGCCAAGGGACCTCGACCTCGAGATTCACCATCACTTGTCCAGAAGGAGGACAATATCCCTTGATTGCCAAAGGTTCGAGCCTTTCGTGACTCTAAGTCCTCAAGGCTTCCCCCTCGTTGTTCAGAAAGAGAACAACGTTAGAACAGCCATTGTTCTTGAGCCCGTAGACAAGAGACGGTTCTCACCCTCACTGTTGTTCGGAAGAGAACAACGTGGAGCAGCCATTGTTCTTCAAGCCGTTCGTCGAGAAACGGTTCTCATTCCCAAGACGCCACGTCAGGATCATCTTATTCCCCCCCTTCGGCTGGAACTCGCAAGCGGACCGAAAATTCCTTCACGTCGCCTTCCACTGCACCACTAGTATAAAGTTACGTAAGCCAAACGTCACCTTTGAGTACTTAACCCTTTTGTCAATTCTATCCTGTGCTTTAAATGGTTTAGCGAACCATCCCATCCCTTTAACTCTATATTTGTTTTACCTTTTTAAATCCTTTAATCCTCGGATTAGCCCGAGCCCCACGACCCTTTCCATTCTCTGTTTATGTCAATATTTTCCGTCTTGTGTTTGTTGATAGTTATTATTAATAAAACTCTATTTTATTAATGATAGCAATATTATTATCCTTGAGCTCAGTTCCACTTCTTAAGCATATCGAAGATACATAATATCGGCCCGCCAGACATCAACGCACTCTAAAGATAATTAAAGAAGTTCCCTCAACGAATAGTTATATATGGTATATCGTCGAGAGTCCATTCTACGACAGGCAATGACTAAGGACAATTCTCAGGGATTCCAATATATGTGAACAAAATTTACACAACTGAGCGCGGCAAAACTAAAAGGAGGCATATTTGTGGGACCACAAATCAGGGAGGTTTTAGCAGACCCCGACTTCGAGAAAACCCTTACTTCTCTTGAACTAAATGTATTCACCTGAAACGTGTACATGTAGATATCCTGCACAACGCAACCCAATGGCTTGGAAAGAAAGGGAGCCTGGAATTTCGAGGTAAAGGCTCGATTTTGTCACTGTAATAATGTGGTAGCTTCCGAAGATGGGCTCAAGTCTGACGGGCGCCAGAGAATAAACATTGGGAAACTGAGAATGTCTGGAGGTAATAAAATGGCGTGTGATAGCCAGAAATGAAACAAATGTATGTATTATGATAAAGCTCCACCTTCTAGAAATATCGACCAATAACGAGGTACGGCAGTTTAGCCACCATTCAATCAAAATTCAATAAGGGATTAATTTAAACCAATCAGGAGGCCAGCTAAGGGAATTAGCAGTCAATCAGGAGGCTCACTTGATGGACGTTACTCCTACTTATAAAATGGTGCAGAGATGCTAGAAAGGGGATTCATTTTTAGTAATTCATTATTGTTACGCGTTCATTAATTCAATAATTCAATTATTATAATCGTCCTGTCGCTCTACCATTTTTCCGCATTACTTTGTCGTTAAGTCGAATCTTGGAATTGTATTCGGAGTATTTCTTATTCGATGCAAGGTGAAATAAATAGACAGAGACTTGTTTACAACAATAAATAAGTTTTTTTATTCATCCCAGCTGGTGCCATCTTCTCGGATCAAGTACAAGGCTACCTAAAGCGATATTTCTTTTGTGCATTCAATTAACTTGTTACCATTACCAGTGGCAAGCGTTATCTATATCCTATGAAGCTCACCCCTTTGAGTGGCAACGTTACCACTAACTGGGCAAACAAACCCCTTATTGGTAAGAAGAATTACCACCGCAGGAGGCAAACCCACCTACAGGGGGTGGCAACATTACGATAGTTATGTGCAAATTTTCTGGGCATCTACAAGACACCTGCAAACAGAGATGGCGTGGAAAACCTTCTTCAATCTTATAAAGAAATGGGTTGCCGTATGTCACTTAAAATCCATTTCCTGCATTCGCACCTAGACTTTTTCCCAGATAAATCTTGGAGCCGTAAGTGACGAGCAAGGTGAACGTTTCCACCAGGATATCAAGACCATGGAAACTCGCTATCAAGTATTTTGGAATGAGAACATGATGGGAGATCATTGTTGGATGTTGTATCGTGATAATCCTGAGAAAAAATTCAAACGCAATTCCCTGCACAACGTTTAAGAATTCGAGTTTTTACTTATTAAGCTTTCAATCATTGTTTACCATTCTTATACATGCAATATAAGTATCATTAACTTTATGATGCTCGTGGAATATACTAAACATGGCTATTTATCTTTATCATATGTTTACGCCTAAAGAGAATGATAAATTTTAGAGCTTCTATATCTTAAATGCATCATTTTGTATCAGTTCAACTTCTCAATACACATGGAGATATACAGAAGGCAATATTTTTCTAGCAATGGCGCTATGCAACCAAATATCACCAGTTTGGGCAAAGAAATCAGAGTAAAACGCTAATTATATTAGCGACGGTGGTCATATTGCATTTGAAATCAGCGAAAAAAATGTCATGAGGAAAGTTTGCTCAGGTCTCTGATGATTAAAAAATTTCAAATTTGTTGGCTAATGAATCAACCCACCACCAGTCCTATCCCCCCTTTGACTAATGACTAATTACCGTCATTCCTCAACCAGGCCTTGCTGTACATACGGTTCTCAATATTAATAAACCAGTAACTACCACTACCGGTGCCTCATCAGTCTCTTCATATCCCTTTGCCAACTTTTTCAACGGACCACCTGATATCATGCATCCACAGACCAAACAAAAACAAGAAAGGGCAATAAAGATTCGAACGACACGGGCCAGGGCCAGGATAAGATCAGCCCTACCATGGATCAGTTACAACCAAAAATCACCAAATTCTTCGTACCAATCGTCATGTCTACCCCAGGTGATCTTAGCTGAGTGCCTTCTGTCAATAACGTCATCAAAAGCGCTCAAGGACAAGGCGTTAAAATATTCTTACCAAAATCCTACAAGCACTTCGAAACCTCTAGCCCGAAAATGCTCGATGCAGTAGAAACTCTGGTTAGTCACGGAGTCCTTGAACCAACAAACAACATCTTCAGAGCGCATCGGGTATTCGGAGTAGCTAAACCAGACTTCTCCATGAGGCTTATTTGCGATATGTCCGCAGTTACGGACCGATTTACTCCTTCTAGCATTAAGCTACCCAACATCAGAAAAGTCCTGCGAAACAAAAAACCGGGTGACATGACCATCAAACTGGACTTGTAAAATGGCTTCTACCACATTCCATTGCATCCCAGTGCCCGTCACCAATTTGGCATTAAAATCGGCAACCAGAAATGGAGATTCAAGCGTTTTCCTATGGGATTTTGTGGCTCACCTTTCATCATGCAATACTGCCTCGAGTCCATTGCCAATCACTGGGCCAAAGCCAATAACGTCCAAGCTTTGACGTACCTGGATGACATATTGTTAATTGGTGGCATGAATGATCTCCTCGACACTCTAGATCAGTTTCTATCATCCTCATTGAGCATCAACATCAAGAAATCCCATCTAACTCCTACCACGTGCATTAATTACCTCGGAGTCCAGATAAATTTACTACAGGATTCCGCCTGTCTTACCTCCGAAATGAGAGACAAGGTTCGCTGGGCCTTAAATCATTGCGATAATCCAAACCTTAGCCTAAAGTTTTGGCAGCGCTTCGGTGACCTCATTAATTTTGTGACTCCTATTTTGCAACTTCCTTACATTTTGACCCAATTGTGCAATCAACATAACTGTGACTTTATCACAGATTCCAGATTCCGCGAACTTATTCCTCTCATAGACCGTAGATGGAGATGTTGGTGGCCTCCCAAAGCGAACAATCTCATAGTCTCTTGCGACGCCTCTTTAACAGGCATGGCTATCACCACCAGATTCGCAACATTGGCTCTTCCTAACATAGCCCTAAAAGTTCAGCACTCAATCTTCATATACGAGAGCCTCATCTTACTCGCATTCTCAGCGATTCTATGGCGGCAATATTTAACCTGAGAAGAGGGAAGCTTCTACCATCCATCATTAAAAACTTATTGTCTTCCTCTCCCAGCGATTTTTCTCAACTTTACCGACGCTCCTCGAGAAACATCCGCTACATCCAGAGCTGTTCGAACCCTGCCGATGTCGGGTCCCGGACGCTCACACAACCTGTTTGTCTAGTCCGTACCAGGGGGACTATATACATGGTATATAAGGACCCCTGGTTCGAGGACTCGACATTGACGTTTGTGTCTTCGTTCGGACAGCTCATCCTCAAGTTTTTTCACTCATTTTGTCATGATTCTAATATATATATATATATATATATATATATATATATATATATATATATATATATATATATATATCTCTTCATCAGTACTATAACTAAATAACTTATCTTCTTATTTCTAAGACTACAATTATTGGTATAAAGACAACTCAGCCCTCCTATCCCTGAAGCCCCTCTTTTAGAATGGATACCTTCCGCTCTATTTCCTCTGCTTCTCTTTCCTTCCCCTGTCCTACACTGTACTCTTATACTACCATGGCCACTATCAGTAACTAGTTTTCCACCTGCAAAGCCCCAACGACACTATCTAACTCCTGCCACAACAGGTCAACCCCAGCCCGGCTTAGATTGAGTCCATCCAATGCATACAATGCCTTATTCCCATAAAACCCATTCCAAACATCTACAAACACCAATACTGACTCCTCACGCAGGCCTTTCACATACTCATTCAGTCCAATTGCACGAGACAACCATTCAATCACCAAATACTTATTCAATTACTGCAAGAGGCATGCAAAGAGCAAAACCCAAAGGCTTATGGTCCGTAATAATGGTAAAGTCACGTCCTTCCAAGTATTGTCGGAAGTGACGGATTGCGAGGTATATTCCTAGGAGCTCTCGAGAGAACGTACTATACCTTTTTTGATCATCTGAAAGAGAGCGAGAGAAGAAAAAAGAGGTTGTCATCGTTCACCAACTTTCTGCTGCAATGTTGCATCTATGTGGGTTGAGGATGCGTTGAAGGCAACGCTGATGGTGGCTCCTGGAAAAGAACGAGCCAATTCCGCAGCTCGGGCAATAGCCTCTTTGATGCGAGAGAACGAATCGCACGCTTCAGCAGACCATTCAAGAGGAGAGTTCTTTGAGGTCTTTCTGAGCACAGAGTTGATAGGTTGCATGACCTTGGCACAATTAGGTATGAATCTGTGGTAGAAATTAACCATGGCACAGAAACGCTTAAGTTGCTTGCGTGATGTGGGCTGAGAAAAGTTGCGCATCACGGTAACTTTATCTTCGAGTGGGCTGATCCCTGTACTCGAGACATCGTGACCAAAGATGGAGAATTGAGGGACACCAAAAAGACACTTGGAAGTGTTGAGTACCATCCCGTACTCTTCAAGTCGAGCGAAAACCTGGCGAAGGTGAGACAGATGCTCCTCTAAAGCCGAAGATGCTATCAGGAGGTCATCTATGTAGCAGAAGACGAAAGGCAGACCTCTCAGAACCTGATCAATAAAACGTTGAAAGGTCTGACCATTGTTACGAAGACCATAAGGCATTCTGTTCATGACGAAGAAACCAAATGGCGTGGTGATAGCCGTCTTTGGGATGTCATCTGAATGAATAGGGATCGAACAACCCAAAAGAGTAGAATTGAAATCGGACAGATAGGGCAGAGGATATCTATCGGGGATAGTACAGACATTGAGCCTCATGTAATCACCTACAGCTCTATACTCACTGGGTGTAGATTTGGGTACAATATGAAGCAGAGAGGCCCAAGGAGAAGTAAAGGGGTTAGCTATGTTAGCTTCCAGCATGAATGTGAACTTCTGCTTCATTAAGGCGAGTTTATCTGGGGCTAATCGACGGGGTGGGAAAATAAAGGTCTTCCAGTTTTTTTTATCCAGTAAATCGCATTGCGTTTAATAGGCCTGTCTTTAGAATATGGTATGCTAATTGCAGGAAATTCCTGTAGCAGGCGTTAAAACTTTGGATTGGCTGGAAGGAAACTGGATAGAGAGAAGAGGAATCTGTGACGGAAAAAATAAACCCGAAACTGTGAGCATTGTAGTGCGATCGATAAGCTTGCGGTTACGAGAGCGACCAAAAGGTCATTGGCAGAGAGAAAATCTAGGCCTAGAATAGGAACGTTGACCTCAAGAACAATAAAGGTCCATCGAAAAACTCTACAGAGGCCGAGAGCCAACTGAAAGCTGCACCTTCCATAAGTCCTTATATCCGAGGAATTAGCGGCTTTAAGGACAACATCAGAGGAGAAACAAGCTTTATCGTCCAGAGACGCTGGAATAACAATACATTACGCACCAATGTCCTCTATATATGAGAAACCAGAGAGTGGGTCATAAATGCAAAATGGTGGATTGACCTGAGATGAAAGAACGGCAGAGGTGATAGACCCATTGATCACTTGCGTTCTCAGTTTAAATTAGTCGAAGAATTTGCATTAGAATGAGAAGAGTGAGTTGGAGCATTAGTTTGAGCAGAGCGAATAGAATGTTGAGGTGAAATTGGTGGAATAGCGTTAGATTGAGGAGGTACTGATTGTAAATATGTGCAGGGCTGTATACATTTTACGGCATGGGCACCATATTTGTTGTAGTACCAGTACCAATTAGTTGGTTGGATGAAATTAACATCATGATTAGAAGGACGAATTTGTGAAGAGCAAGCATTTGATTGAGAATGAGAATAGGATGATAGGTAGTATTGGCAAGGCTGTGTATAGTGTACAGCTTCGCTACCATATTTCTCATGGTACCAGCATAGACTCCTACTTTGAGAGTGAGAGAATTTAGGAGTAGGAGGATAGGCGAAAGAATGAGCAGGGAAATGCTGCGCCTCACCTATTGTGCTGGAATGACTTCGTTGGTTTCGTCTTCGAGAGGACGAACGGCGCTTGTCGCTCCGTCCACGCTTGTGACCGGTCAGTCGCCCCGTCCCACGTCGGAGTTTTCGTTTTTGCAGCTCTCCCTCTATCCTCTCAAAGCGGCAGCCAACTCCGGTGATGAGTGTGAAAATAAGGCATTACACGGCCTATTGCCATAAGGCGTCGTTGGCAACCGAACATGCAAAATAGGTGGATTAGATGGAGGAATGGGACATTGTGGGACAGTCCCCCGGCTTACGTAAGGATTGAGATATATTATCTCTGCTGTTTTGACGATTTCATCCACGCTCTTGTGCTCACCAATCATGATGAGGGGCCTAAAGTGGTCAGGGATTCTACGCGTGAAAATCTCTGTTAGGAGCGAATCAAAAAGCTCTGACGAAGCACCGTTTGCCCTGATTAATTATTTTAGATGCTCAAGGAAGCGCTTGGGACGCCTAACACCCATTTGTCGAGTATTTAGTAGTTCCCTTAAGTCTTCAACCTGGAATCTCCCAAATTCAAGCTTGAAAGCTTGCCTCAACTCTCCCTATGCACCATTTATCCCACTTTGTAACAAAATTCCCCGAAACAAAGCAAAGATACTTATTAGGACTTTTTGCGTGGTGCTTATTATGCGCTCTTGATCGTTTATGGCTTGATGTGACATCAAAACCTCGCATATTTCGAATCAAGTGATCGGATCGGTCGCATCGAAAGCGGGAAGATTGATTGAAGTGTGGTTGGCGCTTCGGGCGCTGACATCATGGTTTATAGCTGCAGGATGCCTAATGGCCACGGGCTCGCTTGCGTGGTCGAGGCAGTTTGGGTAAACGTCGTGGCTTGACTAGGCCGAGCCAGAATTAGTAAGATTGAGAGAGAGAGAGAGAGAGAGAGAGAGAGAGAGAGAGAGAGAGAGAGAGAGAGAGAG
This sequence comes from Ceratothoa steindachneri, assembly GCA_963969495.1. Lineage (NCBI taxonomy): Eukaryota > Metazoa > Arthropoda > Malacostraca > Isopoda > Cymothoidae > Ceratothoa > Ceratothoa steindachneri. The sequence goes on from OZ018327.1 coordinate 53,301,361, forward strand.
AGAGAGAGAGAGAGAGAGAGAAAGAGAGAGAGAGAGAGAGAGAGAGAGAGAGAGAGAGAGCGAGAAAGTGTGTGTGTGTGTGTGTGTGTGTGTAACAAGTAGTAACAAGGAAAAGAGGTAGCCTAGTAGACCTTATGATCCATTCAAAGAGGGTATCTTCAAGTGAACACTTGAGCAGGCGCAGTCTTCTAAAGGGTCAAATTGACGCTCTAGAAGAGCACTCACGCCACGCTTCTAGTCTCCAAACAGCTATTTTTCAATTCAAGACTTTGTCTAATCTCGACTTGAACAGTTCAACAGAGTTGCTATTGACAACTTCCACTGGAAGTGCGTTCCAATGGCCGCATATGATATATGTGAAAGATTTACAACAACAAGGAGTAACAACAAGGAAAGAAGGTACCCTAGGAGACCTTACGGTCCATTCAAAGAGGGTACCTTTGGACTAGCAATCGAGCGGGCACATGGCTGCTCAATTGTTTTGCGTCCCTAAACGGCCACTTTTCAAGACTTTGTCTAGTCTTGACTTGAACTGGTCAACAGATTCACTGTTGACAACTTCCACTGGAAGTGCGTTCCACTCACCGCAGATACTGTAAGGTGAAAAAATTTCCACACAGATTGCGGTTGTAACGCTTTAGTTCAAGTTTGAAGCCGTGATTGCGCGTTCTGTTCTCACTCAGTGTGAAAATATTCCGGTAGTCAACATTGTCGAACCCTCGAAGTATTTTGAAAACTTCGATGAGCTGACCCCGCAGTCTACGGGTTTCCAGCGAGAACAGATTTAATTCCCTTAGTCTATCCTCATAACTTTTATGTCAGATAGAGGGGATCAGCTTGGTTGCCCTGGCTTGTACGCGTTCCAATCTCGCAATGTCCTTTCGAAACGAAGGACTGCAAAATTGTACGGCATACTCCAGGTGCGATCGGACAAGTGAGTTGTACATACAAACACAGTACAATCTCCTTGTTCCGATAACCAAACTGACGCTTTATATAACCTAGCATCCTTTGGGCGTTTTTCTCCGCCCCAATGCACTGTTTCGAGAACTTGACGTCACTAGTGATAGATACACCCAAGTCCTTCTCAATGTCAGTGGATTTACGAGCTGTGCCCTTAAGGATATACTGAGATTGGGGGTTTCTGTGGCCGATATGCATCACTTTGCATTTGTTCACGTTAAAAGGCTTTCGCCACGTGTCCGACCACTCCCCAATCTTCCCAAGATCTTCCTGCAGGCGGGCAGTATTTCCATCCTTTGCAACGTTCATACCAAGCTTGGTATCGTCGGCAAATTTGGAAATCTTGGCAACCATGTCACTGTCCATGTCTTTGACGTGGATGATGAATAGTAGTGGTCCCAGGACAGAACCTTGAGGCACTCCGCTAGTAACGGGCACCCACTCAGAAGACTGTCCATTCACCACCACCCGTTGCCGTCTTCCACTTAGCCAGTTCTCGATCCAGCTGGCTACCTTTCCGTCTATGCCAAGCGCTCGCACTTTCCGGAGAAGGCGGCGGTGTGGTACCTTATCAAAGGCTTTCTGAAAGTCTAGGTAGACCACATCCACCGCCTTGTCCCGATCGTGCTCACTGAAAACGAAGTGGAAGAATTCCACAAGGTTCGTCAGGCATGACCGTTGCCTTCGGAAGCCGTGCTGGGAACTCCTCAGTAGCAGGTTTGACTCTAAATATGACGTCACTTTGTCCACCATGATGCTTTCCGTGAGTTTACTGACTATCGAAGTCAGACTGATAGGTCGGTAGTTCGACGGTTGGTTACGGTCTCCTTTCTTGAAGATTGGAGTCACCTCCGCCTCACGCCAGTCTCTAGGAACGCATTTGGTCCGGATTGACATGTTGAAGATTGCGCTCAGGTGTCATGACATTTGATCGCGCACTTCTTTCAACACTTTAGGTAGAAACCCATCCGGGCCAGGTGACTTATTCGTCATTAGGTCACTGATCTTCTTTTTGATTTTAACTTCGGTGAAGTCCATATCCTCCAGCTTTTTCCCCGAGTAGGAATCCGTCGGCTGTGGGATGGGACCACATTCTTCAGTAAACACTGAAGAGAAGTAGTCGTTGAGGAGGTTAGCATTTTCTGCATCTGAATGCTTTAATGTCCGCTCCTCATTCCTCAAAGGGCCAATCGTTCGACGGATTGGTTTACGGCTGTTTACATATCCAAAGAACTCCTTGGGGTTCTCTTTACAGGGTTTCGCCACTCGGAGTTCCTCAGACCGCTTAGCCGCCCTTATGCTGGACTTCACTCTCCTGGCTAGCCTCCGGTATTCGTCAAAGTCACCCGAAATCTTCGATTGCCGGTACACAGTTCTCTTCTCCCTAAGCAGTTGGCCGATTTCTCGATTAAACCACTTAGGTTGAATAGATCTTAGGTTCCCACATAGATCACGCTGGTAACGCTTCAGTTCAAGTTTGTAGGTATGATTTCTTGTTCTGCTCTGGCTAAGCTGGAAAATACCCCTGTACTCTACAATGCCAAAGCCTCAAAGACAGAGAGAGAGAGAGAGAGAGAGTGGTGGCTGAGTCTGTGGTTGCCAGGCGTAATCTCACGTGGAAAGAATAATATAATTTTTTTACGTAACTAGACGTTAAACTATATTATACTTAATTGAAAAAAAAGAAAGGGTCTAGGGCACCAAATATAGGTTATGTGATGATTGGTTTAATGACAAACTTGCCTAGATAGCGGCCATTAAACCTTGCTATATGAATTTAAAGATGAAAATGATGTTGAAAGAGAAAACATGAGGGAGGATAACTAATTCAGCCGGGAAGGTTTCAAAATCACTGACGCATAAATTTAACAAGATTTATTGAACAACGAATAAAGGAATATTGCTGATTATTGAAGTTAATAATATGGTTAATGAATATAATGTGTATTTTACTGAAATAAGGTATATACTTGTATATATTGAATATAGGAAAATGGCTGAAGATTATAATGTTACGAGGAATAAGCTATATAAGGTGGATATTATAGTGAATAAAATATAAAATATAGCTTAAATAAAATATAGTCACGAACTAAGCTAAGCCACAACTTAAGCTATATATATGTATATGGGGAATTATATAAAATATAGTATAGTACTGCCAGGACGTTTTCCAAGTTATAAAATCTGGAGAACTGGAATTCAAATGAAGGAATTACACTTTGAATATTTTTAGACCTTTGTATACACTGATGATTAATTAGGGTGCCAATTTTTACTGACCTTGTCTGGAGCGCTGATTCAATAAAAGTGTTCGTTAAATGCGCTCGGGACTCGGCAAACGGGAAAGTCTATTCTGATTGGTTAATTTCGAATTGGGTTGTACAAATATTTTGATTGGTTGGTGGTTGGGAGGAGTCGTACTTCGATTTAGAGGTAACCAATAGGGGGCTTGGTTGCCAGGTTAGTTGTAACGTTGCCACTTAAAAGGGTGAGCTTGGTAGGATAGGAATAACGCTTGCAACCGGCAATGGTAATAAGTTATTTGAATGCGCAACAGAAATATCCCTTTAGGTATCCTTGTACTTGATCCGAGAAGAGGGTACCAGCTTGGATGAATAAAAGAATCTCTTTATGGATGTAAACGAATATGAGTCTATTTATTTTTACCTTGTACCAAAATAGGAAGTACTCCGAGTACAATTTAACAATTCGATTTTACAAGAAAGTAATGTGGGATATGGTAGAGCGACCGGACGATTATAATGATAGATTTATTGAAGTAATGAACGCGTTTATTTAAGATAGTACTAATGAACGACTGTCTATTTTAATTTCTATGCACCCATTTATAAAGGGAAAGAAACATTCATCAAGTCAACTCACGCCCTGCCTACAAATGACGTTGGCGCACGTGATTGGCTGCTCATTCCTTTATCCCGCCTCCTGATTGGCTTAAATTAATCCTTTATTTGATTTTGAGTGGATGGGGTCTAAACTGCCGTACCTCGTTATAGGCCAATATTTCTAGAAGGGGGAGCTTTATTATTAGACATACATTTGTTTAACTCCTCGCTATCTTTGTTACAGAATGGTGAAATGCTTTTATCACGCCCCCTTTTATTACCTCCAGACATTCTCAGTTTCTCAATGTTTAATCTCTGGAGCCTGTCTGACTTAAGCCCAGATACAGAGACTACCACTTTATTACAGTGAGAAAATCGAGCCTTTACCTCGACATTCTAGTCTCGCTCTTTCTTTCTTTCCTCTGGTTCCGTTGTGTAGGTTATCTACATGTATTCACCCTTCGGTGAATACATGTGTGCCCTGCAATGGCTATCTTGGGTACCCATAATTCTCGATCAGTGATCTGTGATTGTGATCTTTACTTACTATAATATAACCAGGCAATGCTTCGCCACTAGCTTGCGCTTTGCTACTAAGATTAAAATCAAAATCTAAAAAAAAGAAGCCATGGTAAATTTTTAGAAATTTTCTGAACTTCGCCAATTATAATAATTTTAAAAAAGGGAATCTAAACTAAATTTTCTTCCATCCAAAATATCGCGTTGCTAAAATATAGTTATAGAAGATTTATAAATATAAATTTCGTGAACTTCACCATTTCTAATTCTTTGGATTTTAAAAAATTCACAAAATTTCGATACTTATATTTATTTCTGAACTTCACCATTTTGTTTATTGATATTATAAATTAATTAGAAATAACTGATAAACTACATAAGTCATTACCAAACTAAGATGAAATTATTATTCAAATAATCAATAAAATCCCCTTCTTATATTATAGAGTTAGTGATGATGATGATGATTATAAATCTAATTAATTATTAATATTATATATAAAAATAGGGATCGCTATTCTTTTCCTAAGTTATTCTAATGAATGTAGCATTTGTTTTTTGAAAAAACTGATATTCGAAAAACCCAGAATAAAACCCGTTTGTTTTTTTTTCCAAAAAACTGAGATTTGAAAAACCCAGAATAAAATCCGCGTTTTTTTTTTTTAATTATACTTTTTTTTCAAGAAATGAATGCTACTTATCATTCTTTTATTCAAAATGCATATTTATGTTTATAATTTCAACAAATATATATCAAATTAAGATTATTCCTCTGATACTGACTCAGAATTCATTTCTCCTTCTACAGGTTATGGCTATCATGGGTACACAAAATTCTCGATCACTGATCTGTTCTTACTTTAATATATTAATTAAACTAATTAATTATACTATTCGAAAAAATAGAGATAGCTATTCTTTATCTATGTTATTCCAATGCTTGGAGTGTTTGTTTTTTAATAAAAACCTGAATAAAAACCAGGTTTTATTGGGCTTTTTCAAAATTTTACGTTTTTTGCCAACCCTGATTGACGATGAGGTGCAGTCTTCGGTAGTCTCATCCTTTGCCGACGACACAAACCTTAGCCACCAAATCACTCACGTCATTGACATCTACCTCTTACAACAAGACCTCATAAGGTCTACATATGGGCAGAAAACAACTACATGTCTTTCAACGAGGGCAAGTTCGAGCTCCTAAAAATGTGGGCCAAACCAGGACCTAAAGGACGCTACTAGCCTGCATACGGGAGATGCCATACCATCATCTCTCAGCCCCATCCAAATGACTTTGAGTGTTCTTCAGCGACGACACCACCTTCCGCCATTATATTTTCTCAACAGTCAGCAGAGCCAAACAAATGGCGGGGCGGATCCTCCGCACCTTTAGCACGAGGATGCGGGATGTCATGCTGACCCTCTGGAAGGCCTTAGTACAACCATTCTAGACTATTGCAGCCAGCTGTGGTCACCCCACAAAAAGGGAAACATACAAGACCTAGAGTCAGTTCAGAGGGCTTTCACCAGAAATATAGAGGGTATGAGGCACCTAAAATACTGGGAATTGCTGAAAATCCAAGGCCTATACTTCCAGCAGAGGAGGAGGGACAGGTACCGTGCCATATATGTGTGGAAGGTTATGGAGACCTGGTGCCTAACCCCACATACAATGACCTCAAGCTAATTCCCAACGACCGTACAGGCTGCACGTATTCCAGGAGTGCCCTGCCCACAACTGCACCTGATCGGATTAAAACCCTACTGGCAGCCAGTCTGAGCCACAGCGGGCCTCTGATATTCACTTCACTCCCAATAGAGGTGAGGGGAACCACAAGTTCAAAAGTAGGCTACACAAATTCCTTGAAAGCCTACCTGACAAACCACCAGTGAGGGGCTACACACTGTCTGCAAAGCCAGCTCAAACTCAATACCGGACTCGATCAGCCTCATCAAAGGAGACTCAATATCCGGGTGCAGCAGTGCACCAGCACGGCGCTGAGGACTTCGCCTCAAGATTTCGTAAAAAAGAAAAGAAGCACACCTGAAACAACACCTTACACTACTTTCACTCATCCTTTCAACTAACCTTTTATACCTCTCTCGTAACTCACATGAACCCACCTTCTTTACATCATTTACTCCAAAAGGGGTAATCACAACTGCATCTCTCTCACACCCAGATACCAGACTATAATATCTCTCAGACACATCATTTACACCAGCACCTAGCAAACAAACTCCCATTCCATTCTATTTGCTCGCACTCAACTTCTTATGTAAATATCTAACCTGAGAGTCAACCATCACAAGCACCTCAGTCATCCTCCTAGTCCCTCACCCCCTTCCTGTTCTCATTCAAATTACCACTTATTCCACTTTATGCTACAACCACATCAGACAAATCACTTTAAACCTCTTCCTTTCTCACCCCATAAGGGGCGCAGCGATTTGCCTTCATGGCCGCCATGCTGATGGAACTCAGTGCCCCGTCCGGCCCCAGCTTAGCCTTTTCTTCTTCTTTTAGACAGCCTGTATTTGTCCGCTACTTCGTCCCTTCCCCTACAACTTCTCCCACAACTTTCTCCGGTCGGCCTTAATTTTCATAGGGTAGATGCTGACCTTCTTCTCAGCCAACTATCCCAGGTCGAGGCTGAAGGGGTAAGGGACAATGTTCCCTAACCCCTGAGCTCCGGTTTGAGATGGTAGGTTTTTAACAACCTGCTTCATCAACACCCATACCTTCCTCACCTCCCCCTTCCTTCTCTCTTCACACTCTATCAATTTTACGCCGTGCCCAAGGTGGAGACGCCATGCTGAAGGGCTGCCAGGTCACCAGGCAGGAGGGGTGGCCTTAAATGGCGAAACCTGGCTCTGCCAGCCCCGTACGCACCCCTTTCAGAGCGGGCTAATGAAAGAGGTAAGTAGCCTCTGCATCCCGTAAAAAATAGGGGTCACCATGCCCAATGATCAGAAAACAAAAATCTCCCTTCAATTTCCCCTAATCAACCTCGGGCAGCTCCATAGAAAAACTGTAGGTCCCCTTCCCTTGTGCTCTCGCAGGAGACCCTCTAAATCTCTTTAACCGGAAAGGAGGCTTACTCTCCTTCGCCTATGGGTGTAGGGGACTTACCTCGTTCTCTGGAGGTGCTTCGGGGACCTCCTTCTTTGCAGCGGCAGTCGCCCTTTACTTTCCAAGGAGACTACCAAGAAAGCCAGCAGGCAGCCCATAGACGACCGCTCCCCATTGAAGAGGCTCGGTCGGGCAAAGCCCCTTAAGGGGTAAGGGGGCGAGAGGGAAGCCAGGCCACAACGATCGCTTGCCTCAATAGACCTGCTGACTAGAATATTAAACCTAGTGGGGGTCAAGGCCAGTGCCTCCATATAGTCGACTCGTGACACCGCTGCCAATGTGGCCTCTGATGTCCTGGGGGAAGGGCAACTGGAGCCCCTTAACCCAAGATAGACATGGTCCTTGAAGCAACCCAACCTCAGATGGCAGGGCCTTCCATGGGAGCGAATCCGGGCTCGGTGACAAGCACCGAACTTGAGTCCGCCCTATGCAATGCCCTCCTCAAACGGCTAGAGTCTCCAATGTAATACAAGGAGTGGGAGGATCATAGGTGGGCGTTATCACGATAACGGTATCAGATTATCGGTTATCCGATATTTTTCGCCCCCGCGTTATCGATTCATCTGCATCGCCGATACTTTTGGTTCCAAACTAGCGAAATCGATGATTTGAGTTTTTGGTTCCAGTTTAGCACAGGGGCGAGCCGCACGTGCCTTGGAGGTAGAAATACGTAGGTCCGAGCTGGGGAGGAGGATCCTCACAACCTATGAGGAGATGAAGGAGAGCCTCATCAGGTAAGAAACTAAGAAACAGTATTCAAATATTCTTACTATCGTATTATAAAATAACGCTATATATAGTCAATAATTAATATTGTATTATAATTTTGGATTTATTGATTTATCGGTTATCACCTTATCGGGCGATAAATTTATCGCCAGTTATCAATATTCGGTTATCGCCGATAAGGTTATCGTTATCGATTTTCGGTTATCGTGATACACTTTTTCGTTATCACGCATACCTATGGGCAGGATCTCCTCCTCCGGCTGGTGCCCCTTTGACCGCCAGGACCTTCTCCATGTCGGAGAAGGATCTTGCTGAGGCAGGTCCATCAGGCCTGGAGGCTCCAGCCGGTGGAGGGGAGAAGCGAGTTCATTCCCAGCCGCCCTCTCCTAAAAAGGAAAAAATACAAGAAAAATATTAAAAAGCTTCGCGGCTCCTCTCCATCTGCGGGGGCTGCGGGGACTGATGAGTCTGTTGCCACTTCGGTAAGCGACCAAGCCAAGATTAGCACATCCGGACCCTCTGCCCTCCCGGGTGCGGAGCCCCTGACTAAGACCAAAAGTGCTAGTACGCGGGACATCGATTACATCAAGGCCCCTCATTCAGAGATTACCCGGCGTTTTCGAGCCTGCTGGCTTCAAATGCTTCCTGCTTATTCCTGCTTATGATGGCAGCATGGTGGCTAAGTGCAACATGATCCACCAGAGGAGAGCTTTAGCTAGAGTGATTGGTGGAGAGCCGAAGGTGACCAGTTTCTCGTACGGGAGCCTTTTGGCGAATGCGTCGAATCCGTCCAAAGGGGACATGATTAGTGCCCATCGGACACTTGATGGCACCTCTATGAGTGTGACGCCACACTCTACCATGAACTTCGTGAAAGGAGTAGTTCGTTTGAGAGAACTCGTTGACTACTCCATAGAGGACATCACCTTAGAGCTGGCCGACAATGAGACGGTCAAGGTCGAACGTGTGATGAGAAAACAGGGAGGGGCCTCGAAACCAACCTCTACAATCTTCGTCACGTTTGACTGTGACAAGCTTCCTGAGTCGGTGCGTGCCGCTTGGTATCGCTACCGCGTGAAGTCATTCGTGCCACTGCCGCGGAGGTGCTATTACTGCCACCGCTTCGGCCATACTAATCGCTCCTGTCGAGTTGCAAAGTCGGGGTTACCCGAAACCTGTGTAGGTTTCCTCATGGCCACACACGATAAGTCTAAATCGTGTGTGGCCAAGTGTATCAATTGCGGAAAGCCGCCCCCTGATTCCTAGAAGCAATGTGGTGCGTATCTCTTTGAGAAGGAAATCTTAGCCATTTAAGCTCAGGATCGTCTCAAATTTCGCGAGGCTATGGACTTGGTTCTGGCGCACCCAGCGCTACCCGGGACATCCTATGCCTCAATGTTGAAAAGACACCCTCTGCTCCTGGCCCCTCTAAGCCTACGAGTACGGTCGTTTTTGCGCCCATTCGGATCCCTTCTGCGGGTTCTACCCACCCTGGGCGCTCCCCTGGTAAAGCTGGCGGCACAAAGGGTCCACACCCAGCCCCGGCTAAAACCAGGGCTTCGCTCCCTCCCCCCCAACGTGTCCGTTTCCCGTAAGGCGAAACGGCCATGCACCTCCGTCAAGTCGTTAGACTCACAGAAGGCAACCCCCCTGTAGTTGGGCGCCAGGCCATCTTTCGGGGTTCCTAAAGCTGCGCCCAGAAAAGAGGTCAGCAACAAAGGAGCTTCGGCTCCTATGCCCAGGTCCAGTGGTGGGCTAGGTGGTTTTGACACGGTCGATCCTCGAAAAGAGGGCCCCCCCCCCCCGCCTCCGAAGCCTCCCTGTCCACCTAAGGTTTCGAGGCGGAGAGAGGAAAAGACTCGCATGGCGAGCCCAACCTCCCCCAATTGTCCGGCCAATAGCGCCCGGAGTTCTGCCTCCGGGAAGCGTACGGCCATTCTCGTGAGGGTCTTCTGCCCGAAGAGGGCTCCCGCTTCTCCTCCGAGCTAGGCTTGGAGGGCATATTCGTTCAATAGAATTGCCGCGGACTCCGGGCCAACTTGGAGGAGCTGCGGAGGCTCGTCTCGTCTCGTTCCCTGTTAGCTATCTTTTTGCAGGACACCATGCTGGGCGCATACCCTCTGCCCAATCTCCCACGGTATACAATTTTGCTACCCCACCACCACGGGATTGGGGCCAGGAAGAATTATGAGAGATTTACACCCGGGATGATGTTTCCATTCTTCTCTTCGCTTTAAATACCTCCTTTCAGGTAGAAGCTGGGCAGATGCACCTTGATAGCAGGTATACTGTTATTTCCACGTAAATCCACCGTCAGCCGACTTCGACGCGAGTGACTTCCGCCGTGTTATGGCACGGTTAGCGAGGCCCTTTCTCTTGCTTGGAGATCTAAACGGCAGACACCTCCTCTGGGGAGACTAGTCTATCAATCCCCGGGGTCAAGTCCTTGCCGACCTGATCGACGAGCTTGAGATGGGTGGCCTAAATGTGGATGAGTTTACGCATCACTGCCCGAGAACCGCTTCATTTTCATGCACAGCCTTATTTTGATTCGGGGGTCGTCGATGACCTTCATGGTAGTGATCACGTTCCCATTCAAATATCATTTTCTGGGCCGCTGCCGCACGCGAGCCCGCCCAGGTAGTACTCGGCGCGGGTGAGGTGGTCTGCATTTTAGGAAATGACTGAATTCTCTATCTTATTCGAGGAGTTTAGTTCGGTAGGTGAGGCCGTTAAGTTCTTCTCCGGCAGCCTGGTCGCTTCGGGCCTAGCTACTATTTCTAGAATGTATGGATGTTTTGCACGCTGACCGCTGCTGTGGTTCTCAGCCGAGTGTGAGATGGCGCTCAAGCAGAAGCGCTTGCCTACATACGCTATAAGCGCCGCCCGAGCGATTTCACTGTCGCTGAATTTCGTCCGGCTATGGCTAGGTTCCGGTATATTTCGAAGCACGCCCGCCGCTCTTCTTGGCGGGCATACGTGTCTTCACTTAACGGGAAGACTCCTTTAGCTGAGGTGTGGAAGCAATTCAAAAGGCTTCGGGGCAAGTTCTCGCAGGACCCCCCCTCCCGTTCTTCATGAGCATGGGACCGCAATCTCGAACCCCGCGTCCGTGGCGGAATCCTTCGCGACAGCTTTCTTTGCATTCTCTAGCCGAGATGCTGCTCCGGCAGCATTCAATGGACGTCGTGATGTCGCGGAAGGCCGCCGGCTGGACTTTACCTCCAGAGGCGAGAACTTTTCAACGACAGGTGTACTTTGACTGAGTTGCGCTCCGCTCTTGCTTCGTGCGCGGACACCGCCAATGGTCCGGACGATTTCCCGTACGCCATGCTTCGACACCTGGGTGAGCGAGGCATGGCATTTCTGTTAGATTTATTCAACAGGATCTGGGTGAAGGATCTCCTCTTGAATTCCTGGCGAATCCCCTAATCTCACTAACTACTTGAGTGTGCAAGTTGATGGAGAAATTGGTAAATGTTAGACTTTTTCTGGACAGCGGAGGCCATCTGTCTTCTGCACAGTATGGCTTCCGCAAGTTTCACTCTACGTCGGTTGCTCTGTTGCGACTGGAAAAAGTCGTCTGCCAGGCCTTCCTTCGTAGGCAGCACTACGCCACGCTGTTTTTCGATCTGGAGAAGGCCTATGATACCGCCTGTCGATACGGTATCATGGAGACTCTCCACACAATGGGGGTGAGGGGACGCCTCCCAATGTTTAGATCTGAATTTTAGCGAGATCATCGGGTGGGAGGAGCCAACTCCGGTCCAATGGAGCAGGAAGAGGGTTTTCCGCAGGGAAGTGTCCTCAGTGTTACACTCTTTGCCCTGAGCATCAACTTCATCATCTCGGTGCTGCTGGAAGATGTTCTCTCTACGCTCTACTTGGACGACCTTTCGATCTCTTGGGCGCGGCTCAGATGCCAACTATAGAGCGTCGACTCCAACAGGTATTAAACCGCATCTCTCACTATGCTAAAGCGCACAAGTATCGGTTTTCGTTGGCCAAGAGTAAGTTGCACTTCTGCTGCTATCCACGGCTCTACCCTGACCCAGACTTAGGTTCTCTTGTACCCACGCCATCGATATTCTCCGTTCCATGACGTTCAGTCCTTGGGGCAATGATAGGGAAACTGCCCTATTTTTTTATCGATCCTTTGTTCATTCGAAGCTCGACTACTGGTGCTAATTTTATGCATCTATTGCTGAGCGTGTATTGCGAAAGGTGCACTCGATCTACCACTCCGGCCTTCGCCTGGTGACCGGTTCCTTCCGCACTTCCTCCATTCAGAGCCTACTATTAGATGCTGGGGAGATGTCACTCGCTCTACGCCGTGCACAGTGCATTATTCGCTTGTGCGCGTGAGCCCGGCGCCTCCCTCAGTCGCCAACAGCTCTCACTGCATCCGCAGCTGATTTCGATGGTGCCTATGCCACCGAGAGACGCCAGTCATACTCTTTGGGTTTAAGGCTAGGAAATTCCTTCGGGAGGTAAGTCGGGCTCTCAGGCCTGTTCTGCCCAGGACGCCACCCTGGAGAGTACCACCTTTGGTTATTTGTTGCCACGCCTATGCTCCCAATGCTTCTACAGCGCCAGGAGTATTGCGTTCGACCCTTTTGGAGCACACCTCGTTTCACCTTAGAATCGTGCCAGTGTATATGGATGACTCCAAGTTCCAAGAGGGGGTCGGCTTCCACGCCGTATCCCCTCTGTTTGAAGTCAGCGGGGCTCTGACAAGCGCTGCGTCTGTCTTCACGGCCGAGTTGGTGGCAATACACCACTCGGTACTGGAGTTTACCTGACGTGTTCAGTTCGGAGGCCAAATTGTGATCTATAGCGACTCACAAAGCGCCCTGGGTGCTCTCGGGACATTGGAATCTCCGCATCCCTTGGTTCGCAATATCCGTAACGCCACGGTTTTAGCAAGCCGGACGGATGGCGAAATTATCCTCTTCTGGGTTCCTGGACATCTAGGAATTGCGGGGAATGCGCGTGCCAATGAGGGCGCCAAAGTGTCCACGATGACTCGTCGACCGGACCAGCGTTTTGCTCTTCCTCACACCGACTACATGGCATGAATACAGGCAGCTCTCCGTGCTGTTTGGCACAGAAGATGGGGGATGGTCGAAGGGAATTTAAATTTGGGTGCCATTGCGCCACGACTGTCTCCATGGAACTACCCCCATTTTCCTTCAGGCTTCAGGCTGCTTTCTTTCGTCCCCGAATTGGGCATATCGCCATTTGATGGAGCGCTCTTCAGCGGCCTACTGTGAAGACTGCGTTCTCCCCCAGATTGTTCGGCACATTCTTGTTGAATGTCCCAGGTAACGTGCTCGGAGCGATCTCCGAGCACGTTACCTGTCTCGGTGCCGTGATGGGCAGGGTCGCTAGCGCCTGTCCCTTGTACTCGGGATGAGTTCGTGCACATTGACTGGTGGACTTATGGACTTTGGGCTTTTCTTACCTGTGACTTTGGTCACAGGTAAGAATTAGATCAATCCTCAACAATCTCCCTCAAATGGAAAATAGATTTAGACTGGAAAGGCATTCCTCCCTCTATCTTTTTTTTTTCTTTGTAGTTCGCCCGTTTCTATGCCGGGGGGGGGGGGTAGGCGGAACCCCACCCCACCGACGGTGGAGCTTGCTTCCTCCTTGTTTCCATTTTCCCTTTTTATTGTTGTTTTTTCATTTTCTTATTTTAAAGTAGCTTAGTGCTAAGCTGTCGTGAGTGCGGCTACTTGTGCCTACGTGGTTAGTCGCCACATAGGCTCTTAAAATAATAATAATAATAAAAATTCTTCCTTTCTCAGGGCATTGAATCTGTTAGTCAACCTAACAGGTTCCATGTCCGGTAATTGTGTAGACGATGGCCGGATCCTAGGCCTAGCTTTTGGGGGGGCTATTTTGGGCTACTTTTCGTTGTTACTTTTTTAGAGATGAAATCGAAGAATTTTATGGCGATTTTCGTTTTTATATTGGGGGCTGTGCCCCCCAGACCCCACCAAAGGATTGAAACTCAGGGTCATCGCAGTGTTATCCCCGCGGCGAGCCGTACCCAACAACGAGCCGACGCTCAAAATAATCGCATCCGGCCATCGTCTACACAATTACCCCATATCCCTCTTACTCACACACCTAACCTGTCCTAAACTATCCATATTTCCCCCACCATTCATCTTCACTTACATCAGTCACTTGTTTCTCTTCAACCTCCTGGTTCCAGCCTCATTCTTCATGGGTTCACTTGCATCCCTTCTCACTTCATGCATCAACTCACTTAATCTCTTGCACTGATCACGCAACTGACTCACCTCCTGTACCAAAGTAACATTCTCCCGAGACACTACACAAGAGGCATTCAGATACATTTGCTGTTCTTTCAACACCACAAAAATAAAAAAAAATACATACACACTACTTACATCAACGGGCATACTCACTTCATCTAAAGTAACAGCAATACTCAGAAAACTTTTCAAAACCCTTTAATTAAGCATTCAAGAAAAGTGCAGACAAAAACGGGGGAGAAAATTAGGCCACTGCAACGTAAACAAACGGGAGCTATTTCGCTATTTCATGATTTAATTGAAAATATAATTAAAAAATCTTTGAGGAAAAGCGAAAGTTTCATCACCACATCACAAATTCTGTAGGTAAAGCAGGAGGCATGGATTCTAATTTGCAAACTGCCGCTGGCCCTTCTCCTGAGTTTATGTCATAAGAAGGAGACTGCTTAAGACCATTCATGGCCTACGTAAATGTCCTCTCTTCTTGTTTGATATTAGATTGCTGTTACACTTTGCATCTCCAGTTTGGCACTCTGGGTATCTTGGGGATCTAAAGCTCCTTGAGTCTGATCAGCGGAGGTGGACAAAATAAGTATCAGCCCTAGAGGTCACAGATATAAAATTTAAGTTGAACACTGTCAGTCTGAAGCTCGTAAATGTTTCTTCTCTTCAAGAGTGGTGTGAATATGGAATTCTCTGCCCTCGGAGATAGTTGATGCTCCCAGCCTTTTCCTACATGATGAACTCTCTTTCCCTGTAGCAATCAGTTGACACTCATATGTTCTTGTTTCCAACAACCCCACAAGTTCTTTTTCCTGTTTTACTCCATAGGAAGATACACTCAACCAGTCACTTTTGTCATTTTTTTATAGTTATTATTATTTGTTTGTCTGACTGAGTATCTCTGACCATGCAATGCTGGTGAGGCCCTACCAGGTAAGAATTAGATCAATCCTCAACAATCTCCCTCAAATTGGAAAATAGATTTAGACTGGAAAGGCATTCTTGACAGGGTCAGGGTAATTCTGAAGATCCATACCCTGTGAGCTTTCCTGCTTGCATTCCCATAATATTTATTCCACCTCCCAACATGTTTTCACCCAACTGTGTGATTAACTTGTTTTATTACTTGTTCCTGAGGGTGAGCGTAGCGAGCAGGGGGGTATGCGGGACATAGCATCCCCCTCCATATAGCAACCCATAGTACGGTTCGCAGGGTATGGATCTTCAGGTTTACCAGGGTCAGTGCGAGGGCCTTTTTTGCAGATAGGTGTCACATAAGTGTTTCCAGATATCAGGAACATGCCAATAGCTAAGGATTTCTTGAATAGCGTATAAAATGGACAAGCAAGAGATGTGGTACATTGCTTTAAAAGTGTAGGGTGAAGGTTGTTTGGGCTCATAGCGCTTTACCTTGATGAAAGTCTAACCCCCTCATCAGTCTCCGCTGCATCTTCCAACTAAGATAACAGAATGGATTACAAGTAATTTAACCACAGGTTGGCTAATTTCAGATGCAGATAGACCACCAATAACAAGATGGAACTAACAAAACTCAAAAAGTAATGGACCCAGAAAAGTTTCAAGTTTGTGCCTTAAAATATGCACAGAACTCGCCCAAACAACCTTTTCAGGCAAAGAGTTCCATAAATTGATAGTTCTAAGTGAGAAGAAGTAAGCTCTGACATCAGTATTGTGAGGAGGGACAAAGATTTTTTTACAGTGACCTCTAGTTCAATCAAGAGCTCTGCAGTTGAATAGGTCAGCCAATTGGGTGCAATGACCATTTAGAATCTTCCAAACCATTATTAAGTCAGCACAAATAAGACGTCCTTTGATTGAGAATAAACCCATTCTTGATAATCTTCCAGCATATGGGAGATCCTCCAGGCCACTAACTTTTTAGTCCACTTTCTTTAAACGGATTCAAGAAGGTGCAGATCACCAATATAACCGGTATTTCATACAACATAGCTAAAATCGATAATTGGATGAATATGCATAATGAACACCTGACACATAAACTGAATTGATCTACAAACGGTACTTTGGAGAATATTATTTTAGAGTTGCATCTACCAAAATGCCAAGGTCCTTAAAGGAAGATTTAGATGGAATATGACCATCGCCCAAGTAGTACACCCCCATAGGGACAGCAGGTGAATTACAGAAGCGAATAGGCACATTTATTTACAGAAAAGGAAAGGCCCCAGGATTTACTTTTATTGTAAATTAGAGAAACGTCATTTTGTAGAAAAACACAAGCACTATTATTATTAAACTTGCTCAGATCAACATGTGGGAGAGCCAAATACAATTTCAAATCATCTGCAAACAAGACGATTTTACTGCTTTAAAATCTCGCCTTGCTAGTGATTATTTAATTCTCTTATATATTTATCATATTTAATTTTAAAAGAGTTTATACTGGTCAAGTTCACAACATTGCCTGGCAAATCATTCCATGGGTCCACGACTCTTTGAGTGAAGAACTTCTGCCTTAGAGTTCTGTTGCATCTCTTCTTAAAGAGTTTTCTGCCTTGACCTCTAGTAATCCCTTGTGCAGGCTGGAAAAACTCCTTGGGCTCAGCCCCGTAAGGGGCGCGGCGATTTGCCATCCTGGCCGCCGTGTTGACGGGATCCAGCGCTCCATCCAGCACTAGCTTAGCCAACCCTTCCTTCCTTCAAAACACTTGTTTCCTCTCTTTTCATACAACCTCTCCCACAACTTTCTCTGGTCAGCCTCTAATTTCACAGGGTAGATGCTGACCTTCTCAGCCAACCATCCCGGATCAGGGCTGAGGGGGAGGGGACAATATTCCCTAACCCCTGAGCTCCGGTCTGGGGTGGCTGGCTTTTAACAACCTGCTTCATCCCCACCCATACCTTCCTCACATCCCTTTTCCTCTCCTCTTCAAAATCTATTAATTCTTACGCCGTGTTCAAGGTTGAGCCGCCATGCCGATGGACTGTCAGGCCACCAGGCGGGAGGGGTGGTCCCAAATGGCGGCGCCTGGCTCTGCCAGGCTTGTAAGCACCTCTTGCAGTGCGGGCAACTGCAAGAGGTGATGAGCTATTGCGTCCCGTATTAAAAAGAGGGTCACCATGCCCATGTATGAAAAAAAACAAAAACACCAACCCCCAACTTCCCCAAGAACATCTACGGAGCCGCCCTCGGGCAGCTCCGCCGAGAAAATGGAGGTTCCCCTCCTTGTGCTTGTGCAGGGGACCCTCCATACTTCTTTAACCGGAGAGGAGGCTTACTCCTCTCCTACGCCTACGGGTGTAGGGGACTCCCCCTCACCCCCTTCTCTGGAGGTGCTTTAGAGCACCTCCCTATCTCCAGCGGCAGTCCCTCCTTTGGTTTCTAAGGGGACTGCCAAGAAAGCCAGCAGGCAGCCCATTGCCGAACGCCCCTCGTGCAAGCGACTCGGTAAGGCAAACCCCCTTAGGGGGGAGAGGGAAGCCAGGCCCCTTCGGTCGCTTCCCTCAAAAGACCTGCTGGCAAGAATTTTAAACCTTGCCAGGGTCAAGGCCTGTGCCTCCCCACACAAGACTGGCGACACTGCCAAGGGGACCTGCGATGTCCTGGGAGGGGATGGCCAACTGGAGGCCCCTCCTGTGATAGACATGGTCCTTGAGGAGACCCAGCCTCAGACGGTAGGGCCTTCCATGGGGGGGAATCCGGGCTCGGCGCCAAGCACCGAACCCGAATCCGCCCCTATGCAAGGTCCCCCTCAAACGGCCGAGGTCTCCGAGGCAGTAAAAGGAGGGGAGGGATCTCCGCCGACAGGTGCCCCTACGACTACCAGGACCTTCTCCATTTCGGAGAGGGATCTGGCTGAGGCCGGCCCATCTGGCATGGGGGCTTCTGCCGGCGGAGGTGAGAAGCGGGTTCATTCCCCGCCCTCCTCTCCTAAAAAGAAAAAGACGAAGAAGACTCGGGGCTCCTCTCCATCCGCGGGGACGGATGGGTCTGCTACCACTTTGGTAGGCGACCAAGACTAACACCAAGAATGCACAGGGCGGAGCCTCAATGACATCGGGGCCCCTGATTCAGAGGTTACCTGGCGTTTTCGAGCCCGCTGGCTTCAAACGCTTCCTCGTTATTCGCTCCACTGATGGCACCATGTTGTCCAAGGGCAACATGATCCATCAGAGGAGAGGATTAGCTAGTGCAATTGGTAGAGAGCCGAAGGTAACCCGTTTCTCGGACGGGAGCTTTCTGGCGAATGCGGCGAATCCCGCAGAGGCTGCCAAGATAAGTGCTCTTCGGACACTTCATGGCACCCCGGTGAGTGTGATGCCACACTCTACCATGAACTTTGTGAAAGGAGTAGTTTATGCGAGGGAACTCGTTGACTACTCCATTGAGGACATCACCCTAGAGCTGGCCGACCATGGGGCGGTCAAGGTCGAACGTGTGATGAGAAAACAGGGAGGGGCCTCGAGACCCACCCCTACACTCTTTGTCACGTTCGACTGTGACAAGCTCCCTGAGTCGGTGCATGCTGGTTGGTACCGCTACCGCGTGAAGGCATTCGTGCCACTGCCGCGGCGGTGCTATTACTGTCACCGCTTCGGCCATACGAATCGATCATGTAGATGTGCAAAATCGGGGTCACCCGAAGTCTGTGTAAATTGCTCCAAGGTCGCACACGATAAGTCCAAATTGTGTGTGGCCAGGTGTGTCAATTGCGGAGAGCCGCACCTTGCTTCTTCGAAGCAATGTGGTGCATATCTCTTGGAGAAAGAAATCGTGGCTGTTCAGGCCCAGGATCGACTCTCATTCCGTGAGGCTAAGGACTTGGTCCTGGCGTGCCCGGCTCTGCCTGGGACGTCATATGCCTCAATAGTTAGAAAAGCACCCTCTGCTCCTGGCCCATCCAGGCCAACGAGCACGGTTGTTTCCACCCCCATTCGGAGCCCTTCTGCGGGCTCTACTACACCCGGGCGCTCCCCTGGTAAAGCTGGCGGCAAAAAGGTTCACACCCAGCCCCGGCTAAAACCAGGGCTCCCCCCTCTTCCCCCAGCGTGACCGTTTCCCGTAAGGTGAAACGGCCACGCGCCTCCACAGAGTCGTTAGACTCTCATGAAGCAACACCCCTGAAGATGGTCGCTAGGCCATCTTCCGGGGTTCCTAAAGCTGTTCCCCAAAAGGAGGACAGCAACAAAGGAGCTTCGGCCCCTTCGCCCACGCCCCGAGGTGGAACGAGTGGCTCGGAGACGGTGGTTCCCGAAAAGAGGGCCCCCCGCCTCCCAAGCCGCAACGCCCGCCTAAGGTTTCGAGGCGGAGGGAGGAAAAGACTCGCATGGCGAGCCTAACCTCCCCCAATAAGTCCTCGAAGGCGACAGCGCTTTGTCCGGCCAACAGCGCCCGGGGTTCTGCCCCCGAGAAGCGTACGGCCATTCCCGTGAGGGTCTTCAATTCGAGGAGGGCCCCCGCGTCTCCTCCGAGCTAGGCCTGGAGGGCATATTCCTTCAATGGAATTGCCGTGGACTCCGGGCCAACTGGGAGGAGTTGCGGAGGCTCGTCTCGTCCCGTTCCCCGTTAGCTATTTTTTTGCAGGAGACCATGCTAGGCGCGTGCCCGCTGCCTGCCCTCCCGGGGTATAAGGGTCTTGCGACCCCACCAATGCGGGATGGCCGGGCTGGGGGATGCGCGGTTTACACCCGGCATGATGTCTCCTTTCTTCCTTTCTCTTTAGATACCTCCTTTCAGGCAGTGGCTGTGCAGCTGCACCTGGATATGAGGTATACTATCATTTCTGCGTACATTCCACCGTCAGCTGACTTCTACGCGGGGGACTTCCGCCGCGTCGTGGCACGGTTGCCGAGGACCTATCTCTTGCTTGGAGATCTGAATGGCAGGCATCCTCTCTGGGGAGATTACTCCGTAAATCCCAGGGACAAGTCCTTGCCGATCTGATCGAAGAGCTTGAGATGGGTGTCCTAAACATGGATGAGTTTACGCATCACTGTCCGAGAACCGCTTCATTTTCTTGCCTTGACCTATCTTTGTGCTCTTCGGATGCACAGCCTGATTTTGATTGGGGGGTGGTCGATGACCTCCATGGTAGTGATCACTTTCCCATTCAAATATCATTTTCAGGGCAACTGCCGCCTGAGAGACCACCTCGGTGGTGCTTGGCTCGGGCGCGGTGGCCTGCATTTCAGGAAATGACTGAATTCTCTATCTCAGTTGAGGAGTTTAGGTCGGTAGATGAGGCCGTTGAGTTCTTTTCCGGGAACCTCATCGCCGTGGGCCTGACTACTATTCCTAGGACGTCTGGCCGTTTTGCACGCCGACCACTCCAATGGTGGTCGGCCGAGTGTGAGACGGCCCTCAAACAGAAGCGTTATGCCTACATGCGCTATAAGCGCCTCCCGAACGATTCACTGTCGCTGAATTTCGTCGGGCTAGGGCTAGGTTCCGGTATATTTCGAAGCACGCCCGCCGCTCTTCTTGGCGGGCATACGTGTCTTCACTTAACGGGAAGACTCCTTTAGCTGAGGTGTGGAAGCGAGTCAAAAGGATTCGGGGCAAGTTCTCGCAGGACCCCCCTCCCGTTCTCCAGGACAATGGGACCGCAATCTCGGACCGCGCGTCCGTGGCGGAATCCTTAGCGACCGCTTTTTCCGCATTCTCTAGCCGTGATGCTGCTCTGCCAGCATTGAATGCACGTCGTGATGTCGCGGAAGGCCGCCGGCTGGACTTTACCTCCAGAGGCGGAGAACCCTTCAACGACAAGTTTACTGTGAGTGAGTTGCGTTCCGCTCTCGCTTCATGCGCGGACACTGCCCATGGTCCGGACGATGTCCCGTACGCCATGCTTCGACACCTGGGTGAGCGAGGCATGGCCTTTCTGTTAGATTTCTTCAACAGGATCTGGGTGGAAGGTCTTCTCCCAGACTCCTGGCGAATCGCTACTGTGCTCGCCTTTCACAAGCCGGGAAGAGATCACTCTACTCCGACCGGTTTCCGCCCAATCTCTCTAACCTCTTGCGTGTGCAAGTTGATGGAGAAATTGGTAAATGTTAGATTAGCCTATTTCCTGGACAGCGGAGGCCATCTGTCTTCTGCACAGTGCGGCTTCCGTAAGTTCCACTCCACGTCGGATGCTCTGCTCCGACTGGAAAATGCCGTCTGCGAGGCTTTCCTTCGTAGACAGCACTACGCCACGGTGTTTTTTGACCTGGAGAAGGCCTATGATACCGCCTGTCGATACGGTATCATGGAGACTCTGCACACGATGGGGGCGAGGGGACGCCTCCCAATGTTTATATCTGAATTTTTGCGAGATCGTCGATTCCGCGTACGGGTGGGGGGAGCCCTCTCCGGCCCAAAGGAGCAGGAAGAGGGTGTCCCGCAGGGAAGTGTCCTTAGTGTCACACTCTTTGCCCTGAGCATCAACGGCATCACCTCGGTGCTGCCGGAAGATGTTCTCGCTACGCTCTACGTGGACGACCTTTCGATCTCTTTTGGCGCGGCCCAGATGCCAACTCTGGAGCGTCGACTCCAACAGGCATTGAACCGCGTCTCTCGCTATGTCGAAGCGCACAGGTTTCGGTTTTCTTTGGCCAAGACTAAGGTGGTGCACTTCTGCCGCCATCCACGGCTTCACCCCGACCCAGATTTGTTTCTTAATGGGGTGCGCCTGGATGTGGTTGAGTCGCACCGTTTCCTTGATCTTGTATTCGACTGACGCCTCACCTGGGAGGCTCATATTCTTAGCCTTAGTGTATCTTGTACCCGCGCCATGGACATTCTCCGTTCCGTGACGTTCAGCGCTGATAGGGCTACTGCCTTACTTTTTTATCGATCCTTTGTTCGCTCGAAGCTCGACTACGGATGCGAGTTTTATGCATCCGCAGCCGAGCGTTTATTGCGGAAGGTGGATTCGATCCACGACACCGGCCTTCGCCTTGCGACCGGTGCCTTCCGCACTTCCCCCATTGAGAGCCTGTTGGTCGATGCTGGGGAGATGCCACTCGCTCTGCGCTGCGTGCAGTGCATAACTCGCCTGTACGCACGAGCCCGGCGCCTCCCTCAGTCGCCAACAGCTCTCACTGCATCCGCAGCTGATCTCGATGGTGCCTATGCCGCTGAGAGACGCCAGTCATAACCTAAGCCCTTTGGGTTTAGGGCCAGGAAACTCCTTCGAGAGGTAGATATAGCTCTCGGGCCGGTGGCGCCCCTGGTTCTGCCCAGGACGCCACCCTGGAGGGTATCACATTTGTCGCCACGCCTCTGCTCCCAAAGCTTGTACTGCGCCGGGAGTATTGCGTTCGACATTTTTGGAGCACACATCGTGTCACGCTGGTACCGTGCCAGTGAATACGGATGGCTCCAAGTCCCAAGGGGGGGTCGGCTTTCACGCCGTATCCCCTCTGTTTGAAGTCAGCGGGGCTCTACCAGGCGCTGCGTCTGTCTTCACGGCCGAGCTGGTGGCAATACACCACTCGGTACGGGAGATTACGCGACGTGCCTGGTTCGGAGACCGGATTGTGATCTATAGCGACTCACAAAGCGCCCTGAGTGCTCTCGGGGCATTGGAATCTCCGCATCCCCTGGTTCGCGAAATCCGTGACGCCACGGTTTTGGCGAGCCGGGCAGATGTCGAGATTATCCTCTGCTGGGTTCCTGGACATGTAGGAATTGTGGGGAATGAGCGCGCCGATGAGGGCGCCAAAGAGTCCGCGAGGACTCTGCGACCGGACCAGCGTTTCGCTCTTCCTCACACTGACTACATGGCAGGAATACGGGCAGCTCTTCGGACTGCTTGGCAAAGAAGATGGGAGACGGTCGAAGGGAACTTAAAGTTGCGTGCCATTGCGCCGCGACTGTTTCCATGGACCTATCCCCCAATGCCGCGGCGGCTTCAGGTTGCTTTCTGTCCTCTCCGAATCAGCCACACTCGTGTGACGCATCGCTATTTGATGGAGCGCTCGCCTGCGCCCTATTGCAACGACTGCGTCGTCCCCCAGACTGTTCGGCACATTCTTGTCGAATGTCCCAGTCTGGGTGATCTTCGCGCACGGCACCTGTCCCGGTACTGGGATGGGCGGGGTCGCTACCGCCTGTCCCTTGTACTCGGGACGAGTGCGTGCACCATGACTGGTGGACTTATTGACTTTTTGGGGGAGGTCGACCTTCTCCCTTTCATTTAACCCGGTTTAATTGTTGTTGTTTTTGTTATTGTTTTTGTTATTGCTTAGTTATTGTTATTGTTATTTCTTTTTATTGTTTCCTGTTCAATTTTTTAAAGTAGCCTAGAACTAGGCTGTTTGTTTACGGCAACTTATGCCTTAGTCGGCAGTTGCCAGATAGCCCCTTAATTAAAAAAAAAAAAAAATCCTTGGGCTCAGACACAAAGTCATATCCTCCCATGATCTATCACATCTCCCCTCTTTCTTCTCTCCTCAAGGGTAGTCCACCCAAGTCTCTCTAATCTCTCCTCATAGGTCAATGCTCTAAATCCTGGCACCAGCTTAGAAGCTCTTCTCTGGACATCCTCCATTCTTTTTATATCCTTCTGCAGGTAAGGAGACCATGCCTGAATAGCATACTCAAGTTGTGGTCTAACATAAGCTTTATATAATATTCCTACAGACTCAACATTCAAGAAGTGAAAGTTCTGCTTACTTGTTTCAAACTTCTCAAACTTCAATCCAATGAGACCAGCACTCCAAGGTCTTTCTCAACATCAGAAGAAGCAATTTCCGCTCCATTAATTTCATATACATAGCTCCTTCATTATTACTACCTATATGCAGAACAAAACACTTTCTTGCAATGGTTGATATCAACCATTCATGTGACCACTCCTCCATGCTCCTCACATCTTCCTGCAATCTCCCAATGTCTTCAGGTACCTTGATTTCATTATATACCTTAGTGTCATCTACGAATATCTTGATCTTTGACTTTATTGCACTGGGAAGATCATTAATGTAAATGGCAAAAAGCACTGGTCCAAGTAAAGTCCCCTGCGGCACCCCACTACATATCTCGCTCCATCCTGACACACTACCATTTACAACAACACACTGTCTTCGCTTCCTTAGAAGCACTCAATCCATGATAGCAAACCACCACCAATTCCAGCTTTTGATAATTTGAACAATAGTCTTTGCAATGGCACACTGTCAAAGGCATTTCTTAAGTCCAGATAAATTGCATCAAGTGGGTTACCATTATCAAAACAGTCAGTCCAATACTCCAAACACTCCAGTAAGTTAACTCATTAAATAATATAGTCAATGGCAATGACAACTCCTCGGCACACACTCTCAGTATTTTGGGGTGAATATTATCAGGTCCCGTAGCTTTATATACATTAAGTGATTTTATTAGTTTTTTAATCTCTGTGCTCTTTTAATAATAGGTTGAGTAATTTGTGATGGGTAAATAGGTCCATTATAATAGAAAGGATCAAAATCACCATCATCCTCGACAGCACTCATGAATTGGCCAGCCATCAAAAGATCTTCATCTGGTTCTGGACTGTGAACAGATGTAAAGTGCTCCAGTAACAAACGTGCTGCTTCGCCATCATCAACAGTCATCTGTTGACCAGTTCAAGTCAAGACTAGACAAAGTCTTGAAAAGTGGCCATTCAGGGATGCAAAACAATTGAGGAGCCATGTGCCTGCTCGATTGCTAGTCCAAAGGTACTCTCTTTGAATAGACTGTAAGGTCTCCTAGGGTACTTCCTTTCCTTGTTACTCCTGGTTACTCTCCGTCCCTCTGCTCCAATTGTGCTATCGGAACTCTAGATGATTTTTCACCTACTTGTTAAATACTCTAGGAGTACTTTTCATATCCTGAACTAAATCACGTTCAAATTTCATTTTCTGTTCTTGAACAATTCCAGAACACTTTTTTCTTTCTTTGGTATATTGTCCATACAAGTATCTACTAGGTCTTTCTTTGTACAGTTTCCATGCTAGGTTCTTCCTTCTGCTTGCCCTGATACATCTACCATTCAGCCACATTGGTTAATGTTTCCCTCTTCTTACATTATTTTTAGGCACAAATTCCTGAACAACTGCCTCATAGTGTTCCTTAAATCTACTCCACTTCTCTAAAATACACCCATTGCCAAGCAAGTTGTCCCAATCCACATTAAATCTTACTTTCATTGCAACAAAGTTGACTCTAAAGTAATTGAATTTTTCACCCAGCTCAGCATTTATTGTCTCAATGTCACAAACATGCTCATAAACAATTACAGAATGATCACTTCTGCCAATTGGGGATTCAATCTGCACCTCAGCCACATCTGCATCCCCACAAGTGATCACCAAGTCAAGTAGACTGGGTCTATTTAGGCTTCTGGCTCTAGTGTAATTCAGGATATGTTGGACCACATAGTTCTCCTGAATACATTTGAGAAATTTATTTGAATAATTCCTCTCAGATCCAGGTGCAGTCATAATGTTCAAATTTATATCTGGTAAATTAAAATCTCCAACAATAAGTACTTTATTTCTACTCAAAGCAACAGCTCGAGACATCAGGTTCAATAGACCATCATTGTTAAATTATCCAACATCAGGCTTCCTATAAATAGCTCCAAGTAAGATTCCATCTCTAGGCAGATCAGAACTAGCCACCCTCTTCATTTCAATCCAGCACCACAAGGACTCAACGAAGGGATTTGCATTAAGGTCATCACAATAATCAGCAGCTAAATCATCTTTAATATATATATAGATTTATATATATATAAATCTCACTCCTCTCATTATAATTATATATTAGCTATGCATCATTTTGGTTGGAATCCCTCCGGACAACATGGAAGTTCTGAATAACCAAATTTGTCTCTCCTGTGTCTCTATGTGAATTAAGTTCAGCTAAAGCAACCTTTTTCATGTCACGTTGCTTTTGGGTATAATCAGGTGCTATATAAATTTTGGATTTCCAGCCTGTAGTTACTTTTCTTAATTCTCTGGCACAATTCAGGATTCTATACTTATCAGACAGAAACATCTTTAAATCTAATACAGAATGGTCTAGCTCTATCTCCATTGTCTCTCTTCCCAAGGCGGAAAGATTTCTCAATCTATCAGGGAAAATTTTTAAATCTTTGTTCAGATTGCTAAACCCAAAGGCCTTGGAACCTGTTTCTTATTGTTAAATGCCAGATTAATAAACCCTAGTGCTTCAAGTTTGTGCAAATACAAGATCAAAGAAATTGAAGCACTAGTAGGTGATGAAAATAACAATGGATCTCAATCTCCTTTATAGCCATCACTGAATCCTGGCTAGATCAACACATTACTGATGCACAGTTGCATATCCCAAATTATAATGAAGGCAGAGGTGGAGGAGTTCTCTATTCACACGAGAGCCTTCCAGTTACTGATACATTCTCATACGATGATGGGAACAGTGAGTGTATTTTTGTCCTCTTTGCCACACAGAAGACCTGTGTTATTGTTTCATATCGGCCGCCGAATGACAACAAAGCAAGTTTTCTCCAGATGATTCAATTCATGAACAGGACCAACGGTGAAAATGTAGATATCAAATATGTTTTACTGGCGATTTGAATTTACCATGCATCAAATGGATAGAAGATCTTATCCACCAAGCCAGGCACATCATCTGTAAATCAAGAAGTCTGCCTTGCTTTATTCCAATTCATGTCTACACAAATGATAACTCAGTATATTTTGTCACCTACTAGAGGAGGAAATATTCTGGATGTTTTTTGCTCCAATAATCCCCACCTAGTTCTTGCCTATGAAAGCATAGACTAGCATGTCTGATCACTCCCTTATTAGAATCTAAATTCACTTCGAGCACCCAGAGACTCCCCTCTAAAGATCCAAATAATCCCATAGAAGGGTACAGAAGTTTAGACTTCTCAAGAGGAAATTATGAGTAGCTGTCTACTGCTATTGGTGAAACTGACTTCGAACAGGTAGCACGTGTTTCTTAGAGCTCTCAGAATATTTTGATTATTTGCTATACTTTGGTGTGTGACATAGTAAACATAAATATTAAGTTATTAGATCATATATTTGGTTAATATAACAAAGTTAAATTGTGGTTATTTTGTATAAATTGTGGTTATTTTGTTTTGGTGAGAAAGTGACTTTTGTTTACTTCGGTGGCCATCTTGATTAGCAGGTTTTAAACTTGCGCGCACAAATTCGGGTCAAATTCTTGTTGTTCGTAAGTTTTTGTTTCTATTATTGTTCTTGTTTAAGTATGGCTGACTGTTTGGATGTAGGGAGTATGCCTTTTGAAAGTAGTGTGTATGTAGTGTGCGATGTCTGTGGTGTAGAGAGGAGAGTGAATGTGTCTGAGTGCCGTGTATGTGCTTTGACTGAGGAAGTGAGTCAATTACGTGCGGAATGCTTGAGACTGAAGGATTTAGTGTCTGAAGTGAGAAGAGATGCAAGTGTACATTTGAAGAGTCAGATTTGGACCAGGAGGGGGAAAGTTAGGCCTAGACCAGGGACTGGAGAGAAAGCAGTAAGTGAAGTAAGTGATGATGAGTGGTGGTGAAAGTGAACAGAATAGATAAGTTAGGATAGGTTAGGTGTGTGAATGAGGGGCACATGGAACCTGTTAGGCTAACTAACAGATTTGATGCCCTGAGAGTAGAATAGGAGGTCGAGTGAGTGAGAGCAGGAAGGAGGGTAATACTAGGCCTAGAGAGAATAGGAGAATGACTGAGGTGATTGTGATGGGTGACTCTCAGATAACATAACATAACATAATTACACGGATGACAAAAGCCACAAGGGCCTATCAAAGGTCATCCGCCTCCGTCAAAACCCACCCACAAAAAGCACCATCACCAGGGAAAGACAAAATCAAAGTCCCCCACAATATAATATAACAGATCACAAAAGCCACAAGGGCTCATCATAGGTCATCCGAGTCAAATGGCCTCTTTTTTAAGGCACCCAAACTCCCAGGAAAACTACATCCAGAGGATTGCATCCAGAAACAAGGGTATCACCAATCAAGGCTTGTCAAGAACTAAATCATGCAGCTATAGATATATACAAACAATATTAATATATACAAAACTTAGGAACCATCACAACCTTCCCTCCCCATAAACCCATCCAACCTACTCTTAAATACATTTAGATTTGGACTACCTACTACCCTCTGCAGCAATTTGTTCCAGAAGTCTACCACTCTATTGGTGAAAAAATATTTTCTTAAATCCAACCTACACCCTTGATTTTTAATTTTCAAGTGGTGACCTCTAGTCCGATTTCCATCATCTAACTCAAAAAACTTGCTAACATCCAATTTATCTATCCCAGAATTTTTTTTAAAGAGCTCAATCATATCCCCTCCCACACACCTCCTTTCGAACGAGAACATATTTAATACCTTCAGTCTATCTATATATTCAAGGTGCCTCAGGGAAGGAATAATCTTTGTTGCACTGACTCGAGAAGGTTAATATCGTGTCTAAAATGTGGGGACCATGACTGTATACAGTACTCTAGATGTGGCCTAACATAAGAGTTATAGAGTTTAAAAATAACCTCCTTGCTTTTGTAACTGACATTTCTCTTAATAAAACCCAGCACTCTATTTGCCCTATTTCTTGCTTCAATACACTGCTTAGAAAACCTTAATGACTTATCTATTACTACTCCTAGATCTTTCTCATCCTCAACTGAGCTCAGCCAATGCCCATCCATTTCATAGTTAAATTCTCTATTATCTTTTCCCATGTTAATAACTTTGCACTTATCAAGGTTGAAAGTCATTTGCCACTTATGTGCCCAGGATAACAATTTATTTAAATCCCCCTGCACTTTAAAATTATCATCAATATCTTTAACTACAGCTGCTAATTTGGTATCATCCGCAAAAATTGACACTTTATTATTAACTGCCTCCCCAAGATCGTTTATATAGATGACAAATAATAATGGACCGAGAACTGATCCCTGAGGAACCCCACTGATAACATCCCTCCACTCTGACTTTACACCATTTAGCACTACCCTTTGCTTCCTGTCTTTCAGCCACTCAGCTATCCAATTTGAAACACCCCCACATATCCCAATCATTTTTAATTTGTGAACTAGTCTCCTATGTGGTACCTTATCAAATGCTTTACTAAAATCTAAGTAAATTATATCTACATTTTCTCCCTTATCTACTTGATCTGTTACAAACTCCAGAAAGTCTAGTAAGTTAGTCAAACATGATCTACCTGATCTAAACCCATGCTGAGCATCGCTGATTAACCCCTCCCTCTCTAGATGTTGGCAAATCCCTTTTTTTAACTATTTTCTCAAGAATTTTACAGACTACAGGAGTTAGGCTAACTGGTCTAAAGTTATTTGGATCCTCTTTACTACCCTTCTTGAAAATGGGGACTACATTCGCTCTCTTCCAATCATCGGGTATTTCTCCATATTCCAGTGACCTAGTATATAAGTTCTCCAGAGCTATTGAGATCCTTTCTACCCCTTCTTTAAGTATCTTAGAATGAATATTATCAGGGCCGGAGGCCTTGGTAGTATCTAACTCACCTATTAGTCCTTTTATCATCCTCCAATCCACACTAATGGTAGTAAACACCTCTTTCCCTGACCCATGAGTACTATATATAAGACTATTTAGTTGCTCCTTTGTAAATACTGATGCAAAATGACCATTTAGTACCTCAACTATTTCCTCATCAGTTTCTCTCACAACCCCTTCATATTTGATAGGTCCTATTTTAACTCCACGAGACTTGTTATTAATTTTATAGTAACTAGCGAACTTTCTAGGATCTTTGTTGCTATCCTGAGCTAATTTAATTTCTGACACCCTTTTGTTCTTCTTTATAATCTTATTTAACTCATTCCTAGCCATTCTATAATCACTTAAATTTTGAATATTATTTTGTACCTGTAATTTTTTGTATGCCCTTTTCTTCTCTGAAATTTTTCTAGCTATCTCTTGATTCCACCATAATGGTTTCCTACTTTTGTTCCTAATGGCCTTCATTGGGATACATTGTTCTTGGACTACATTTATTATATGCTTGAAAGTATCCCACATCCCATAAGCATTTTTACCTCTGAATTCTACATCCCAGTCTACCAAATTTAGCAAGCTTCGAAGTCTTACATAATCTCCCTTATGAAAATTTGGAACTTTTTCAGCATTCTCGGTTATTTTACCCTTCTCAATTCCCAAGTTAAAACGAACTATCTGATGGTCACTATTTCCCAATGCTTCCCCAACAGTCAATTCTTGAACTAAATGATCACTGTTAGAAAGTACTAAATCTAATATATTGTCCCCCCTTGTTGGCTCATTAACAAATTGATTCAAAAAATTATCCTCAAAGCATTCTATGAACCTGCCACTTGTTCTATCCCTACCTATCATATTTTCCCAGTCCACAGAGTTTAAGTTTAAGTCCCCAATAATAACTGCATCTGTTTCACATCCCTTACTTATTTCCCTTATCATTAGTTCATCCATATCATCAGTCTGCCCAGGTGTCCTGTAAAAAGCTCCCAAATGCACCATTCTATTTTTACTGAACTTAATATCTATCCAAAGTGACTCAACTCCATCCTGCTTTATTGAAGTATTTAAACTTGAAACAATGTTGTTTTTTATATAGATAATTATTCCTCCACCAATCCTACCTGTCCTTTGACTAATGTACATATTATAGCCCTGTAAATCAAATTCACTTATAGTGTCACTAAATTCTATTTCATTAACCCATGATTCAGTAACACATAATATATCTATATCCTCATTGCTAATATAACTAAATAGCTCATCCTTCTTGTTTCTAAGACTACGAGCATTTGTATAGAAACAATTTAACCCCCCTATCCCTGAAGCACCTCTTGAAACTTGAATGACCTCACCTCTATCGCCTTGGAACCTATTTCTGTTATCTGCCAAGTCCAATCTACTTTCAGTACTATAATGTCCTCATAATTCCCTGACCACTATTAGTATCTAGTTTCCCGCCTGCAAAAACCTAATAACACGATCATACTCCTCCCACAACACATCTACCCCCCTCCTACTCAAATGCAGTCCATCCATCGCATACATTTCTTTCATTCCAACAAACCTATCCCACACATCCACAAACATGACACCTTCCATCTCACATAATCATTCAGCCCAATTGCACGAGACATCCATTCTACCCCAACATCCATTCTTGGAAGCACACCTGTCACAACACCTTTCATTCTACTTTCTTTCACCTTTTCAATCAACCTCTTGTACCTCTCACGTAACTCACATGCACCCACTTTCTTCACTCCTACATGTGTAATCACAACTGCATCCCTTGCACAGCCAGACACCAGCTCCTCATACCTATCAGACAGATCTCTCACTCCAGCACCCGGCAAACACACCCTCAAACCATTCAATCTACTTGCATTCAACTTCCTATCTAAATATCTAACTCGCGAATCACCCATCACAAGCACTTCAGTCAGACTCCTATTCCTAACCCCCACAGACCTAACTCCATCCCCACTCCTATTCTCATTCAAACTACCAGTCACTCGAACTCCACCCCCACCCCCATCAGTCATATCACTTCCAGTTACTTCCTCTCTTAGGGCACTGAATCTATGTCAAGCTAATAGGTTCTGTGTCCCTCTGACTCACACACCTATCCCTACTATGTACAGATTAGGTATTTAGATAGGAAGTTGAGTGAAAGTAAATGGAAGGGAGTGAGAGTTTGTCTGTCTGGGTGTGAGAGGGAAGCAGTTGTGATTACACATGTCAGAGTAAACAATGTAAAGAAGGTGGGTACTTGTGAGTTACAACAGCGGTATAAAAGGCTGATTGAAAGGATGTGTGAAAGTAGAGTAAAAGGCGTTATTTCAGGTATGCTTCCGAGAATGGATGTGGGGATGGAATGGTTGTCTCGTGCAATGGGGTTGAATGAATATGTGAAAGGTTTGTGCGAGGAGTCAGGATTGGTGTTTGTAGATGTTGGGAGTGGGTTTTATGGGAATAAGGGTTTGTATGCGATGGATGGACTCCATCTAAGCAGAGATGGGGTTGAGGTTTTGTGGTGGGAATTAGATAGTGTTATTAGTTCTTTAGAGGCGGGAAACTAGGTTTTGATAGTGGTCAGGGAAATTTAATGGCTCAAAGTGAGGCAGGGATAGGAAGCAAACACAGATTTGTAGAAGGTAGGCAGGCTAATGGAAGTGCTTTAGGGTTAAATTACTTTAATGATAGTGGTTAGGGAAATACAAGAGTACAGGGTTGGGGAAGGAGAGAAAGGAGATGTAGAGGAGATAGGCCCCAGCTGCTTCAGGGATAGGTGAGCTGAGTTGTTTTTACACAAATGCTTGTAATCTTAGAAATAAGAGGGATGAATTATTTAGTTATATCATTCATGAAGATATAGATATCATATGTATAGTTGAATCATGGGTTAATGAAAATATATTTAATGATAATGTCAGTGAATTTGAACTAGACGGTTATACTATGTACATTAGTCAAAGGAGAGATAGGACTGGTGGTGGGTTGATTATTTATATTAGAAATAGCATTTCTTCAAATCTAAATAACTCTATAAAGCAAGGAGAAGGTGAATCATTATGGATAGATATTAAGGTTGGTAAAAATAGGAAAATACACTTGGGAGCTTTTTATAGACCACCAGGACAGACTGATTGTATCGATGAGTTAATGATTAAGGAAATAAGTAAAGGATGCAAAGAAGATACAGTTATTCTTGGTGACTTTAATTTAACTTCTGTAGACTGGGAAAATATGATAGGAAGAGATAGAGCAAGTTGTAAGTTTATGGAGTGTTTTGAGGATAACTTCTTGACACAATTTGTTAATAAGCCAACAAGGGGTGCTAATATATTAGATCTAATTCTTTCAAATGATGATCACTTAGTTCAAAGATTGAGTGTAGGGGAATCATTGGGAAACAGTGATCATCAGATGGTTCGGTTTAATTTGCAAATAGTTAAGGGTAGAACAGCGACAAATTCCACAATAACTCCAAATTTTTATAGGGGAGATTACGATAAATTACGCAGCATGCTAAATCAGATTAGGTGGGATATAGAATTCCCTGGAAAGAATACTTATGAGATGTGGGATATTTTTATGACTATATTAAACATGGTTCAGGAACAGTGTATTCCGATGAAGTCTATTAGGAAGAAATGTAGGAAACCATTATGGTGGAATCAAGAAATAGCTAATAAAGTTTCAGAGAAAAAAAGGGCATACCAGAGATTACAAAGTGAGAGTAGTTTAGATAATTTAAACCATTATAGGTCAACCAGAAATGAAATAAATAAGATTATTAAGAAGACCAAAAGGACAGCAGAAATTAATTTAGCTAAAAATAATAATAAAGATCCTAAAAAATTCTTTACCTATTATAGAATCAATAATAAATCTAACAGTGATAAAATAGGGCCTATTAAATATGAAGGGGTTTTGAAAGAATCTGATGAGGAAATAGTAGAGGTCCTTAATGATCATTTTGCTTCAGTATTCACAGAAGAGAAACCAGTTAGATTAATTGATGATAATTCTAGGTCAAGGGAAGTAGTGATCAATTCTATTAATATAGACAGAGAAGAAATTAAAGGGCTTATAATGCAATTAAATACTAGTAAGGCATCTTGGCCCTGACAACATTCATTCTAGGATACTCAAAGAAGGTGTAGAAAGTATTGCAGTAGCTCTTGAGAAGATATTTTTTAGATCACTAGAGTCTGGAGAAATACCAAATGATTGGAAATTGGCAAATGTAGTGCCAATTTTTAAAAAGGGAAGCAAAGAGGACCCAAATAACTTTAGACCGGTAAGCTTAACTTCTATAGTCTGTAAAATTCTTGAGAAGATGGTTAAGAAGGGAATTTCTATTCATCTAGAGAGTAGCAGGTTAATTAATGATGCTCAGCATGGTTTTAGAAAAGGTAGATCGTGTTTAACTAATTTACTGGATTTTATGGATTATGTAATTAAAGAATTAGATAGGGGTGAGAAAGTTGATGTGATCTACTTAGATTTCAGCAAAGCTTTTGATAAGGTTCCACATAGAAGACTAGTTCATAAATTAAAGCTGTATGGGATATGTGGGAAGGTTTTAAATTGGATAACTGAATGGCTGAAAAAATAGGAAACAGAGAGTTGTACTGAATGGAGTGAGGTCAGAGTGGAGGTATGTTATTAGTGGCGTACCTCAGGGATCAGTTTTAGGCCCTTTATTATTTATAATGTATGTAAATGATCTTGGGCAAGGTGTGAATAGCAAAGTGTCAATTTTTGCTGATGACACTAAATTGGCAGCTGTAGTCAAAAAGGCTGAGGGTAGCTTTAAAGTGCAGGGTGACTTAAATAGGTTGTTAGCTTGGGCTCAGAAGTGGCAGATGACTTTTAACCTTAATAGATGCAAAGTTATTAACATGGGGAGAGATAATAGGGAATTTAGCTATGAGATGGATGGGTATTGGCTTAATTCAGTTGAAGATGAGAAGGACTTAGGAGTAGTAGTAGATAGGTCACTGAAATTTTCAAAGCAGTGTATTGAGGCAAAAAATAGAGCAAATAGGGTGCTAGGTTACATTAAAAGAAATGTTAGCTACAAGAGTAAGTAGGTCATCCTTAAACTATACAACTCTTATGTCAGGCCACATTTAGAGTACTGTGTACAAGCATGGTCACCACATTTTAGACATGATATAAACTTATTAGAGTCAGTACAAAGGAGGGCAACAAAAATAATACCATCCCTGAAGCACCTTGAATATGAACTTAGACTCAGGGTATTAAATATGTTTTCATTTGAAAGAAGCTGTGTGAGGGGAGATATGATTGAGCTTTTTAAAATCTTTTCTGGGATGGATAAATTGGATTTCAGCAAGTTATTTGAGTTAGAAGGTAGTAATAGAACTACAGGCCACCACTTAAAGATTAAAAAACAGAGTTGCAGACTGGATGTTAGAAAATATTTTTTCACTAACAGAGACTGAGACTGTAGACAGCCCAAACTTGAATGTGTTCAAGCGCAGATTGGATGATTATATGGGGATGGAGGGTTAATTTCTTACTTTTTGGTATGGGGATATGTTTCTTGACTCATTCCTGTGGATGCAGTTTCTTTTTATTGTATATTTTGGGGGACTTTGATTTTGTTTTTGACAGACTTCTATGGAGGCTTTAAATTATATATTGTAGATGCATGGTTGGACATTCCTATGGATTGTTGAATTGTATATTGTAGATGCATGATCTGACAAAATCCTATGGATGCATTATGTGGGTGGGATTTGATGGATACGGATGACCTTTGATAGGCCCTTGTGGCTTTTGTCATCCGTGAAATTATGTTATATGTTCCTTTGAAGGGTTTTCTGCATTGGTGTTGTTGCAGTTGGCCATGGAATATATTCCTAAGAAGAAATCCAGAAACAGTAAGCCTAAAAAGCACATGCACTTCCCAGAAAGAAGAAGCGACTTCAGCTAAATTTATTAAAAGCTAGGCAATCAAACAATAATAAGAGAATTGTAAAGCTAGAACATGATCTTGCACTTTGCGTGTTTGAAATCAAAGAATGCCACTTTAACCAACTAAAAAGAAGTGAAGAGAGAGCCATCTCAAACTTGAAAGAAAGTCCCAAGTATTTCTATTCATATGCCAGGGCTAAATTGAAGAGAAATACATTATTAGCCTCATCAGAGATGAGAATGATGCTCTCATTAGTGATGCCGGTTGCATTGCTAACATCTTCCAGAACTGGTTCTCTGTTGTCTACAGTAACCCTGATGCCTGTGATATAGTCTCCCTCTTTTGTACCACCGGATATTGTTGACATACCTAACTGATGATGATTTGGTGTTCATGGAGGCGGAGATCATTGAAGCAATTGGCGAAATCCGTGTGAGCTCTTCCTGCAGTCCTGACAATGTTCTTGCAAAGCTTATAAAGAGCTGTGCAGGTACCCTGGCTGCCCTCCTACGCATTGTCTGGCAGGAATCAATCAAAAAGGTATACTCCCCCAGTACTATAAAACTATAAAATGACCTACACCACACCCATTTATAAGAAAGGTGACAAAATTTCACAAGTAACTATAGACCAATTACATTAACCTCACATTTTATCAAAATTTATGAAAGAATCTTATGAAAAATAATGATAAAGTTCCTTGAGTATAATAATATCATCACAGAAAATCAACACAGTTTTAAGTCTGGGGGTAGCACACTAACGCAGTTGATCACCCACGTTAATGATGTGCTGAGTGGTCTACTGGAGGGTGATGATATTGATGATGCTATTTATTTGAACTATGCAAAGGCCTTTGACAAAGTAGACCACAAATTGTTAATAAAAAAAATGACTCAGTATATATTCCACCCTAAAATTACAAAATGGATTGAGTCATTCCTATCGAACAGAAGCCAGGTAGGGGTTGTAGACAGTGAACACTCATCCCCTGCGCTGGTGAGAAGTGGAGTCCCGCAAGGTATGGTACTTGGTCCTGTACTGTTTTTGATATTCATCAATGACATGGAATCAGTTGTCCAAAGCTCAAAAATACGATTCTTCGTTGATGACACAAAGATTTCCAAGTGAGTGGGATCTTATGTGGATAAAGTTGAGCTGCAACATGAGCTTCAAAGGGTCATGGATTGGTCGCAGTCAAACAATATGCTGCTCCATAAGCAAAAATTTGACCTACTTGCCCATGAAACACAGCACAATCCATTAGCATGCGAGATGCCCTTTTTTACACCCCTCCAAAGATACATGGTAGCCTCAGACCTGGAGCTGTACCCAGTGGATGATCTTCGGGATCTTGGCATCATCATATCCAAAGACCTCTCTTGGACTTCCCACCTTAACAGAATACGTCTGAAGGGGAAGAAGTATGGTAGCATGGGTTCTCAGTGTATTTAGCTCCAGAGACTTCACAACGATGTTGATGCTGTATAAGTCCCTAGTCAGAAGTCATCTGGAATATTGCTGTCCATTGTGGAGCCCAGTAAAGGTGGGCAAGATTGAATTGCTTGAATCGATCCAATGAGAATTCACCAAAAAAATAAGAGGCTGTGAACACCTTTCATATTGGCAAAAGTTGCATAAGCTCCAATTAATGTCTCTACAGAGACGTAGGAAACGATTTATCATAATAAATGTCTGGAAGATTCTGTATAAAGTAAGTCCTAATAAACCCAGACTGTCCTTTCGTCTACCTTTGAGGCTGGGAATACAAGCCATACTGCCTCCACTGAGAAGGTGCAGTTCAGCACTTCAGTCCAAGTATGATGCGTCACTTTCTGTGGTGGTGTAGCGGGCCGAAAAATTTAGACTAACCCCAATCGATCCAACCCGCTTCCTACACTAATCCGGACGTGAGAAATTGAAGGAGAATGAAACGGATTGTATGTACAGTCCTTTACTTAACAAAGAAAATACAATATTTACAAAAAAATATGGGTAAATATGCACCCAATGAGCCTATTTATATATATACTAAAACAATCCTATCTTGGAACCCAATCAATCAAAAAAAAATATATATTAATACTAAGAGTCAGCATATACAAAAGGGGACAACCAAAACAAGAGACAACAAAAAGAGGAGTTTTCTTACGTGGTACCACGGTTTACGATTTGCCGGCCTCCCCGGGGAAAAATCTTGTCGGCAGTCACTCTTGTGACAAAATTGGGTGTGCGGGGCTTATGGTGCCTGCCACCTCGGAGCTCAGTTTTCTTTAAGATCCAGTCAAGTACTATTAGATGACTTCTTATATCTTCTTTAAATATCTCCAAAATATTTTTGTTAAAGTCGCTCTTGCAAAATGCAGGCAATGTTTTTGTTTGTTTTGGGCTTTTTTTCTTCTTCTTTTTTTTTTTATTCTGGTACTTGAACGCTGTCTCATAAAATCTTTAACATTTAGTAGCTAATAAAAAAAAACATGAGATGTTAAATAACCTTATTCATACAACATGAAATCAAATACATATGTACAAAAGAAAATATAAAAAACCCATTCCCACTCACACACACATTCTTACAGAAGGAGGGCGAGTGTATTGGGAAAAAGGGTGGGAGAATGGCCCCTTCACACACTCACATTTGCTCCACCACACCCCTCCTTCCTTAAGCCATTCGACCACAGTCACTCACAATACACTCTCAATCCTTACTCACAGTACCTTTTATACTCAATCACATCCTTCTGCACCTATTCACACTCGTCTACTGGTCCCTGGCTACGCGTAGCAATCAGTCGGGGTTGTTCATCAGTCTTCCTGTCAGTCTCATCATCACTATTAATCATCTCGTCAACCATACTCTTAGCCCTCATTACCAGTTCTCCCATCTCACGACAGAATTCTTTCATACTCTTCCGTTCAGAACCTTCACTCTTCATACCCCCATTCATCAGCTCCTCACTCACAGCTCTCATCCAACTCAAGGTACACTCTTGCGAAACAGACAGGTCAGTCACATCCCCCGTATTCTCAACAGGCATACCAGAAACCCCTTCGACTGGTTCCCACCAGAAACCTGAAAAATCAGCCACTTCATCGTTCACTACATCAAATTCGTCCCTATTGTTACCATTCATAAAACCCGAAAAATCAGCCACACTAGGTTCATTCTGCCCAAACACACTATCATTCATACTGTTCCCAAAACCAGAAAAATCAGACACAGGCAGCTCACTCACTTGTCTACTTATACCAGCCAAATCACTTACCTGTTTACGCAAAAACTCAATCTCCATTTCAAGATCCCCCATACCAGAAAGACTCTGCTCGGACTTACTTTCATTCGTACTTGCATTCTTCCTGTCACTCTTCTTTGTACGCGTTCTACTCCTTGAGACTAAGACTAGCTCTTTCCCAGACAGATCCATACTATCACATTCAATCTCATCATCATGCACTTTACCTCTCTCTCTACACAGTTCATACACTGGATGACTCACCAGGTAGTCAGGAGGTTCTCTCCATCTCCTTAACTGACTCTGATGAGCCCGCACTCTCTCAGTCATACTGTCATTCAAACTCTCCAAAACATATGTCACCCCATTTTCCCAAACTCTCACAACTCTATAAGGTCCATCAAACTTCTCACTCATCTTTGACACATTCAACCTACCCTTCACTTCTTTCACCTTCAATACTTTTGCACCTAATTCAAATGAATGGAACCTTTCATGTGCCTCACGCCATACACTCTGCTCACTTTCACTTAAACGAAACCTATCTTTCACTCGCCTTTCAAAATTCATCACAAACTGACATGGGGACATTCCAGTTGCGCTATGCACAGTTGAATTATACGCCCACAACACTCTCCCCAGACATACATCCCAGTCATTCACTGTCGTACTCATCATTCTCAACATCTCACACAAGGTTCTTATAGTACGTTCAGCCAATCCATTTGAAGACGGTACATACGGAGTTGTTCTCACATGCTCCACACCATTCTCTCTCAACATTTGCTCAAACACTTTCAGGCCCATTATCACTCAGACATCTTCTAGGCTTCCATACACACATAGGAAAAAACAACTGCTCAACCACACACGCAACAGTCACACTCCTTTTATCTCTCACAGGCGCTGCATACACAAACTTACTTTTATGATCAACCATCACAACCATACCAACATTCCCAGCACTCATACGCGGCAAAGACACACAATCAATCACTACCAATTCAAACGGTTCTTTTGCATCAACTTTCAACATCGGTGGTTTGACTTGCACACCTTGCACCTTTCGCTTCTGACACCTTTCACACGTAGTTGCAACATCATTCACAACAATTCTCAGAAACGGATGGAACACACGTTCCTTCATACACTCCCACAGCTTAAACTTACCCATATGCCCATAATTATCATGCACAACCTTCACCAGACCAATCATACCAACTAAGGACATCACAGGTACATACATATCATCACCACCCTTCACATGCCTCACAAAATATACAACATCCATACAAACAACAAAATCCTTAGCATACCTTTTAAAATCACTTAAACACTCTGGCCATTCATTCAAATCAACACGCATCATTACACACTTCTTCAACTCACTAACAAAAGGACACATCTCTTGCATCTCTAGAATATCATCATCACTTAAAATCTCATTCTCATCATCCATGACCAACTCAATCATGCCACAAAATTTGACAACATTCTTTGCACACTCATTCAACTTCATAACCTCACATTCACCTTTCATAAGACGATCCTTATCAGCATCCAAAGACAAATCATTCAATCTCATAAAGTCTACACCAAGCAAGAAACAACACGGCATTTGCTCATCTTTCAGAATCACAAAGTCATGCTTCACATTCACACCATTACCCAAACTCACTTTCAGACTAACCTGTTCCATGCCACTATCATGCCATTCCCTAATCCACTTATCCGTAACTTCACAGGTTTATGCTCGCAACATCTAAACTCTTCATACTTACTCAGAATATTCTCATTCACTAAAGACACTTGCGCTCCAGTATCAATCAAACCACAGAAAAACCTTTCACCAACTTTCACTCTCGCTTCCATCATATCAGGTCCACCATGTTCGCAATACACAGAAGGAACAAGCACACCAACATCAGCACTGATATCCACACTGTCATTAACTCCCATATCATCACTCACCATACGACGCTCATCTTCATCCAGACAATCATTCTTCTCTCTTATATATGAACATTTTTCAATCACCCAATTGTAGTGCACACTGCTCAAACATTGCAGATGTACCACATTAGGATTCAAATCCTTCATCTTCTCATCCTTGTACACAATCGGCCTCTCACCACCAAAGTGCACATAAACAATCACTCCATACAAACGACTCACTACAATCAACACTTCCTGAAATGGCGGGACCCCTTGCATACACATCGCTCTCAATTCTTTCATGAAGTTCCGCACCTTTGCCATACCAATGCTTTCAGGCTTCCTACACACTTCATTCATTACCTCCTTCCTTAAATCATCCACACTATCGGGCACTCTCACGTCTACTCCATCACTCTTCAAATCTTGCAAACCATTCCATACACTCTCAAACAAGGAATCACCACCACCCTTACTCTCTTTTCCATTCATAATCCCTTTCGGCAAATACTCAGGATCACTCACTCCACACACATTTTCATCATTCGTACCAGGATACCTTGACATCAAATCAGCCACTCCATTCCGTTCACCAGGCACATACTCAATCACATAGTCAAAGTCACTCAAATCTTCCAAAGTCCTTGCAATCCTACTATCAGCCCACTTCATACACTGCAGATACACAAGAGGTTGATGATGTTTTTATCACAAACCTCACACCATACAAAAACGGACGCAACACTTTCAAACAATATCTTATCGCAGCCAACTCTCGTTCCACAGTCGAATACTTTCGTTCTGCAACATTCATAGCCTTGGATACATACCCAATTATTCGCCTGACATTCTCTCCATTCAAACGCTGCTCTTGCATCAGAAAACCTCCCATACAATACCCACTCGCATCTGTATACAATTCAAGCATTTTAGCATTTACACTATAATCTGGGTACGCCAATTCAACATCTTCAGCCGCTGCCTCTTTCAGTCTCTCATACGCCTCATTCATCTTATCATTCCACTTGACAACCGTACTACCTTTCTTGCCCATCCACTCAGTCAGAGGCTTACTCACACCAGAACAATCACGTATAAACTTTCGCTGGAACTCAATCAAACCCAAAAAGGACTTCAGTTGCTTCACAGTCACCGGTTTAGGAAACATTCGCACCTTCTCAACATACTTCGGTGATTTTCGCAACCCATTCTCACTCACCATATGCCCAAGGAATTCCACTTCTTTCGCAAACCATTCACACTTCACCACTTTCACCTTCACACCAACACTCTCCAATGTTCTCAACACATCATTCACCAATCTCATATGCTCCTCAAAAGTCTCAGTCATAATCAAAATATCATCTATAAATGCCTTACTCGAAAACTTACTCAACACAACATTCATTGCCCGCTGGAAGGCTCCGGGAGCATTAGCCAACCCAAAGCTGAGGTTCCGGAACTGGTAATGCCTCTTTGTGGAAGAGAAGACAGTTACCGGCCGGCTCTCCTCAGCAATAGGCATCTGGTAATACCCCCGTACCAGATCCAGCTTCGTAAACCACTCCATCCCATGCATACTATATACACACTCAGATACCACACACATCGGAAACCTTTCTTTCACAGTCCTTTCATTCACCTTTCGATAATCCACACACAGACGCAATCTTCTATCCGGCTTATGTACAGGCACAATTGGACTATTCCATGCACTCTCACTCTCTTCAATCACTCGCAATTGCTCCAATTCCAAACACTGCTCCTCAATCTCATCAGCAACCGGACGTGGGAAATGCCTCAGCCGCTGATAGATTGGGGAGTCCTCCTTCAGGACAATCTTGAATTCCGGAAGCTTTGCAACCCCGAAATCCAGATCACCCTTACTGAGGGCTCCCTTTCGTTCAAATATCATTCGATACACATCCTCCCTTTCATACTCAGTCAAACATCCATCCAATTTCACATGTCCTTCACCTCATTATACATCCATTCACATGTCTTTTCATTTGCAATATTCACCCTGATATCCGTGCTATCATCCATACCTACCTCAGTGACAGTGGAGAGGTGTCCTTGTACATCTCCGACTTGGATACCCCTCACCTGTCCCTTCACCCTGGGGTCCGCCTGCACACATACAAAAGGATCATTCATTCTCATCAAGCCATCAAACACACAAGCAACACACCTTACCTTATAATATGCATACTTTCCATCCAATATCACGGTGTTCTCACCCACATTTAAACTAACATCCTTACTCCAACTCACTCTAACCGCCACCCTTTCACCCTTCACAAGTCTTACATTCTCCATAGCAGTCACCTCAATACCAGTAAACACACTCCTCAAAACACTACCATCTTTCCCTACATATAACTTATACACCCCATTTTTACCAATCTTTCTCTCAATCTGATCACTTGCAGGATGCACAACCATACGATTCATTTTGATAAAATCATACCCCAAAATCACACCATACTCACTACTCACCTTATCAATCACCGAGAATTCCCACTCATTCATCATCATACCATGCATTCGAACAGCTGACCTTATCATTCCAATCACAGGCACTCTCCTATTACCAATACCTACCAAACTACCCTTGCACTCAGACAGGAGGGCTTTCTCGCTAACCTTGTCATACACATCTTTTTACACCAAGCTCGCCTTGCATCCAGAATCTATTAAAGCCAAACACTCAATTCCATTCAATTCCACCTTCACACTTAAGACACTCATACTTCCTACCAGACAGCACTTTCACACTCGACAGACTTACCAACACATTACTCACACTCATACACCCAGAGGATACTTCGCCAGGTACCCTCTTACAATTCAGTTTCCCGCTTCAGACTTTCCATTCACACCTTGCACTCTCAGTCTAATCCAACACTTTTCACTTGAATGTCCTTGCATCGCACAATAGCTACATACATTCCTCTGGTCACGACACATCCTCGCATAATGACCAGCCTTTCCACAATTACCACAAGCATACTTCACACTCCCCCCAGCAGTTGCTCCACCATTCAACCTCGGACAATCTTTCTTCAAATGGCCTATTTCTTTACACTCAAAGCACTCTTTCACACTTTCCTGGCAATCCTTTATCATATGCCCTTTCTTACCACAACCAAAACATGCACCAGACGTCCACCTACATTCTGCCAACATATGACCTTTCCTTCCACACCGATGACATTCCACAATCTTTCTCCCACCATTCGATCTCTCGTTTGCCGGGACATACCTCGGTTTCTCTCTCATATATCCGTTCCCACGCTTGAAATTCATCTGTCCCCTTCCATTCGACCACCCTCCATTTACCCATCCATTCTGCCGGCCCAGGAAGTTCGACATCACTCCAGCTGGTGCAGCCTTCAGGGCATCCCTGTAGCTGACATACTGCTGGGGTGGATGAAAGCTCCTGGGCTTCTTACCCCCAACGTTCACACTGTACCATCCATCCTCTTCTAGATCGCTTTCATCATCAAATCATCCATCTTCCAACAGCTCCAACACATCCTCCCACATCAACCGTTCACCTGTCAGTCTCATTCTCTCCTTTCTCTTTCCACTCAGCCATTCACTCACCTTTCGCGGGATCGTGTCCAAAAACTTCCTCATCAGTGGTTTACATTCATTTAGATCATCATCACCATACCTCTTTCTTGCCATACTCTCAAGCCTATGTGCATACATGTTCACACTTTCACTTTTCCCCATTCGAGCCTTCTCAAATTCATTTACCTTTTTATACTTCACACTCTCTTTCATTCGTTTCACCTGTCCAATCAT
This sequence comes from Ceratothoa steindachneri, assembly GCA_963969495.1. NCBI lineage: Eukaryota > Metazoa > Arthropoda > Malacostraca > Isopoda > Cymothoidae > Ceratothoa > Ceratothoa steindachneri. Next base: position 53,346,292 of record OZ018327.1, read on the forward strand.
CCGCTTCTTCACCACATCGTACCTTGGTTCCCCCACACTTGTAATCACGCTGAAAAACTCCAATACTTTTCCCTCCAAACATTCCCCCAAAACATTCATCCAGTATCCCTTATTCTCCGGGTACTTGAGCTTACAATATCGCTCAAATTCCCCGAAGAATTCTTCCACACTTTTCCCACCATGTAACCTAAATTTATCTATCTTTGGCACATCCCTTATCAAAATACCCTTTCCCACATTCCCTTCACTCTCACTTGAGCTGCCTTCACTCTCACTCATATCAATCATACCATCACTCTCTCCTTCATCCGAGTACAATGAGTCCACACTCTTGCCTCTTACCTTCCTATCCTTCCCCTTTGCACCACTCTTCCTTCTTCTCTTGCATTCAACTCTCTTCCATTCTCCATCCTTCCTATCACTCATAATCACCCTATCCTCTCTAGACTCGCACACACTCCCATTGATCCCATTAGTCTTATCCCCTTCAGTCAGAGCAGGGGTCAAGGTCGAGGGTCCTGGGGCCGGTCCTGACCCCTTCATCATGTCACACAAGTCCTTCATCCATTGGTCGACCTGCTTCTGTCTCTCGTCCATTTCTTTCCTCATCTTGTCTGTCTTCTCATCATGGAGGCCCTGTTCCACAGAAGCCATCCTCCCAGGTTAGTAACAGCGATAGACAAAGGTGAAAAACAACCAAACTACCTGCCACGCTAATTGGGTATGGACTGCAATGCAATCCCGTCACGCTCCCGGTTTCGAAGTCTCACGTCCCTATTCGGGCGCCAAAATGTAGCGGGCCGAAAAATTTAGACTAACCCCAATCGATCCAACCCGCTTCCTACACTAATCCGGACGTGAGAAATTGAAGGAGAATGAAACGGATTGTATGTACAGTCCTTTACTTAACAAAGAAAATACAATATTTACAAAAAAATATGGGTAAATATGCACCCAATGAGCCTATTTATATATATACTAAAACAATCCTATCTTGGAACCCAATCAATCAAAAAAAAATATATATTAATACTAAGAGTCAGCATATACAAAAGGGGACAACCAAAACAAGAGACAACAAAAAGAGGAGTTTTCTTACGTGGTACCACGGTTTACGATTTGCCGGCCTCCCCGGGGGAAAATCTTGTCGGCAGTCACTCTTGTGACAAAATTGGGTGTGCGGGGCTTATGGTGCCTGCCACCTCGGAGCTCAGTTTTCTTTAAGATCCAGTCAAGTACTATTAGATGACTTCTTATATCTTCTTTAAATATCTCCAAAATATTTTTGTTAAAGTCGCTCTTGCAAAATGCAGGCAATGTTTTTGTTTGTTTTGGGCTTTTTTTCTTCTTCTTTTTTTTTTTATTCTGGTACTTGAACGCTGTCTCATAAAATCTTTAACATTTAGTAGCTAATAAAAAAAACATGAGATGTTAAATAACCTTATTCATACAACATGAAATCAAATACATATGTACAAAAGAAAATATAAAAAACCCATTCCCACTCACACACACATTCTTACAGAAGGAGGGCGAGTGTATTGGGAAAAAGGGTGGGAGAATGGCCCCTTCACACACTCACATTCGCTCCACCACAGTGGGTCCTAAACTTTGGAACATTTTGCCACCAAGAAGGACTGAGATAACAAGCGCAAATGCCTTTAAGAGTCAGCTAACAAAATTTCTTTTCTCCCTGCCTGATGAGCCGCCCATGCCTGGATACACCCGATCACATGGCAACTCACTCCTTGAAGGAGCAAGAGCAGAACGGCAGTCTCCTTTATGAGATCACTGGTGGGAGCCCTCAAAGCATCTCCAAGTATCTAAGTAAATAACTTTGATATCATGTTCATGTCAGCCAAATTCCTATTTACACACTGCAAATGGTATGTTGTCCTCTATTGTACAAGGTGAAGCCTGCGATATCTCCTACTTGAGTCTCTAGAAAGCCTCTAGTGCCATGGGTGTCATTGGAAAACTCTTGCAATCAACAATGAGTCTAATTTTCTCAGAGAAGTTTGGGATCCACTTAGCATTGTGGGACAGGAGCCCAAGAGCTCGCTGCCGTGTTTTGGCATCTGCTGGGGCTGGCATCTCAAATAGTGGTTGCATATGCTCTGGTTTTTTGATGTTGTGACCCAGTGTTGTGATGCGAGTCTGAGCTTACTTGCTTTTGTCTTGATTGATTGTCAGCACATACTTCTCAGCTGCTGAACAGAAATGTTCTAAATTGGTATCATGCTCTTCCTTTCAGTGTCCACAGACTGTGATGTCATCCATGTAGGTGAAGTTGTCCTTTAAATCTTCACTGCGGATGATGTCATCTAGGATCTGCTGAAAACAAGCCACCCCATTGGTAACACCAAATGGGATCTGTGTGAACTCAAAAAGGTCATCCACCCGACTCAAAGGCAGTGTACATTTGCTCTTCAGTCTTCAAGGCTATTTGATGATATACTGACTTGAGATTGATGGAGCTAAAGTAGCTGTACTTGTAGATTTTCTCTGCCATCTCGGAGATTGCTGGCACTGGGTATGCATTTAGATTCATAAAACTGTTGATTGTTTGAGAGAGTAATCAACTGCCATTCTCCTTTTGCTTCCATGGGCTTCGACTAGGTACAATGAACTCTTCTTGAAGTAAGCGCTCTGCCTCGTCTTTGAGGAACTTACTTTCCTCTTCACTGAAGCGATGGGATCTGATTTATACAGATGGACATTCAGTGGTCAGGTTCCCAAACAGAATTGGGGGGGGGGGTCCATGGTAGCAATCCCCTCCAAATCTTCCATGACATACAGTTGAACATTTTTGTACTTGTTTGATGGTTAAACTGACCTGACAACATCCACGGATGTTGGTAGTTTGTTGAGGAGATGCAAGAGAGACTGTTCCTGTCACTTGCAACATCTTCAGCCCAGCAGACTGCACAACTTCTGGTCAAATGAAACTGCACAAACTTCCAGTGTCATTCAGAGCCTCCACTGATATCATGTCATCTAGAAGAATCCTTGTAACTGCTTGGGAGATACTATTCAGGCTTGCAGTCGATGCAATGATAGCTGCAGACATCTTTGACTTGTTGCTTGGTTGAACAGACCTTGCTGATGACTGACATACTCAGGCAAAGTGTCCCATTTTTCCACACTTGGAGCATGATGCATCTCTAGCCTTGCAGAATTTCCTCTGGTACAAAGCTTTGGTAGATGTGGTATCTCATTCCAGCTAAAGAATATTAGGCCCCCAGCCTTATTTCTCTTTAACTTAAATCCAAGGACTGATCCCCTATCCAATGATTCAGGGGGATTTGTGACAAATCCAAGATGCTTTAAGTGTTCCTGCAACTCTCTGGTAGACACTTGTGACTCATTAACCAGTACTGTATATCATCTATATATGAGATTGTTACCTCTTTGATCTTATCTCTCTTGGCTATGACAGTCTTCAATTTTTTTACATGATTCTGGGTGCACAATTAAAACCAAACCCTAATCTTGTAAGGCAAAATGTTCTACCCTTATAATTTACAAGTTTGTTTGCTAGGAAACAGCTGCCAGATGGAAAGGTATCAATGATAGATAACAGGGACAAGCTGAACAAATACAGGATAATGTATGCTTTGACAGGTTAAAAATTTCCAAGGAACTGTGAAAGGCAAGCAATATCTCTGATATGGAATAGGCCAAAATAAAAGAGCCAATGAACATTTCTCATCTTTGGCACTGCCCTGCATCCAGTTCAAGTGAAAAAGATCACGCCCCTTGGAGACGAGATGCATATGTATTAATACAAACACAGGGTCAGGAAGAAAGTTGGAGACAGAGAATTAGTCAAGTCATCCATCAGCAGCCTATTGCTAAAATGGAAGACTTACACATAACCGCGTAGGACTTGAATGTTTCCGCTTGCTCCCATTTTGGTAGGCCTGAGCTAAGAATGAAACCTATTTATCGCCATTTTTTTTTAAAAATCCTTTTATTTACCCGCGATTACTGAGACACCTTCAGGAACCCATCCTTAACATGTATTCCCTGTGAGAAACCTAGGGAGTCAAAACTAATTTGAATGGAAGACAAAAGTAGGCCTATAACCTATAAGCCCTCAATACCCATCAAGTCACCCTCAGCCAGGTTCTATCACACATGTACCACTATTATAATTGGATGACTTCGAAAAGTGTAATAACATCAAGGAGCTTTTCTCCCATAAACTGGTAACCCCTTTGGCTAGACAGTGAAGGTGAGAAGAAAGAAAATGGATGCATAGGACCATCAACAAGTAGGACAAGGATGGATGGAGATATATTGTGAATGCCTTCACCCTATAAGTGATGACCTTTTTGCTCGGACAAGAATAGGGATTGAGAGGACCAATAGAGATACACTACAAACAACAAGCGCTTAGAGAAAAAAACATTTCGCCAATCCCAAGCCTACTCTCAGCCCAAGAACTCCATCACTGTTGACATCGTCTAAGTGACTGCTTGGTTTATACACTAGACCTATGTATGTAACACTGGAGCAAGATGACGAATCAATGCCATATGTTCAGATACAGTTTTTTAAATTTAGTAATAATAAGCATAGTGTTGTGTTCCAGTGCTAATCAATTTAACTACCCTAATTCAGTACTTTTAAAGGAGTAAACAGTAAATGTTCAGTGATATGAAAAGAAATGTCAGTTTTGCTAGACCAAAGGAAAATGTACTCATACATAGTTGGTAATTATTAATGTAAAGTTAACTCCAGTTAAGTGTGCATAGTCTGTGTACGCTATATATTAATTTAAAAAGTTAACTCGGTATGCTTATGGTCAATTGAAAGTGATATAGTGTGATATACACATGCAAGTTTTGTAGCATCCATTGCAAGACAGAATAGGTTCAGAAATGAAACTTCAAAACTGAGTACCATGTGAACCCTATTTTGCCTGTGACAGATAGGCAAATAATCTTAGAGGTATAGTGATTTTAATAAATGAGAATAACTCTTTGTTTGAATAATATATTTGTAAATAATAATGTATAGCTTTCCTCCATGTAATTAATATGATAAAACTACATTGCAGGGCTAAATAGGTTCAGTATGAAGCCTCACAAATGAGTGCCATGTAAATTCTATAAAAGCTTGTAATTAGTATACAAATACATAAATAAAAATAACTCCTTGTGTGTATAATATATACATAACATACCTATTTTTAAAATATCTGTATGAGGTAACGCATAGCTATGGTCCATGTAACTAATAAGCCAAAAGTGCATTGCTCATCATGTAACTGTTTGCAGAGTGAGTTGGGTATAGAAAAGTCTGAATCTGAGGATACAGTTCTTGGAAAACTGCTCTTTCAAGAAGATAAAATTGAAAACACAAAAGAAATAATCTATAAAATGTGGAAATATAGAACAACTAAAGTAATACAAAATGATTGAGAAGAATTTAGCCGCAAAGGAAATAACTGCTGCTGTGAATGGTAATACTCCCGATCCTGAACTGAACTACAACAAATTTCATTGTCAAGAAAAAAAGCTCTCATGTCCATTTTATCATGAAATTGAGCGTGCTGAATTCAAATTTGCTAACAAAAATTTTCTATCATTTAACATTTTCTTGTAAATTTCCGATTTAATTATTATGCAATTGATAGCGATTTCCATGATACCATAAATGTATTTCACTCCCAAAGTCAGATTGATCGTCTTTATTGTAATTGATTCATGAATATATAATGAATCAGCATGTTTATTAACATAACATAATTTCATGGATGACAAAAGCCACAAGGGGCTATCAAAGGTTATCCTAATCTTTCAAAACCCACCCTCAAAATGCATCCATAGGATTGTGTCAGTCATGCATCTACAATATACAATCCATTGGATTGTGTCAGATGATGCATCTACAATATACAATATGAACCATCCTCAGGAATGTGTCAAAAACAAAAAACATCATCATCAATGCTCATCAAAATTCAAATCACCCATAATATACAAAAATAAAAAAACTGCATCACCTCATTGAGAAACAGAAGAGGGATATTGCTTCTAAGGATGCAAAGATTTCTGAGATGATGAGACAATTGCATGACTTGCAAATCTGAATGGCTTCTTTAGAGAGCACTATGCCTGTATTTACAGCTACTTCAGTGACTTTAATTGATTTTATTCCTATTAAAACTACCCCGAATGTGACTATTTGTACTCATTTGACTGGTATTTACATGTTTACAGGAGCTGCTGGACCAGTGAAATTTCCTGTCAATTTTGCCCCAATAAGTGTATCAAGTCCTGATACAAAGGTGACATACTCTCAGTATTTACCCCAATTTTCAGAGTTGCCTTTGAAATAGAAAATTAGCTTGGACCCTGGTCATGAGGATACAGCTATTCTCATTGACTTGTCATTTTCCACTGATGAAGATACTGAGGGTACTGAAGAGACTAATAGTAGTTCTCATGGTGCCAATAGTCATAAATCAGAGACGCAAGAAAGGGCTGATTTATTGGTAGGTCATGGTGCTCCAAAACCTGAAGCATATGCACTTGATTCTGGTCGGTCTTTTGATAGATTTTTCACTCTTTTGAGGCTTATTGTTCCACCCATTACTCTAGAAAACAAAAATATTGGTGGACTCATGAATTGGGACGATTCTTGAAGAAGAAGGCTCTTCAGGTATATCGTGCTTATGGTGGACCTGATCAGAAATATGAGTATATGGAACAGAAGCTGCAAGGCTGGTATGCAGGTACTAAGGTAAGACTTTCATCCTGTTGAAAGTCTCAGTATGAGAATACACAAACTCTAGATTGTGAGGGATTATGCATTTTTGCTACTAGATTCAAGCATTTTTCCTGTAATGCTTATCCTAACAAGTCCTTGGATGAGAAAGATTTGAAGAGGCATCTAGTTGATGCTTTGCCAAGAAGTGTAGTAGATGGTTTAGATCAAGATCTAGTACTTCTGAGAGCAGCAAATGGTCAACAAAACACCTGCTATGGTGTTCTAGAGGCACAGGATGAGGCTATTCATCGGAGTACAGGTCGGGGATTGATTGGTTCTGAATCTTAGAACATCTCTGCAGCTCAGCCTTGGGCAGGTGCGCAGAATACACATATGAACATGAAAGTATCTGCTTCAGGGATGAATACTGCTTATGAGTCTCCTTTTAAGTCGCGGTTCAAATCTTGCCCTTCAAAGTCTCCAAAACATTCCCTAGATGTAATTGGTGCAAGAAACCTGGCCATGTCTTTAAGTAATGTTGCCATTGTCTGAATCAATGTCTTAGGTGTGGTAATGCAGATCACTTTGTAAAAAATTGCCCACAGCTCAAACAGAATTTTCCTAAGATTGTAGAAGCTTCTGGAAGAAGAACCAGTTCATCTTCTAGTAGTGTTAATGTAGAAGGTGCTCGGAAAGGACGATCCTGTACCATTCATCATCAAAGTTGAACCTTTACTTACTTATGTTTACTTATGTAGGTACTGGATGCAGGCCCTTATGCCTCTATTTCCAGATCTTGGTTGAATGTTGATTCTGTGGATCTTTTCGTACTGACCATCGCCTCAGAGTCAAACTTGCATTCTTGGTCCCTCCAATAGTTGTCCAGGCGGTGCTCGAAGGTGTAGATACTAGGGGCACCGACCACTGTGGCTGATAGACTGTTCCATGCATCCACTATTCTATACATAAAATAGTGGCTCCTCACTTTGGTTTCTGCTCTTCTCTTGAAAAACTTTAATCTGTGTCCTCTTGTGGCCCCCTCCCCACTCTCCAACCTCAGTGCCTATTCTGTCATAATTTCCCTATATGATTTTGTAGCCCTCGATCATATCTACTCTTGCTCTCCTGTAGACTAGGGTGGGTAGGTCTAGTTTTTGCAGCCTCTCTTCATAGGTTAGGTTTTTCAACCCTAGAACCCTCTTCGTAGCTCTTCTTTGAATATTTTCTAGTGCTTGAATGTCTTTTTTTTTCCTCCATGGGCTCCATACAATCTGAGCATATTCAACATGGGGTAGACCATGTTGAATATGCCTTGTACAAAGTTTTAAACATGTTGATATCCAGATATTTGAAGGATCTTATGATTATACCCATTATTTGGTTTGCCTTGTTTATTTTAGTTTGAATGTGTCCTTCAAATTTTAAGTTATGGTCAACTAAAACTTCCAGGTCTTTCTCTTCCCGGGAGGATTCCAGTGTTTGGTGTCTAATAGTGTCTTCTCCATTCATTTTCAGTATGTATTTCTTTTCCTCAGTATTGTTCGAGATAACACTGATTTTCATAGTTTTACATTTGTCTGGAAGCAATTTCAATAACCATTTACTGGCCCAGTCCTGCACTGTATCCAGATCTGTTTGAACGTTGTCCATGACTGCTCTCTCTTTGATCTCTAAAAATCTTAGCATCATCTACAAACATGTACATACTGGATGACACTGATTCTGGGAGATCATTCACATAGATTATGTACATCACTGGCCCGAGCACACTTCCCTGTTGTATTTCACTTAGTACTTCCGCCCATTCTGATGTTGCACTGTTCACTGTCACCCTCTGTTTCCTTCCTGTTAGGAAGGCTTCTAGCCATTTATGCACTTTCCCTCCAATTCCATAAATGTCTCCTCTTGCTCTTCTGTAGACTAGGGTGGGTAGGTCTAGTTTTCGCAGCCTCTCTTCATAGTCTTTGGTGTGGCACTGTGTCAAATGCCTTCATATAGTCCATGTATATGACATCAATTTTCCCTCATTCTTTCAGCACCTCTGTCCATTCATCCAGCACCTTCAGTAACAGCAGCGTTGTTGAGCGTCCATGGATAAATCTGTATTGCCTCTTACTAAATAAGTGATTTCTCTTGAAGTGCTCTAGTACCCTCTCTCTCATGATTTTCTCCATGACTTTACAAACTATACAAGTTAGACTAACTGGTCTTGTTATGGTTACCTTTTTTGAATATTGCATTGATGTTCGCCGTTTTCCACTCTTTTGGAATTTTGTTGGTGTGAATGGCAGTGTTAAAGATGCTTGTCAGTGGTTTACAAATTTCTCATCTAAGCTCTTTAAGTACTCTGGGATGAATTGAGTCTGGTCCTGGTGATTTGTCTATTTTCAAATTTGAGGAGATTCCCAAAACTTAATCTATTATCTCAACTTCTTGCAGTGGATGGTCTACCTCTCTTATTATTCATCCCCAGTATCACTAAATCTTCTTTGGTGAATACTGTTGCAAGATATTCTGACAGTGATTATGCTTTTTCCTTGTCACTGCTCCATCTACTTCTTCCACAAGATCTAGTATGTTACTCATTGTCTTCAGTTTGCTCTTTACATGCTTCCAGAATTTCTTTGCATTGCTCTTGGCTTCCCTAGCAATACCATATTCCTTTTCCTTGTTATTTTTTTTACTTTGTTTTTGTTTTGTATATTCCCTGAATTTTTCTTGGTCCCCTGTTTCTATGTATCTTTGCCATCATCTATGTTTTTTCCTAATGGCCTCTCTTGTCTCTTTATCCATGTTATTTAATTTGGTTTTCCGCAGGTTGTAGTTGTCTATATTCTTGCTTGGGATATGTTTTCTCTTTGCCTCTTTCAGTTGGTCTGAATAGTTTCCATTTTGCTTCCACACAATCTTCTCTCTGTATCTGTTCCACCTACTTTTCATCAAACTCTTTCTTCATATCTTCATAGTTTCCTCTGTCATACATATATCTCCTCTGTGTATTTTGTACTCTTGTGGTGTAACAGTTGTATTTGAATTCCACCACACTGTGATCACTCTTTCCCAAGGGTGCAGCTATCTCTATGGAATCTCATGTTTTCCTCATTTGTCATTATTAAGTCTAATGTACTTTGTTGGTTAGTTCCTCTGCCCCAAGTATGCTTCACAATATGTTGGTACAGGTAAGCATCTCTCAACGTCTCCATAAATAGGAACTCATTACTCTCTACACCCCCTGGTGTAGTTGTCATCCCAGTTTATTCGGTTGTAGTTAAAGTCTCACATAATCAGTAGGTGTGAGTAGTTTCTTGTTGACATCTCTTATCATTTCTCTTAATCAGTTCTCATTTACCTATTCACTGTTTGGACTATTGTATATATAACCTACAATGATCTTTTCTCCTCCCCTGAGTCTGACTTCAAGCCACAATGATTCTTGAAATTGTGTATCGACCGTTATCACATTCGTATTTACACTCTTTCTGGTATACACAACTATTCCCCTCCCAGTATCATTCTGTAAATTTCCAACACTCATGTTGTATCCCTGTAGTTAAATTATAGACTCCAATATTTTATATCTAGCAAATTTTGGTTTTACTTCCACTATAGCTATTATGTCTGGTTGTCTATTTGCACCATATAATCTAACTTTGAGCTCACTTAATTTGTTGAGTAGTGAGTCTGCATTAGTATACCAACACAATAAGTCCCTTTGATCTCCCTCTCCATTTATATGAGTATTCACTCCCTTACTGTTGTTTATGCCTTCTGTATTCTTCTTATTTTCCAGTATCCCGGTGGGCCTTGTACTCTGAAGAAGAAGTTTCCCGAGTTTTCTGCCACTTCTAATCTTCTTGCTTCACTCTTCAGCTCATTAGCTCTGTTCTCTGTGTCTTTGTTAAGTTGTTTGAATTTTGGTTCCGCATATTGCAGTTTCTTGGCATTTCGCAAAATGCTTTCCTTCATATCTTGGGAATTTAGGACAATCATCAGTGGTCTTGACACTCCTTCCTTCCTCACTCCAATGGTCCTAGGCACAGATCCTTCACAAATTGTGCATCTTCCTCATCCCTTATCTTGTTGTCTTGGCTGGTGCTTTCCTCAACTCTGTGGACTATGATATTATTTTTTCTTCATTCTTCTTCCTTCATAGCCATCCTAGCTTTTTTCTCAATTTCTAGATGATTTATTTCTTCTTGTTTATTTGTATTGTTTCTGGGCAGTTGTGGCGCTTTTTCTATTCTATCTATTCTCTCCCTTATGTCATTGATTTCCTTCTGTGCTATCAAGTATTCCCGTATTAATCTCAGGTTCCATTAGATTAACTTCAATGGTGCTCAATCTAGCCTCAATATCTCTTGTGGTGTACTTTATTTCCTGCTTAGCGCTTTCTTTAAGGTCACTTACTTCTTCTTGAAGAATACCTTGTTTCTCCTCAATAGTCCTCTGCTGCAATTCAAGTTTCCTCATATGGCTGTACAATTGATCACATCCTCTCTTGCAGAATCGACGATTCCAGTGTAGTTTTCCTGCTTCGTCCTTGACCATGAAATTATACACTAACTCTGGCACACCTTCACATTTAATGTGGAACCAACAGTTACATATTTCACAACATAGTATTTTGTCTCTACTTTTTACTACTGACTTACATACACCACACATCTTAGGTTTATTATCTCCGCTGGTAGGCTTGCCATCTTCTTTGTTGGGTTTAGTTGTGTTTGTTATACCTTTGGCCATCTTATCTTGAAAACACGTTATTATTAGAGCTTTTAAAATTTAAATTTAGATGCCCAGGACTTATGCTAAGGCATATAGGCCCCCTTATCTTGGTCAGGACAATGGTCAACAATGTGGCTTAGGCCTCAAAATTATTATCACAAAAGTCTTTTATTTTATTAATTTGTTAAAATAATTTTACTTTTATTTGCTTTATCAAAATAACTTTAGCAAAATTTAAATTTAGATGCCCAGGACTTATGCTAAGGCATAAGAGAATTTGCTCCTTGTTAAAGCTTAGTTTAAACAAAGAACTATTGCTTTGTTAAAGTTTGATAAAAGATTATTTTAAACAAAGTAATCATTCTGTAAATAAAAAGTCTCCTTTAAACTAAGACCCTTTGGTGTAAGTGATAGGGTTACATTTGAGGATAAGGGTACTAATACAGTATCTTGTGAAATTTCAGTATGTGAAGAGTTAGGCCAGGTTGAGGCTATGGTCACTCACTTGATAAATTTCAAGACTCCTGAAGATGAGAAGCACATTGATTTAGACATAGAAAATAATCTTGATGAAAATGTTGACTCTCATATTTTTAAGTAAACTGAACCTGAATTTGTTTAAGACAATAATTGATTTCTATTAAATGAAATCCCTTTCTTGAGTGAGCTAGAAGAAACTTATGAGTCTCAGGTCTGTGAAAATTCTCTTGAGATTGTAGTTGCTTCAGATAATGTTTTTTATGGAACAGATACCATTCCACTCCAAGAGTCAACTGCCTCTGTGACTGATTTTGATGCTATTTTATTTGTAGTTAAAAGGATGTTGTAATTGAATTAGGATTAAGGATTGTGCCATTACTGGTGCATTGAAAGGCTTTGTAATTAAAGAAGGGACTATACTGGGAACAGTCACCTTGTTACCTGTTTTGTATGGAAGACAGTTTAAACCAACTAAATTCTTTGTAGTTCCTGAGGAAGGTTTGACTGAAACTGTAGTTCTTGGTAGTGAATTTCTTGAGGATACTGGCATTTTAGTGGACAATGCTAAGGATTGCTTAAGTACTATGAACCTAGAAGATAGTTCAAAGTAGGATTTTTATGTTTCTGATGAGGGATCTTATAGCCAAATGTATTATGCTTTACAAGTTACTGCAGCTGAGAGTGTTAAATTAACAAGTGGGGAACCTGTATTGATACCCATTTCTGTAGACTATTTCTGGCCTTATGTTTCGTAAAGTCTTCTATCCTGGTTAAAAGTGAGGCATCTTCTTGCATAAAGAAAGGAGATCTTTTGGGCAAAATGTATTCTGTATATGTTGTAGATTTACCTGAAGATGAAGAAACCACTATTTCTCCTGATGAGACTATAATTCAGGCTGTATCTAATATTTCTCTTGCTGATGATTTGCTACCTGATCAAATGGAAGAAGTCAGAAGTATGTTTTTCATCATCTTCCATTTATAAGGTGTGGTGATGATGATGTTGACGAGTGTGCTGGTACCCCTATAAAGATCCATTTATATAATGATGTGCAGGCTGAAAATTTATACTCTAATCCCAATCGTTCCAACCCGCTTCCTACACTAATTCGGACGTGAGGAATTGAGGGAGAAATGAAATGGATTGTATGTACAGTCCTTTATTTACAAGAAAAATATGGGGTAAATATTTATAAGAGATAGGGGTGAATAAATTTGAGATCTCGTAAAAATAATCCTACTTATTGGTGAAATATCCACAATCTTATATAACTAAATGCTACTACCAAACAAACAAGAGATATATGAAAAAACAACAAATGCAATAGACAAGAGGAATGTACAACAAGTAATACAAAATCGTATCAATGAAGCCTAACAACCACACTTGATCAAAAAACAATACAATAAGAAAAGGCCTGACATGGTACCCCCAGGGAAAAGTCCTGCCAGCTGCCACTCAAGTGTTCACAAAATCTTTACTTCAAAAAAGGCTGGCACCTCCGAGCTCAATATAATATAAAGCGATCTTGTTGCAGTATTGAGGCTATATAGAAGCCCTCCTCCTTCTAAATGGGATGTACAATAACTTTAGTTAAGTTAGTTTGAATCCTACAATCTCTGCCACTCTTTACAAATTGAAGGATTTTCCTGTTGAATTGATAAAATTATAGAGTGGACTTTCGCAAAAAGAATTTTATCAATGAGACCCCGATTTTCCAACATCCTCAGCATTTTAGCCTTCCCATAACAGAAGTTATTGAACAGCAATGTCAGTAATTGCATTTCTTGAGCATTATTGAACCAAGTATATAGCCCTGGTCATCCCCAGTAGTTCCTGTGATTAACACTGATAAGTCTATTCGACTTTGTGTCAACTACCGAAAATTGAATATAGTCACTGTTGCAGATCCTTTTTCTATGGCTAACCTTGCTGATTCTGTATTTGGATTAAATGGAGTTAAATACTTCACTTGTTTGGATTTAGTATGTGGGTACTATCAGTTACTTTTATATGAAGGTACTATCAGTTACTTTTATATGAAGACAGTAAGAAATTCACTGCATTCTCTACTGCTTATGGACATTGGCAGTTCAAACATTTATCTTTTGGACGGAAGAATGCTCCAGCCGTATTTCAAAGGGAGATGCAGCAAATGCTTAAAGAATTCCAAAAATGTAAAATTATTGTATATATTGATGGTATCCTCATTTTGGGTCATTCATCTGAGGAACATTTGCAACTTGTTGATCGAGTCCTAACTTTGTTTAGGGAATATGGACTGAAAATTATACTTTCAAAGTACTCTTGGGCACAGACTGAGGTGAAGTTTCTTGGACATTTGGCAGGTTGGCCAGGTCTGAAAATTAAGGATTTCAAGCCACCTAGTGTCTATGAATTAAGAAAGTTTTTAGTCTTTGTGAACTTTCAGAGAAAGTTTATCCCAATGTGCTCTGTCATTGCCAAACCTTTTTCTTGTTTAACAGAAGGGCGTAAAAATCAAGGAAAGAAGAGAATCTCTTGAACTGAAGAAATGAATATTGCCTTTGAGAAACCTAGAGGTACTTCAACAGGAGATATTAGCATAGTCTGATTATTCACCTGATGCTAAACCTTTAGAGTTGCATGTTGATGCTTCTGGGAAAGGAGCCTGTCTTTGTCAGGAACGAGCAGATAATAGAGTAATTACTGCTTTTGACTCGATGACTTTCCTTGATTGTGAGACATGCTACTCAACCATTGAACAGGAGTTGGCTGCCCTTCATTGGGGAGTTAAAACATTAGGCCTTTTTTGTATGGTCAATTTTTTTAGATTTATTCTGACCATTGCCTTCCTATGTACTTGCATGATATGAAAATTATTGACAGTTGTCTAAGCAGGACTTTGGAAGAATTATCAGAGTTTGATTTTGTTGTTCGGTATTGTCCTGGTGATCTTAATACTGCTGCTGATTGGTTGTCTCATCTTCCTGGTTTGCCATCTCATGAAATGACTCAGGACTGATAACTCTTATTTGAAGTTACCTGTTAGCTTGAAGGTGCTTAAAGAAATGAGAGGTCCTGATTCATTAATTGAGTCTCTTCTATGTGATCTTGAGCAGCTGTTTGAAGAACAAGGTAAAAATTTGTCAATGTTGCCTAGTGTAACTATGCTCCTGGAACTTCTAGTAGAGCAGTTTTTGAAAGACTCCACTAAACTTGTATTCAAGTTAAATAAGACTGTTCAAAATAGAATCCGCACTATGAGGTATTCTGGCTGTGCGCTAGCTCTTGAATTGTTGTTAGCTTTTTCATACCTTAATCTATCGGTATGAGTGCATTATGGCCCTGCCTGTCCAGTTATGTATTGTCACCCTGATGTGAGATATGGACCTATCATTCATCTTCAGTGTTTGTCTGGGTACATTTTAATCCTGTGTTGGTATTAAAGAATTTTTCCATTCCTACAAAAGTTTTTAGTTGTGGTAAACTACTAGGTAAGGCACCAGAAAATGATGCCACTCTTCTTATTGTGGAATTGGAGAATACTAGTGAGCGTGACATCCCAGGAATCATGTACACTACAGATGTGGAAAGTAGACCACAGTTATGGTGTAATCATGTGAAACACCCTTCCTAATGTCAAGTATGTGCGAATAGTGCATCCGTTTGTGCCTTCATTGATCTGGAGTCCAAGTAAGTCTGGTATCAGAGTTGAATTTGACTAATTCTATTGAGAGTTATGAAGAAAATGGTTTGATTGGTATAACTGGTGAAACTGGTATTAATTTAGGGGCTATTCTAATGATTTTGACTTTTGATAATGGTGTTGAACTTCCTGAATTTCCCTATGCTGTAGTTCCAAATCAGAATACTGATCTCTGTTTCATTGTTAGTCAGGATGTATTTGCTAAGGCCAGTATAGTGATTGACTTTTCCCATAGAAGATGGTTGTTTGAGAATGAGGTTGCTAGATTTATTGATGCCTCGAAAGTGAGTTTTGATGCTGCTGCTGATTCTTTGAAAGTGAGTTTAGGGGTAATGAAGATGACAGTAGTTTATCAAGGTATTGAACCTAATGATAATCCCTTGGTTTCTAGCCATCACTTGAGGGAAGTTCAGGCTAACCATAGGCAACTTCAGAATGTAATAAGGATGGTTAACTCAGGACTGAGTAACAAGAATCTTCCCCATAATCTTAAGTCTTTTAAAAGAGTCTGGTCAGATTCTGAGGTTCATGATTGTCTTCTGTATAATAGAGACAAAGAAAGATTGGTGAGTGTTGTCACTTTCAATTATTTAGCGAGCTTGTTAATGAGTACTCACCTTCAGCAGTGCCATATTGGAATCTTTAAATTGTTTACCCTTTGGAAAAATGTTTGGCATCAATCCTTGATGAAAATGGTAAGGGATGTTTGTAAAACTTGCAGCATATGTGAGATGTGTAAAGTTTCCAGCCAGGTAGTTGTTTCTCCAACTTTGCGTATTACTACTTCAGGCCCATTTGATTTGGTTGCAATGGATTTGGTAAGTCTACCAAATAAATCCACTGGTTATATAGGCTGTCTTATGATGGTAGACCATTATTCAAAATAGGTGATTGGTATCCCTATAAGAAATAAGAAAAGCCAGACTGTCATCTTTTTGAAAGAAATGTCCTTCCAAATGCATTGCTCCCTCACCTATTGCGGTTAATGCATTCCAGACCCACCCACGATAGGTGAAATTCTGCGAATAGAAACCACATATTTATTTAATTATTTTAACATTTTAAACCATTATACAACATCCACACACACACCTATAATTTATCTGAATGTCTCGCTTACATTGTTGTGGACAGTCCCAGAAACCACCCGCCACAAGGGTGTGCTCATACGCTCATGAGACACATGCTAGATTGGAAGGAGGCTCAAGGAAATGTGAATATTTAATTTTCTTTATTACACAAAACTTTAATATATATTTATATACCCACCACTCAATACAATCATAAAAAATTATACCCAATACAATCACCCCAAAATTATCCAGAATAAATAAGAAACGCAAATAATACAGACAGAGGTAAAAGTATTAAGCATACATGACAAATTAAGGAAATATGCATATACAATGGTCTACACATGACGTCGCGAGCTCGCTCTCCCATTAAGATGCGATTTTGGCCCAACCACAACTACAAGCCACCTTTGCTTTGCGGTTACTAATTTGCCCTGGGGCGGTCTCTTTAAAGTTTTCACGTGTTCAAAGTGAGTCCTCTCACCCACCTTGAGTGTGTAGTAGGGTGCTGTTGTCTGGCTAAGTCCGTCCTGTCCTCATGTTCTTGCTAACAATGGACCAGGGAGAAGGACAAATGAGTTCTCCAAAATCATGCCACACAGGTCTTGAGAGTGTGGCTCCACATTCTCTGACTCCTTCCTCACTCCAAAATGAGAACATTCAGCCGTACCTTAGGAGCTGGAAAAAGTGGACAAGAAATTACCCCATGCTTGCTCCTTAATGGTGTTATGTATCTTCCCTCCCTTATATACATATATACCACCCACGCACACACGATATTCCCACCAATACACACCTGGCTTTACATCCAGCTTCTCTTGTTTGCGATGTCCATCTCATCTTGAGCAAGTTGAGTGTACGTATCATACAAAAACTACCTTTTTTGCGGATTGTGTTGTTATTCAGTGTGGTATTCTTTCTTCTGCAATCCTTAATCCAGAGAGACAATGCAGATTGCATCCTAACCATCACCTTATTATGCAATGTTACAACCCTCTTAGCTGTTTTATTGAAAGAAACCACTGCCGTCGATCTTATAATCTTCTCGTCCTTCTTAATATAACATACCATAGATTCATTGAGGCCAAAGTGGCACTCACAGCTGTGGTGGAGTGAATATGAGAGTGTTTGTAGGTCCATTCTCCCACCCTTTTTCCAATACCCTCTTCCCCCCTTTGGGCAAGCGTGTATGTGTGAATAACTGGCATTTAAATTTGTTCTCAATTTTTTATTGGTTTGTTTTCTCTTTTCAGAGAAAAGAGTTAAAGTTAATAATAGGTTGAAAGCCTCATATTTATGTACAATTTTTGAATTTTGAGCATTGGTTGTCCAGAAGATTTACCAAGTTCAAATATAGAGTGGGACCGTGTGGATGCAACCGTGGAACAATGAAATAGCGGAAGTTGGAAAGAGGCCGAGAGTGCTTTTACCCCCTGCCCTGATAGGAGGGTTTACATGACCTCTCATTAGAAACCACAACTGCACCTGGTTTCCCCACCCCTCATCTGGAACCAAGATCTATACGGCCTTGGCTAGCCTTGTCCTAACTCGCGAGTGATACCCCCATACCCCCCTTATGTTTTAAAAGCATCGTACAGTGTTGATTGGGGTATCTCGTACCGTTCAGTTTTTCTTTTCATTTTTTTGCACACACATCGTTTGATCCAGTACCAATTGGCGTTATTGTACAAATTTTTTCTCTTTGCCTGTCGTAGGTTTTTTTTTGTATCTTGTTTTTTTGATTGGGGAATTTTGGCCTTGTTTTATTGTGTGCACACATTTTTTTTAATTGAATTCTTATATGAAAATTTAATTATCTCTTGTAAATATTATTATAATTTATTTGTTAATACAGGACTCTACATACAATCTGTTTCATTTCTCCCTCGATTTCTCACGTCCGAATTAGTGTAGGAAGCAGGTTGGATCGATTGGGGTTAGAGTCTAGATTTTCAGCCTGCTACATTTGGCGCCCCAATAGGGACGTAAGATCTTGAAACCGGGAGTGTGACAGGATTGAATTGAAGTCCACACCCAATTAGAGTGACAAGTAGTTTGGTTGTTTTCCCCCTTTTTTATCTTTATTACTAACCTGGGAGGATGGCTTCTGTGGAGCAGGGCCTCCATGATGAGATTGTGAGACTGAGGCTGGAGTTGAGGCAGAAAGAGGAGGAATGTATGATGTTGAGCGTGATTGAGGGATTGAAGAGTGTTCTGATGAATATGGATGAGGAAAGAAATGGATGAGAGACAGAAGCAGGTCGACCAATGAATGAAGGACCTATATGACATGATGAAGGGGTCAGGACTGGCCCAAGGTCCCTCGACCCTGACCCCTGCTCCAACTGAAGGAGATAAGATTAATGGGATCAATGGGAGTGTGTGCGAGTCTAGAGAGGATAGGATGGTTGTGAGTGATAGGAAGGATGGAGAATGAAAAGAGTGGAATGCAAGAGAAGAAGAAAGACTGGGTGAAAGGGAAAGGATCAGAAGGTTAGAGGGAAGAGTCTGGACTCATTGTACTCGGATGAAGGAGAGAGTGATAGTATGATTGCATGAGTGAGAGTGAGGGCAGCTCAAGTGAGAGTGAAATGAATGTGGGGAAGGGTATTTTAATAAAGAAAGTGCCAATGGTTGATAAGTTTAGGTTGCATGGTGGGAAAAGTGTGGAAGAATTCTTTGGGGAATTTGAGCGGTATTGCAAGCTCAAGTACCCGGAGAATAAGGGATACTGGATGGATATTTTGGGGGAATGTTTGGATGGAAAAGTATTTGAGTTTTTCCATCTGATCACGAGTGTGGGGAAACGGAGGTATGAGGTGGTGAAGGAGAGAATGATTGGGCAGGTGAAACAAATAAAAGAGTGTGATTTTTAAAATGGTGAATGAATTTGAGAAGGCTTCAATGGGGACGAGTGAAAGTGTGAACATGTATGCACATAGGATTGAGAGTATGGCAAGAAAGAGGTATGGTGATGATGATGTGAATGAATGTAAACAATTGATGAGAAAATTCCTGGATACGCTCCTGTTAAAGGTAAATGAATGGCTGAATGGGAAAAGAAAGGAGAGAATGAGGCTGACAGGTGAACGGTTGGTGTGGGAGGATGTGTTGGAACTGTTGGAAGACAGGCGATTTGATGAGGAAAATGCTTTAGACAAGGATGGATGGTACAGTGTAAATGTTGGAGGTAAGAAGCCTAAGAGCTATTGGGATGCTCTGAGGGCTGCGCCAGCTGGGGTGATATCGAGCTTCCTGGGCAGATGACTGGTAAGCATGTGAATGGATATATGAGGGAGCAACTGAGGTATGTCCCAGCAAATGAAAGACCGAATGGGGTTGAGAAAGATTGTGGAATGTCGTAGGTGTGGAAGGAATGGTCATATGTTGGCAGAATGTAGATGGATGTCTAGTGCATGTTTTGGGTGTGGTAAGAAGGGGCATATGATAAAGGATTGCCAGGAAAGTGTAGAGTGCTTCAAATGTAAAGAAATAGACCATTTGAAGAAAGATTGTCTGAAGTTGAATGGTTGAGCAAAATCTGTGGGGAGTGGAAGATTTGCATGTGGTAACTTTGGAAAGGCTGGTCATTATGCGAGGGTGTGTTGTGACCAGAGGAATGTATGAAGTTACTGTGCGATGGAAGGACATTCAAGTGAAAAGTGTTGGATTAGGTAGAGAGCACAAGGTGTTAATGTAAAGTCTGAAGTAGGAAACTGAATTGTAAGAGGGTACCTGCTGAAGTATCCTCTGGGTGCGTGAGTGTGAGTAATGTGTTGGTAAGTCTGTCTAGTGTGAAAGTGCTGTCTGGTAGGAAGTATGAGTGTCTGAGTGTGAAGGTGGAATTGAATGGAATTGAGTGTTTGGCTTTGATAGATTCTGGATGCAAGATGTCCTTGGTATATAAGGATGTGTATGACAAGGTGAGTGATAAAGCCCTCCTGTCTGAATGTAAGAGTAGTTTGGCAGGGATGGTAGTATCAGAGTGCCTGTGATTGGAATGATAAGGTCAGCTGTTCGAATGCATGGTATGTCGATGAATGAGTGGGAATTCTCTGTGATTGATAAGGTTAATAGTGAGTATGGTGTGATTTTGGGGTATGTATTTATGAAAGTGAACTGTATGGTTGTACACCCTGTGAGTGATCAGATTGAGAGAAAGATTGGTAAAAATAGGGTGTATAAGTTGTATGTATGGAAAGATGGTAGTGTTTTGAGGAGTGTGTTTACCAGTATTGAGGTGACTGCTATGGAGAGTGTAAGGCTTGTGAAGGGTGAAAGGGTATCTGTTAGAGTCAGTTGGAGTAAGGATGTGAGTTTGAATGTGGGTGAGAACACTGTGATAATGGATGGAAAGGATGCGTATTATAAGGTAAAGTGTGTTGCTTGTGTGTTTGATGGCTTGATGAGAATGAATGATCCTTTTATATGTGTGCAGGCGGACCCCAGTGTGAAAGGGCAGGTGAGGGGGATCCAATTAGGAGATGTACTTGGTCACCTCTCCACTGTCAATAAGGTAGGTATGGATGATAGTATGGATGTAAGGGTGAATGTTGCGAATGAAAGGACATGTGAATGGACATATAATGAAGTGGAAAGGATGATGGAATTGGATGAAATGTTTGACTGAGTATGAAAGGGAGGATGTATATCGAATGCTGTTTGAATGAAAAGGAGTCCTCATTAGGGGTAATCTAGATTTTGGGGTTGCGAAGCTTCCAGAATTCAACATTGTCCTGAAAGAGGACACCCCAATCTATCAGCAGCCGAGGCATTTTCCACGTCCGGTTGCTGATGAGATTGAGTAGCAGTGTGTAGAATTAGAGCAATTGGGGGTGATTGAAGAAAGTGCGAGTGTATGGAATAGTCTGATTGTGCCTGTATGTAGGCTGGATGGAAGATTGCATCTGTGTGTGGATTATCGAAAGGTGAATGAAAGAACTATGAAAGAAAGGTTTCCAATGTGTGTGGTATCTGAGTGTGTGTATAGTATGCATGGGATGAAGTGGTTTACAAAGCTGGATTTGGTACAGGGATATTACCAGATGCCCATACAAAAAGGCATTATCAGTTCTAGAACCTCATCTTTGGGTTGGCTAATGCTCCCAGAGCCTTCCAGCAGGCTATGAATGTTGTGTTGAGTAATTATGTGATTGTGTTTATAGATGATATTTTGATTATGACTGAGAATTTTGAGGAGCATATGAGATTGGTGAATGATGTGTTGAGAACATTGGAGAGTGTTGGTGTGAAGGTGAAAGTAATGAAGTGTGAATGGTTTGCGAAAGAAGTGGAATTCCCTGGGCATATGGTGAGTGAGAATGGGTTACGAAAGTCACTGAAGTATGTTGAGAAGGTGTGAATGTTTCTGAAACCGGTGACTGTGAAGCAACTGAAGTTATTTCTGGGTTTGATTGAGTTTCAGTGAAAGTTTATATGTGATTGTTTGGGTGTGAGTAAGTCTCTGATTGAGGGGATGGGCAAGAAAGGTAGTATGATTGTTAGGTGTAATGATAAGATGAATGAAGCGTATGAGAGACTGAAAGAGGCAGTGGCTGAGGATGTTGAATTGGCATACCTGGACTATAGTGTGAATGCTAAGATGCTTGTATTGTATATGGATGCAAGTGGATACTGTATGGGAGGTTTTCTGATGAAGAGCAGCGTTTGAATGGAGAGAATGTCAGGCGAATAATTGGGTATGTATCCAAGGCTATGAATGTTGCAGAGCAAAATTATTCGACTGTGGAGTGAGATTTGGCTGCGATAAGGTATTGTTTGAAAGTGTTGCGTTTGTTTTTGTATGGTGTGAGGTTTGTGATCAAAACAGATCACCAACCTCTTGTGTATTTGCAACGTATGAAATGGGCTGATAGTCGGATTGCGAGGGTCTTTGGAAGATTTGAGTGATTTTGACTATGTGATTGAGTATGTGCCTGGTGAATGAAATGGAGTGGCTGATTTGATGTCAAGGTAGCCTGGTACGAATGATGAAAATGTGTGTGGAGTGAGTGATCCTGAGTATTTGCTGAAAGGGATTATGAATGGAAAGGAGAGTAAGGGTGGTGGTGATTCCTTATTTGAGAGCGTATGGTATGGTTTGCAAGATTTGAAGAGTGATGGAATAGATGTGAGAGTGCCTGATAGTGTGGATGACTTAAGGAAGGAGGTAATGAGTGAAGTATGTAGGAAGCCTGAAAGTATTGGTATGGCGAAGGTGCGGAACTTCATGAAAGAATTGAGAGTGATGTGTATGCCAGGGGTCCCACCGTTTCAGGAAGTGTTGATTGTAGTGAGTCGTTTGTATGGAGTGATTGTTTATGTGCACTTTGGTGGTGAGAGGCAGATTGTGTACAAGGATGAGAAGGTGAAGGGTTTGAATGCTAATGTGGTGCATCTGCAGAATAGGGTGTTGGTGATTCCTTATTTGAGAGTGTATGGTATGGTTTGCAAGATTTGAAGAGTGATGGAATAGATGTGAGAGTGCCTGATAGTGTGGATGACTTAAGGAAGGAGGTAATGAGTGAAGTATGTAGGAAGCCTGAAAGTATTGGTATGGCGAAGGTGCGGAACTTCATGAAAGAATTGAGAGTGATGTGTATGTCAGGGGTCCCGCCCTTTCAGGAAGTGTTGATTGTAGTGAGCCGTTTGTATGGAGTGATTGTTTATGTGCACTTTGGTGGTGAGAGACAGATTGTGTACAAGGATGAGAAGGTGAAGGGTTTGAATGCTAATGTGGTGCATCTGCAGTGTTTGAGTGGTGTGCATTACAATTGGGTGATTGAAAAGTGTTCATATATGAGGGAGAAGAATGACTGTCTGGATGAAGATGAGTGTGTGGTAAGTGAGGATGTGGGAGTTAATCATGGTGTGGATGTCACTGCTGATGTTGGTGTGGTTGTTCCTTCTATGTATTGCAAACATGGTGGACCTGATATGATGGAAGCAAGAGTGAAAGTTGGTGAAAGGTTCTTCTGTGGTTTAATTGATACTGGTGCACAAGTGTCGGTATTTAACGAGAGGATTCTGATTAAGTATGATGAGTTTAGATGTTGCAAGTGTAAGCCTGTGAAGATACGGATAAGTGGATTGGGGAATGGAATGATAGTAGCATGGAAACAGGTTAGTCTGAGAGTGAGTTTGGGCAGTGGTGTGAATGTGAAGCATGATTTTGTGATTCTAAAAGATGAGCACATGCCATGTTGTTTTTTGCTTGGTGTAGACTTTATGAGATTGAATGATTTGTCTTTGGATGCTGATAAGGATTGTCTTATGAAAGGTGAATGTGAGGTGATGGAAGTTGAATGAGTAGGCAAAGAATGTTGTAAAATTTTGCGGTATGATTGAATTGTTCATGGATGATTGAGAATGAGATTTAAGCGATGATGATATTCTAGAGATGCAAGAGATGTGTCCTTTTGTCAGTGAGTTGAAGAGGTATGTGATGATACGTATTGATTTGAATGAATGGCCTGAGTGTTTGAGTGATTTTAAAAGGTATGCTAAGGATTTTGTTATTTGTATGGATGTTGTATATTTTATGAGGCATATGAAGGATGGGGATGATATGTTTGTACCTGTGATGTCCTTGCTTGGTATGATTGGTCTGATGAAAGTTGTGCATGATAATTATGGGCATATGGGTAAGTATAAGTTGTGGGAGTATATGAAGGAGCGTGTGTTTTATCCGTTCCTGAGAACTGTTGTGAATGATGTTGCAACTATGTGTGAAAGGTGTCAGAAGCGAAAGATGCAAGTAAAGCTGCTGATGTTAAAAGTTGATGCAAAAGAACCATTTGAATTAGTAGTAATTGATTTTGTGTCTTTACCGCATACAAATGCTGGGAATGTTGGTATGGTTGTTATGGTTGATCATAAAAGTTTGTGTATGCGGCGCCTGTGAGAGATAAAAGGAGTGTGACTCTTGCGCCTGTAGTTGAGCAGTTTTTTTTCCTATGTGTGTATAGAAGCCTAGAAGATGTCTGAGTGATAATGGGCCTGAGTTTGCAAGTGAAGTCGTCTTTGAGCGAATGTTGAGAGAGAATGGTGTGGAGCATGTGAGGACAACTCCGTATGTACCGTCTTTGAATGGGTTGGCTTAACATACATTTAGGACTTTGTGTGAGATTTTGAGAATGATGAGTACAATTTTGAATGACTGAGATGAATGGTTGGGTAGAGTGTTATGGGCATATAATTCGACGGTGCATAGTGCAACTGGGGTGTCCTCGTGTCTGTTTATTATGAATTTTGAAAGGTGAGTGAAAGATAAGTTTTGTTTGAGTGAGGCACATGAAAGGTTTCGTTCATTTGAAATAGGTGCAAAAGTATTCAAGGTAAAAGAAGTAAAAGGTAGGTTGAATGTGTCAAAGATGAGTGAAAAGTTTGAAGGACCGTATAGAGTTGTGAGAGTCTGGAACAATGGTGTGACGTATGTTTTAGAGAGTTTGAATGAAGGTGTGACTGAGAGAGTGTGAGCACATCAGATTCAGTTGAGGAGGTGGAGAGAACCGCCTGACTACCTGATGAGTCATCTGGTGTATGAACTGTGCTGAGAGAAAGATAAGATGCATGATGATGTGAGAAAGAATGTGATAGTATGGATCTGTCTGGGAAAGAGCTTGTCTTGGTCTCGAGGAGTAGAAAGCATACAAAGAAGAGTGAAAGGAAGAATGAAAGTAAGTCTGAGCAGAGTCTTTCTGGTATGGGGGAGCTTGAGAGAGAGATTGAACGTTTGCATAAGCAGGTGAGTGATTCGGCTGGTGTAAGTAGATGAGTGAGTGAGCTGCCTGTGGCTGATTTTTCTGGTTTTGGGAACAGTATAAATGATAGTGTGTTTGGACAGAATGAACCTAGTGTGGCTGATTTTTCTGGTTTTACGAATGGTAAGGGTAGAGGTGAGTTTGATGTGGAGAATGAGGAGGTGACTGACTTTTCTGGCTTCTGGTGGAAACCAGTTGAAGGTGTTTCTAGTGTAGCAGCTGAGAGTAGAGGGGATGTGAGTGATTTGTCAGTCTTCAAGAGGGTGCTGTGAGTGAGGAGCTGATGAATGGGGGTATAAGGAGTGAAGGTTCTGAATGGAAGAGTATGAAAGAGTTCTGTTGAGAGATGGGAGAACTGATAATGAAGGCTAAGAGTATGGTGGACAAGATGATCGATAGTGATGAGGAGACTGACAGGACAACTGATGAAAAACCCTGACAGATTGCTACACATAGCCATGTACCAGTAGATAAGTGTGAATGGATGCAGAAGGGTGCGATTGAGTATAAAAGCTACCGTGAGTAAGGATTGAGAGTGTATGGTGAATGACTATGGTTGAATGGCCTAAGGAAGGAGGGGTGTGGTGGAGCGAATGTGAGTGTGTGTGTGAAGGGCCATTTTTTTTCTTTTTTGTTTTTTATATATAATATTTATTTAACTTCATGTTTTGTTTAAAATGTTTTTTCTCTTCCTTAGCTATTTACCCATTTGTTTGATATTTTACGATAAGCCACTCTATTAATACTCCAAAATTTAATCACCACCATTTGTAAGGAGTGGCAGAAACTGTAGGGTTGAAATAACCAATTAAGTATTGTAAGTCCCGCCAGGACAGAGAGGGCTTTAATAGCCTCAAGATGCGACCAGATCGCTAGTACCGAGCTCAAAGGTGCCAGCTTTTTTTTCCCTGTACAAAGATTTTGTAGTACCACGTGAGGCCTTTTCTTTTTTGTTTGTTCATTTATCATTTGTTGTTATTGCTCCGGTAGATATTTTTTGTTGTTTGACTTTGCCTATCTTCCTTTTGTATATATATAGTCTAATTGAATGTTGTTGTTTTTGTATAAATTTTGATTGATATTCATAAGATAATAATAATTGTTTTATATATATATATTATTAGCGTATTGTAATGAGATCTCTTATAAATATTTACCTCATATTTTTTTCTTGTAAATAAAGGACTGTACATACAATCCGTTTCATTTCTCCCTCAATTTTTCATGTCCAAATTAGTGTTGGAACCGGGTTGGATCAATTGGGGTTAGAGGATAGATTTTCAGCCCGCTTCAACGTGAATGCAGATCTCAAGGCCGAGCAGTACGTAGCTTAGCAAATATGGCATTAGTAACGAAACAGTGTTTAACTTTAAGATGCTCAAAATAACTTGACTGGGCCCATAACCATTATTAAAAACTAGGTTATGGGTTAAACAAAATTCAAATGCATAGTTTTCTTATGTATTCTGAACACCAAGTACAGCAGAAATGAAAATAATGAAAAACTGGAAACAAGTCTTCTTCATACGATGACTGATGATCAGGTGCAAAAAACATAAATGGACACTTATACAGGTACACCACCCCAAAATGGGTCCCAACTTTCGATAGGCCTTATTCTTAATTTTCTCAAGGATTGAATGAAACTTTGCTGATAACTAGTTTATTCTGTTTAAAAACATCATATCAAAACATGAGTGTCTTTGGACTTTTTTTTCTCTATTCTAGAGTATGTGTTCAAGATGACCTCCATTTAGCTCTGTGCATTTCTTGAGGCACCACAAAGTTATCCATGAAGTCCTTACAAACCAACCAACTAATAGCTCTGATCTCCTCCCTGATGGCTTCATCGAGTTCTGCGATGGTTCTGTGTTTCCTTGCATACACTCTGTCTTTAAGGTAGCCCTGGAGAAAGAAATCTGGGGCGCTAAGGTCTGGGCTGTGAGGTGCCCACTCAAAATTAGTCTTGAGTCTGATCACACAACCACAAAAGTTCTCATTCAGACGATCCCGGGACAGGTTTGAGGTGTGAGAGCTTGCTCCGAACTTTCCCATAAGCGATGGAAACAGGGTCTGCAGCTCCCTCTTGAAGGTTTTGAGGACCTTTGGTGACAGTCGCGCCAGATTTCTCAAAGAAGAATGGTCTGAATATGCCTCTGGCTGAGCTTGCAGTCCATACTGTGCACTTAGGGGAGTGTAGGGGCTTGGTGGCTACCTCATTTGGTCTGGGGGTCCCCCAGAAGACATTTGTCTTCGAGTTTACCTTTCCTTCAAGATGGAAGTGAGCTTCATCTGAATCTTCTCCATTATCTTGACTGCCATAGCCTTTCTCTGCTTCTTGTCTGAGGCTGTAAGGGTAGGCCTTTACATCCATTACTAGCACTCTGCTGCAAGTCTCACAGGATATACCGAGAGATTGACTTTGCTTGCGCACAGTGTGTTTTGGACTACTGAACTGACTCTCTCACACTCTCGATCAGTCAGCTGTACGCTTCCTGGGGTGTCCTGAATGGTTTGGATGGTTGTCAGTGGCTGCATTGAGGTTCTCCACTGTCCCATAGTTCTCAAAGTGGTCCACCCAGTCCGGAATTCTGCTCTTGGAGGGGGGCTTTTTCACATTCAAACTGATGCATGAAAGTGTCCTGCACTTTCTTGAATGAGCCTGTCTTGTAGTAATGTTTGATGCAGTATATTCTTTGCTGGAGCTCCCATTGAGATCTAGTTGTGTTCACAGATGTTGCTTCTCTCATGTCCTGCAAAGTAAGGGTGATTAGTGAATGAATGAAGGATATATCACAAAGCTAAGTCTTTCATAGTCATTGCTGCTTTATCTTGTATGCCAATTATTTTTTTTTTCCTTTACAGGATAGTGTATGTCAACATAATGATATTTGCTTGACTTAGTTCTGAATTTGTGGTAATATGAATTCATAATGGATCAAATAGTTAATCCTAGAGTACAATTTATACCTGAAATAGATAAAGAGCCTCATTCTTACTTTCAACAATTGGAAGATGGAAGTGAAGTGAAAGATGGAAGTGAACTTGCCTTTTCTATATTCCAAAATATAACTCCTAAAAATCTTTTACCAAATGATAATTTTATTAAAATTGCCACAACACAACCTATGCTTAAAGCAGATTCTGAGGATTCTATTGCTCAAGATGATCAAACTAATTCAAATAATACTGAACCCTTAAAAAATTTATACATGTTGAAATCTGGTTCAAGTGATATTAAGGTAAGTTTCTTGTCTGAAAATATTTCAACTTAATAGGTACAGAGTTACAACATTACTCATTAAAAATTGGCAGTATTCATTAAAAAATTGCAAAATATATTGGTCATGTTGATGTGTAGAAACACTATAATTACCACTAAAGTATAGAACTAATTTTCTAGCTTCTTTGCCATGCTGATGGGATTCAGCACCCTGTCCGACCCCAGCTTAGCCTCTTCTCCTTCCTTCAAAACACTTGTTTCCCCCTGGTTTCCTCGCTTTTCATACAACCTCTCCCACAACTTTCTCTGGTCAGTCTCTAATTTCACATTGTAAATGCTGACCTTCTTTTCAGCCAACCGTCCCAGCCCAGATCGGGGCTGAGGGGGGAGGGGGCAATGTCCCCTAACCCCCCAGCTCCGGTTTGGGGTGGTGATTTTTTGACAACCTGCTTCATCCCCACCCATACCTTCCTCACACCCCTTTTCCTTTTATCTTCACACACTATCAATTTTACGCCGTGCCCAAGGCGGAGCCGCCATGCTGAGGGGCTGCCAGGTCACGAGGCAGGAGGGGTGGCCTTAAATGTGGCACCTGGCTCTGCCATGCCTGTACACACCTCTTGCAGTGCGGGCTACTGCGAGGAGTGATGAGCTGTTGTATCCGGTAATAAAAAGAGGGTCACCATGCTCAGTGATTAGTAAAAATAAACAAGCCTTTAATTCCCCCTGTATCAATGACAGAGCTGCCCTTGGGCAGCTCCACCGAAAAAATGGAGGTCCCTTCCCTGTGCTATTTCTCTAACCGGAGAGGAGGCTTACTCCTCTCCTATGACTACGGGTGTAGGGGACTCCCCCTCACCCCCTTCTCTGGAGGTGCTTTCAGGCACCTCCAGGTTTCCAGTGGCAGTCCCTCCTTTTCTTTCCAAGGGGACTGCCAAGAAAGCTAGCAGGCAGACCATTGCCGACCGCTCCCCATTGATGCGGCTCGGTAGGGCAAACTCCCTTAGGGGTGGAGAGGAAAGCCAGGCCCCTTTGGTCACTTCCCTCAAAAGACCTGCTGGCAAGAATAATGAACCTTGATGGGGTCAAGGCCTGTGCCTCCCCACACATGACTGGTGACTCTGCCAATGGGACCTGCGATGTCCTGTGAGGGGATGTCCAACTGGAGGCCCCTCCTGTGATAGACATGGTCCTTGAGGCAACCCACCCTCAGACACTAGGGCCTTCCATGGGAGGGAATCCGGGCTCAGCACCAAGCACCGACCCTGAATCCACCCCTATACAAGGTCCTCCTCAAGCGGCTGGGGTCTCTGAGGCAGTACAAGGAGGGGAGGGATCTCCTCCAACCAGTGCCCCTGCGACCACCAGGACCTTCTCCATTTCGGAGAAGGACTTGGCTGAGGCCAGTCCATCTGGCCTGGTGGCTCCTGCCGGTGGAGGGGAGAAGCGGGTTCATTCCCCGTCCTCCTCTCCTAAAAAGAAAAAGAACAGGAAAAAGACTGGTGGGCTCCTCTCCATCCTCAGGGGCTGCGGGAAAGGATGGGTCTGCTGCCACTGTGGCTAGTGACCAAGCCAAGATCGGCACATCCGGCCCCTCTACTCCCCCCATGTGCGGAGCCCCTGACTATGACTAAGACCAAAAGTGCACAGAGCGGAGCCTCGATAACATCGGGGCCCCTTGTTCAGAGGTTACCTGGCATTTTTGAGCCCGCTGGCTTCAAACACTGCCTTGTTATTCGCTCCACTGATGTCAGCATGTTGGCCAAGGGCAACATGATCCATCAGAGGAGAGCATTAGCTAGTGCAATTGGTAGAGAGCTGAAGGTGCCTCGTTTCTTGGACGGGAGGGAGCCTTCTGGCGAATCCCGCCAAGGCGGCCAAGATAAGTTCTCTTCGGACACTTCATGGCACCCTGGTGAGTGTGACCCCGTACTCTACCACGAACTTTGTGAGAGTAGTTTATGTGAGAGAACTCGTTATCACGTTCGACTGTGACAAGCTCCCTGAATCGGTACGTGCCGGTTGGTACGGCTACCGCGTGAAGGCATTCGTGCCGCGGCGGTGCTATTACTGTCACCTCTTCAGCCATACGAATCGTTTTTGTAGACGTGCAAAGTCGGGGTCACCCGAAGTCTGTGTAAATTGCTCCAAGGCCGCACACAACAAGTCTAAATCGTGTGTGGCCAAGTGTGTCAATTGTGGAGAGCCGCACCCCGCTTATTCGAAGCAATGTGGTGCATATCTCTTTGAGAAAGAAATCCTGGCCATTCAGTCCCAGGATCGACTCTCATTCTGCGAGGCTAAGGACTTGGTCCTGGCGCTCCCGGCTCTGCCTGGGAGATCTTATGCCCCAATAGTTAGAAAGGCACCCTCTGCTGCTCCTGGCCCATCCAGGCCAACGAGCACGGTTGTTTCCGCGCCCATTCGGAGCCCTTCTGCGGGCTCTACTCAACCCAGGCGCTACCTTGGTAAAGCTGGCGGCAAAAAGGGTTCATACCCAGCCCCGGCTAAAACCAGGGCTTTCCCCCTCTTTCCCCAGCGTGACCGAGTCCCGTAAGGTGAAACGGCCACGCGTCTCCACCTAGTCCTTAGACTCACAGGAGGCAACACCCCTGAAGTTGGTTGCCAGGCCATCTTCCGGGGTTCGTAAAGCTGTCACCCGAAAGGAAGACAGCAACAAAGGAGCTTCGGCTCATTCGCCCACGCCTAGTGGTTTGCTGAGTGGCTCGGAGACGGTGGTTCCTCGAAAAGAGAGCCCCCCCGCCTCCGAAGCCGCAACACCCGCCTAAGGTTTCGAGGCAGAGGGAGGAAAAGAATCGCATGGCGAGCCCAACCTTCCCCAATAAGTCCTCGAAGGCGACAGCCCCTTCAGCGCTTTGTCCGGCTAACAGCGCCTGGGGTTCTGCCTCCGGGAAGCGTACGGCCATTCCCGTGAGAGTCTTCGGTTCGAAGAGGAACCCCGCGTCTCCTCCGAGCTAGGCCTGGAGGGCATATTCCTAAAATGGAATTGCCATGGACTCTGCGCCAACTGGGAGGAGCTGCGGAGGCTCGTCTCGTCCCGTTCGCCGTTAACTATTTTTCTGCAGGAGACCATGCTAGGCGCGTGTCCCCTGCCCACCCTCCCGGGGTATCAGGGTCTTGTGACCCCACCACCGCGGGATGGCGGGGCTGGGGGATGCACGATTTACACCCGGCATGATGTCTCCATTCTTTCTTTCACTTTAGATACTTCCTTTCAGGCAGTGGCTGTGCAGCTGCACCTGGATAGGAGGTATACTATCATTTCTGCGTACATACCACCGTCAGCTGACTTTGAAGCGGGGGATTTCCGTTGTGTCGTTGCTGAGGCCCTTTCTCTTGCTTGGAGATCTGAAGGGCAGGCATCCTCTCTGGGGAGATTACTCAATAAATCCCAGGGGACAAGTCCTTGCCCATCTGATCGAAGAACTTGACATAGGTGTCCTAAATGTGGATGAGTTTACGCATCTCTGCTCGAGAACCGCTTCATTTTCTTGCCTTGACCTATCTTTGTGCTCTTCGGATGCACAGTGTGATTTTGATTGGGGGTGGTTGATGACTTCCATGGTAGTGATCACTTTCCCATTCAAATATCATTTTCAGGGCAACTGCCTCCTGAGAGCCCTCCTCAGTGGTGCTTGGCACGGGCGCGTTGGCCTGCATTTCAGAAAATGACTGAATTCTCTATCTCAGTCGAGGAGTTTAGGTCGGTAGATGAGGCCGTTGAGTTCTTCTCCGGCAACCTCATCGCCGCGGTAGTTTCTTTCTGATACGTACACGGCGCGGCCCTGACTACTATTCCTAGAACGTCTGGCCATTTTGCCGCCCGATCACTCCCATGGTGGTCGGCCGAGTGTGAGACGGCCCTCACACATAAGCGTTATGCCTTCATGCCCTATAAGCGCCGCCCGAGCAATTTCACTGTCGGTGATTTTCGTCGGGATAGGGCTATGTTCCAGCGCCCTATTGCGACGACTGCGTCGTCCCCCAGACTGTTCGGCACATTCTTGTTGAATGTCCCAGTCTGGGTTATCTTCGCGCACGTTATCTGTCACGGTACCGGGATGGGTGGGGTCGCTACCGCCTGTCCTTTGTACTCGGGACGAGTGCGTGCACATTGACTGGTGGACTTGTTGACTTTTGGGGGGAGGCCAGCATTCTCCCTTTTCTTTAACTAGGTTTTGTTGTTGTTTTCGTTATCATTATTGTTATTCTTTTCTTTCTAGGTCACACGCTCCTACGCCAGGTGGAGGGGGACCTCCCCCCGACGCCGGAGCTTGCTTCCTAATTGTTATTTCTTTTTATTGTTGTTTCTGTTAAAATTTTTATTTTAAAGTTGCCTAGAACTAGGCTGTTTGTTTGCGGCGACTTATGCCCAAGTGGGCAGTCACCAGATAGCCCCTTAAAAAAAAAATAGATCTAGGTTCCGGTATATTTCGAAGCACGCCCCCCGCTCCTCTTGGCGAGCATACGTGTCTTCACGTAACGTGAAGACCCTTGTAGCAGAGGTGTGGAAGCGAGTCAAAAGGATTTGAGGCAAGTTTTCACAGGACTCCCCCCTCGCGTTTTCAAAGAGAATGGGACCGTAATCTCGGACCCTGCGTCCGTGGCCACATCCTTCGCGACCGCTTTCTCATTCTCTATCCGGGATGTTGCCCCGCCAGCATTCAATGCACGTCATGTCGCGGAAGTCCGCCGGCTGGACTTTACCTCCAGAGACGGAGAACCCTTCAATGACAGGTTTACTGTGAGTGAGTTGCGCTCCGCTCTTGCTTCGTGCGCGGACACCGCCCTTGGTTCGGACGATGTCCCGTACGCTATGCTTCGAAACCTAGGTGAGCGAGGCATGGCTTTCTGTTAGATTTGTTCAACAGGATCTGGGTGGAAGGTCTCCTCCCAGATTCCTTACGAATCGCTACTGTGCTCTCCTTTCGCAAACCAGGGAGAGATCACTCTACTCCGACCGGTTTCCGCCCAATCTCTCTAACCTCTTGCGTGTGCAAGAGGTGCAAGTTCCACTCCACGTCGGATGCTCTGCTCCGACTGGAAAATGCCGTCAGCGAGGCCCTCCTTCGTAGACAGCACTACGCCACGGTGTTTTTCGATCTGGAGAAGGCCTATGATACCGCATGACGATATGGTATCATGGAGACTCTCCACACGATTGGGGCGAGCGGTCGCCTCCCAATGTTAATATCTGAATTTTTGCGAGATCGTCGATTCCGCCTACGGGTGGGGGGAGCCCTCTCTTGCCCAAAGGAGGAGGAAGAGGGTGTCCCGCAGGGAAGTGTCCTCAGTGTCACACTCTTTGCCCTGAGCATCAACCGCATCACCTCAGTGCTGCTGGAAGATGTTCTCGCTACGCTCTACGTGGACGACCTTTCGATCTCTTTTAGCGCGGCCCAGATGCCAACTCTGGAGCGTAGACTCCAACAGGCATTGAACCGCGTCTCTCGCTATGCCGAAGCGCACAGGTTTCGATTTTCTTGGCCAAGACTAAGATGGTGCACTTCTGTCGCCATCCACGTCTCCACCCCGACCCAGATTTGGAAGTGGTTGAATCGCACCGTTTCCTTGGTCTTGTATTCGACCGACGCCTCACTGGGGAGGCTCATATTCGCAGCCTTAGGGTCTCTTGTACCCGCGCCATGGATATTCTCCATTCCGTGCCGTTCAGTGCTTGGGGCGCTGATACGGCTACTACATGCCCTACTTTTTTATCGATCCTTTGTTTTTTCGAAGCTCGACTACGGATGCGAGTTTTATTCATCCGCAGCCGAGCGTTTATTGCGGAAGGTGGACTCGATCCAGCACACCGGGCTTCGCCTTGCGACCGGTGCCTAACTGCATTTCCCCCATTGAGAGCCTGTTGGTCGATGCTGGGGAGATGCCACTCGCTCTGCGCTGCGTGAAGTGCATCACTCGCCTGTAGGCGTGAGCCCGGCGCCTCCCTCAGTCGCCAACAGCTCTCACTGCATCCGCAGCTGATCTCGACGGTGCCTATGCCGCCAAGAGACGCCAGTCATACCCTAAGCCATTTGGGTTTAGGGCCAGGAAACTCCTTCGGGAGCTAGGTATAGCTCTCGTGCCGGTGGCGCCCATGGTTCTGCCCAGGATACCACCCTGGAGGTTACCATATTTGGCTATTTGTCGCCATGCCTCTGCTCCCAAAGCTTGTACAGCGCCGGGAGTATTGCGTTCGACCATTTTGGAGCACACCTCGTGTCACGCTGAAACCGTGCCAGTGTATACGGATGGCTCCAAGTCCAAAGAGTGTGTCGGCTTCCACGCCGTATCCCCTCTGTTTGAAGTTAGCGGGTCTCTGCCAGGCGCTGCATCTGTCTTCACGGCCGAGCTGGTGGCAATACACCACTCGGTACGGGAGATCACACTACGTGCCCGGTTCGGAGACCGGATTGTGATCTATAGCGACTCACAAAGTGCCCTGAGTGCTCTCAGGGCATTGGAATCTCCGCATCCCCTGGTTCGCGATATCCGTGACGCCACGGG
The DNA here is from genome assembly GCA_963969495.1 of Ceratothoa steindachneri. NCBI lineage: Eukaryota > Metazoa > Arthropoda > Malacostraca > Isopoda > Cymothoidae > Ceratothoa > Ceratothoa steindachneri. Next base: position 53,381,492 of record OZ018327.1, read on the forward strand.
TTTGGCGAGCCTGGCGGATGTCGAGATTATCTTCTGCTGGGTTCTTGGACATGTAGGAATTGCGGGGAATGAGCGCGCCAAAGAGTCCGCGAGGACTCTGCGATCGGACCAGCGTTTCGCTCTTCCTCACACCGACTACATGGCAGGAATACGGGCAGCTCTTCGGACTGCTTAGCAAAGAAGATGGGAGACGGTTAAAGGGAACTTAAAGTTGCATGCCATTGCGCTGCGACTGTTCCCATGTACCTATCCCCCAATGCCGCTACGACTTCAGGTTGCTTTCTGTCGTCTCCGAATTGGACATTCTCGTGTGACGCATCGCTATTTGATGGAGCGCTCGCCTGCGTCCTATCCTATTGTGACGACTGCATCGTCCCCCAGACTGTTCGGCACATTCTTGTTGAATGTCCCAGTCTGGTGATCTTCGCGCACATTACCTGTCCCGCTACCGGGATCGGCGAGCTCGATACCACCTGTCCCTTGTGCTCGGGACGAGTGCGTGCACCATGACTGGTGGACTGATAGACTTTTGGGGGAGAGGCCGTCTTCTACCTTTTATTTAACTAGGTTTTGTTGTTTTTTGTTATTGTTTTTTTTGTAGGTTGCTCGCTCCTACGCCGGGTTGAGGGGGACCTTCCCCCGACGCCGTAACTTGCTTCCTCATTGTCACCTCTTTTTATCATTGTTTTCTTTTCAAATTTTTATTTTAAAGTAGCCTAGAACTAGGCTGTTTGTTTGCGGCGACTTATGCCCAAGTGGGCAGTCACCAGATAGCCCCTTAAAAAATCAAAATATAAATCTAGCTTTCTTGCTTTCTGATGCAATAGGATGACAGCCTCATTTCATTTTTAAATTATATAGTGAGAATCAACTGATAAAATTGAAATTGAAAATAAATTTTAGAAATAACTAAAACTTTTGAATATACAAAAAATGTGCATCCATTCCTAAATTTTAATAAATTTCTGAACTTCACCATTTGTAATTCTTTTTGTTTTAAAAAACATTCAAAACCATTTGATACTCATATTTATTTCTGAACTTCACTATTTTTTTTTTTTCAAACTTTAAAGGAACTCATAGAATGAAAACTCCATTTTTAAAATATAGTGTTTTGAACTTCACCATTTGTAATTCTTTTTTTTTTTTAAAATTCAAAACCATTTGATAAGTTCATATTTATTTCTTAACTTCACCATTTTGTTTTTACCAACTTTAAAGCAACTCAAAGAATGAAAATTCCATTTTTAAAATAGTGTTATGGATTAGCAGTGTTCTACTCCATTAAAGTAGTGCCTCTTGTTATCATTTAGGAATGCTACACAGTAATTTATATCTTTTTCTTTCACATTATAAATTGTTGACAAAGCGACAAGGGCCTATCAAAGGTCATCCTATCTAAAGATCATATTAGATATGTTTTACTCTATTAGTTTCATACAAGTGCCAATGCGAGTATGGCAGCAAAATCTATTAAGGGCAGTTATGGGGATGATGCAGTAAATGAAAGAAGTTGGGATTTTAGTTTAAAATTATTTTCTAAAAAAAAAAATTTGTGCACTTTTATATTCATTTATACATATATTTGCTCCATAAAGTATTTGTATCCCTACCTAATATCACGTTTTCACCATAATTCATCAACCATTTCTTAGAAGGTAATGAAATTTGGATAAATTAAGAGTTATGTATCGATAGACATTCCACAAAATTTCAACTAGTTTGATAGACAAATATAAGAATAATAATACTTTTTATGAAAATTTGTGCCTCACTCCAGATAATCCTCAAAATCTTTTTGCAGCATTATTTAAATATCTCTGTTCACTCAGTGGTATACCAACACCTATTGCACAGAAACTCTCAAAATATAAGAGATTGACTTCTATGAGTTACTGTGAGAAGTTTTTTCAAGGTAGACCAACCCTGCCCCTTTTATGCTAAACATACCCAATATTATTTGAGCTGAAAAACTCAATTGTCATTTGACAATAGCATATGGCTAAAAAATTAAAATCTTTCTCCAAATGATCGTTAATATTTTTCATATAGGCTTTAAAAAAATTTACTTCAATAAAGGTCTCTTCCTTGGTTGAAGTGGATGCATTTCTTCTTTGTGCAATATATTGGACACCTGTTCAAACTTACCTTGATGCCTTTTTCTCTTTGCTGATTATTCATCTTCTCTCTTGTTATACCTGGGATATTTTGAATAGATCTAAAGATCCTCCCAACCCTAGTCAAACCTTTGAGGACTACTTGAATAAGGGAGATTATCCTTATGTCATGTTCCAGGATCTATGTAAGTAAGCCATGTCCTTTGTAAGATTTATTCAACAGAACTGGAACTGAGGAGGGTATCCTCCCAGACTCCTGGCAAATGGCTACCATACTTGTTCAAGCCAGGAAGAGATCACTACCCTGGCCAGTTTGCACTAAATTTCTCAAACCTCCTGTGTGTGTAAGTTGATGGAGAACTTGTTAAATTTTAATGTTAGGTTTTTTTTCCCCTGAACAAGGAAGATCACTTGTCTCCTGTAGAGTGCAGCGCCCCCAGCTTAGCCTCTTCTTCTTTCAGACAGCCTGTGTTTCTTCCCTACTTCCTCACTTCCCCTACAACCTCTCCAACAACTTTCTCTGGTTGGCCTCTATTTTCACAGGGTAGATGCTGACCTTCTCAGCCAACTATCCCTGATCGGGGCTGAGGGGGAGGGGACAATGTTCCCTAACCCCTGAGCTCCAGTTTGGGATGGTGGGTTTTTAACAACCTGCTACATCCCGACCCATACCTTCCTCACATCCCCTTTCCTTCTCACTCCACTATCTATCTTTTGACGCTGTGCCCAAGGTGAAGCCACCATGCCGAAAGGCTTCTAGGTCACCAGGCAGGAGGGGTGGCTCTGCCAACCCCATACGCACCTCTCACAGAGCAGGCTACTGTGAGGGGTTATTAGTGTGTGCTTCCTGCAGAAAGAATAGCATCTACATGCCCAATGATGAAAATATTAAAAAAAACCCTCTCCCCCTTCTCCCCTCACCATCAACGGAGCTGCCTTTGGGGAGCTCCACTGAAAAAAAATGGAGGTCCTTCCCCCTGTGCTCTTGTAGGGGACCCTCCAAAACTCTTTTAACTGGATAGGAGGCTTACTCCTCTTCTGTGATGTCACTGTTTTGGCAAGCCAAGTGGATGTCGAGATTATCTTATACTGGGTTCCTGGACATGTAGGAATATCCGGGAATGAGCATGCCGATGAGGGTGTCAAAGAGTCTGCGAGGACAGGGTGACCAGACCAGCGTTTTGGAAATAGAGATTGTTTTTAATAGAAATAAAGTTGTACAAAAATGGAAATCTGCAATTAAGGTAGGGACAAACAATGTCCTCAAATGGCAAGGATAAAATCAAACAAGTGTCCTGCAATTAACCCCTCCCCCTCTGGGACCTTTTCTTTTCTCAGGGGTTGGTCCCAGAGAGCCTCTGGCCTTTTTTGTCGATGGTGGCAGCCCTGGAGCCCTTAGAGGTCCCCTGGTACTGTGAACCAAACTTTTAATTTACCCCTCTTCCCCCTCCCATTTCTTTCTTTTACTGCCCTCTATTTCCCCCTCTTCTTATTTGTATCTAGTGGCCATGAAGGTTACCTGACCTCTTCTTATTTTTTTTTAACTTATTGTGGATTGTTCTTTTATGAGGGTGGAGGAGGTTGGGCATCTCCACTACCTTCATCTGCCAATGCCCAAGGAGAAGCCCATCATTGGCCCATTTTTTCCTGCACATAGGAGAACTCGGGCAGCCTCTTTGGCCTATAAAGATAGTGTGGTGGATCCGTATCCATTCTCCAAGAAGACATAATGGATGCAAGAGTTGCAGTAGTGCTGGGCCATTGTAGGCCTCTGCTGTTGAGAATCCCAATAGGGAATGTCAAGTTATTTTGAGTTGCAATGGCTTGCCATAAACCTAAAACTTCCCCTCCTCAAAAGGGTTCTCATGCCAAACGTTCCTTAGCTCCCCTTTTAGCCTTCCCTTGCTCATTGGATCGTGAGTTGATCATTGGACACCCCTCTTGCAAAAGTGGATATGTTTGGCATTAATGAATCATTTGAGTCCCGCTGTGGTGATCCCTGCCAGATGTGGTCAAGAAGTAGTGGTGATATCGTGGTTGAGGTGTCATCTCACTCTCAATATAATCCTGTGTGAAAGCTGTCTTTGATTGCTGAAGTTCCCATAACCGTTTCGCTGTGGTGGGATACAATGTACCTTCCACACCTTTTTCACTAGGGTTGGGACTCGAACTGTTGAGTAAGCAAAAGTCCACTTTTGGCAGCAAAAAGAGACAGATACGCAACCTCTACCTTATCCAGTTTTATTTCCCCAAGTAAATTTACAATAAATACAATAATAAATAGGCAAAAAAATAAATGTATAGATAGTGAAAATGTTCAAAACTGCTAAAGAATTATATTTAGCAACAGCGCTGTCTTACAATAAAAGATATAATACCGGACATGATTTGTACAAAAAACAATAAAACAACAAAAAAAAACACCCTCTTCAATCCAAGGAAGGGAGTGTTGAAAGGGAAGGTAAGACTTCTTTCAAACCGAACTGGTTCTGGCCAGTTCCCATTACACAATTGGCTGAGAAGCTGGTGGAGCCAAATTGGTCTAAATGGTCAGCATTGGTAGTTCACCAAATTACAATTGAAGTAGGCCAGCCAAATCGACCCAGAAAAACTGCTGCCAAAGGCTGGGTCAGGATGTAAAAGAAATATAAGGATTGGCAACTGTCACAAATAAATAAGCCTGGTGGCGAAATTGAGTAATTTGAGCTTGGTTTAGCAGCCAAAAGTTGGGCTCCAGTTTAATATTTGAAATCTCTTTATTAATATCTCTAAGATTGATTTCAACAAACTATATATCCTGAAATCAGAGAAAAACTTTAGAAAACAATGATACAATAAAAATATATATACCACTAATATCTATCTACCCTAATCTATCCCCCCCTTTCCTAGCAACACTCATGCTATTCTATCATAAACAAAGAAAAGTAGGGTAAAAGGGTAGAGTAAGGAAAAGTGGTGAAATATCCATAGTGGACAAAATGGGGAAAATTGCTTTCAAATATATTCTCTATTCACACATCAACCATCCACCACATTGCCCTATCCATGTCTGAATTTTGTCAGTGTTCACCCATCTCCAGAGCAAGCTTAGTACCCTATGCATCACACATGTACACAGGTTGACTGAAACTGTAGGCTCTACTAGAGTCCCAACTGTCAAATTGATTTTAATGTTTAAATGTCATGAACTAACCCAGTTTATTAAAGCAGGGTACCTTCGTTACCCGGCCATCTCATACGTCAAATTACCCAGACGTTGTTTCAATTGTAATCAATTTTGGCATGTTGGTTTATGTCTATTGGCACTCCTGTTCCTGTGAATTGTAATTCTGATTACCATGGCCCTGAATGTGCCAAAACACTGTGCTGTGCCAACTGCGGTGGTGCCCACAGTGCTGCATCAAAAATTGGACCAATATTTTTATATGAAAAGGATGTCCCCACTCTGTGTGACTCTGCATCTGGACTTGAGAGAGGCTCGCCAACATGCTCAAGCACAAACCTCACCTATTTGCTGTCTCTTCTCAGATGTTTTGTGTGACATTGAATGAAAGTGAGTTCTGATATGCCTGAAACATCTCATCGCCCATCTGCCGTTAGTGTCAGAACTATTCCTGATATACCGTCAAAGCAGCGCTCTCATATCGAGATACCTAATGCTGGTCACCTTCCCTGGCAACTTTAGCTGGGACCGCCACTCAGGGTGAGACACTTGAATACATCAGACATTATCTGAAAGAATCTTCTATATCAACCAGTAAAGGTTCTTCTACCCAGCCCTAGGATCCAAAACTCTGGGCTAAGAGGAAGGACTCCTCACCAAGGTCATCAGCCACCAATTAACGGGCATCCTCTGGAGCTGACTCGGCTAAGACTGGAGAATCTTCAATGGTCTCTTCTCCTGTTGCTGAATATTCTCTGCCCTCAAGCCTGTTTCACCCTTCACAGGACTTAGGCCCCATACCCATTCAAACGGTAGCAGAAATCCACCCAGTTCCTTGTACTTTGCCCAGATCACCTACTCCACCCACTCACCTTCGTACTCATGATCTGATGGAAGCAGATGATATTCCACCATCACCAGCCATGGTTGTTGCGAGTAACCCCTCAGACATCAAAATTCTCTCGGGGCCCATGATTCCAGATCTACCATCCAAAAATTTCTTGACCTTTCGTTTCTGCCTAGCTGTGTGGCCTAGTTACAGGCATTTTGAAATCTGCTCTTCATCCCCCAAGCTCTTTGGGACACACTTCAAACTTAACCTCAACCACAAAGGAGACAAAGATATCTTCAGGAGAACAACTGGGTACCCACCTTTTTCCTGCATACCCAGTTTTCATATTTTCAACTATATTGCTCCTCTCTGGGGCTCATCTCATCATGGGGTGTCAGTTATGGTTTCATCATCTCACCATGTATCTCTCTTCCCCCTTCACACTACCCTCCAAGCTGTTGTCATGGGTTTTTTTTCTTACAATGCTTTTTACTGTTTGCTCTATTTACCTCCTTCCTCTTTTACCATTGTCAAGACCTGATGACCTCTTAGAACTTATAGATCAGTTGCCCTCCCTGTTTTTATTACTCAGAGCTTTTAATGCCCATCATCCATATTGGGGCAACATCACTCGGAATTCCAAAGGTAGTGTTTGAGTCTTTTATTATCTGACTTTCTTTGTGTTTTAAACACCAGTGACTTTACCTCTTATTTCCAGACAAATTCTTTTATATGTTGACCTCTGTTCCCTGGATTGCCTTACTGATTTTCGATGGACACCCCTTGATAACCTCCATGGGAGTGACCACTTCCCTATTGTCTTGTCAACCGTTAATACAACCATGCCTCTCAAGTGGGACTTAGGCCATGCCCATTGGGAAGGCTTCCGAGAGGCATCTTTCACAAGTTCCTACTTGGGAACTTTAATGGTGTGGACACGGTATTAGAGTACTTTACATTGATTATCTACAATGCAGCCACACAGACCATTCCACAGAGGTGGCCCATAAATGAGTGTTTCATCTGTACCCTAGTGGACTTTGGAGTATGTGACAGCCATCAAGAACTACAAGTTAGTTCATGCCCGATTCCGGCGGAACCCAACCCTCTGCAACAAGGTTGACTGAAACTGAGCTTGGGCGCTTCACAAAAGAACACTTCGTCAGGCTCGCCAAACTTCATGGTGCCGCTACATTTCATCAATTTCTTCTATGACTCATACCGGAAAGATCTGGAAGAGGATTAACAAGATCTGGGGTCATTATGCTGGCCATAATACCCCCACAGTCAATTTACAGGGATCCTTAGTGAATAACTGCCTTTTGGTCAGCAACACCTTGGCTGACCATTTTATTGCTGTCAGTAGTGTAAGCCATTACAATAAGGCTTTTCTAGCCTATAAATCAAATGAAGAGTCTCATACTCTCAATTTTACAACAAAATCTAACCTTCTGTATAATGCACTATTCTCCATCCATGAGTTGCATGTTGCATTGTCCATTTGTAGATCTTCTCCTGGCCTTAACAGGATCCATTTTGATATGATTTAGCACCTCCATCCACACGCTCATTTTTTGACTTGACTTGTACAACCATATATAGGTGAAGGGTTTTCACCTCTCATCATGCCCCGTTGGGATTGACCTTCCATTTGTCAAACTTGACAGGTTTGGGTAGGATACAATCACTATTGAGTAATGTAAGTTGCTAGAGAAGATGGTGTTGGTGTGCCAGAACCCTGTTCCTAGCAACTTAGGAGATTCAGCTTTTCCATGAGCAAAACTAAGGCAATGTATTCTCACAGGGATAGAGGGGCTCTTGTTCTGCCACCTATTGCCGTACAAGGTGTAGAGATAGTTTCTCTCTGAGTTTTGTTTTCTGGGTATAACTCTTGATCCTATGCTATCCTCATTACCACATCAACCTGTCTTCAAACAGGCTGTCTGCAGTCCTCTCTCACATGTCGTGGGGCAGTGATCGTCAAACACTGGTCACTATACACTGCCTTCGTCCAATCCAAATTGGACTATGGGTACCAAATTTACTCCTTGGCTTCCCCCTCAGCCCTTAAAATGCTGAACCTCTTTCGCAACCTCGGAGTTCGTCTTTCCATTGAAGTCTTCCACACTTCTTCCTGTAGTGGGTCGAAAGCAACACTAACCCCGCGTTCCAACCTTATCCTAGAATTTATGGACCTTGAGAACCCTGAGGAAGAATTGATATGATTTGATATACATTACTTTACTTTACAAAAAAATACAGTGAAAATTACAGTTTATATTTAGAAAAAAAAAACACCAGTGCGCATTCAAATAAATACTCTATACAGATTGAAATTCTCCCAACCGAAAACAAAAATAAAATATGACAGGCTCAGAGAACAAATTTACACAACCCAAACAAGGTCCACACAACAAAACAAAAAAAACAACACCCGAACGAGAAGGGGCATGGGACTATCACTTGTGCACTGGGTGGTGGTGGTAGTAGTAGTCAATAAAAAAAATAAGGGGACAGGCTCATCAGCCAATGCAGGTGGGCAGTCCAGGTTGCAAGCGAGGTAGGTAACGCCCTCCGTTTCAGGGCTGAGCACTTGCCTTGAGGATTCCTCTCACAGTCCGCTGAAGCTTCACTCTTTGAAGATACAGGATGCGATACTAAAAAGAGCCAGAGAAATTTTGGTATAGCGTTTCCAAAGAAAAATCTGATGATGATCTTTGCTATCCCTCGTTAAAATTAATGTTGAGCCTATTAGCATTACCTCATTCTTTGGCCTGTTTGTTAAAATAATTTTAGCAAAGAACCAATCTTACCTAAGTGTAATATCCCAATGCGCTGGACAACCAATTACAATTTAACTTTCTAAATATTTACTCTTATATTTATTATATATATTTACAAAAATATATCTCTGAAAAGAGAATACAATCGGTTATTATTCGTATTCATAATATAAATTATCCCCACACACTCACACAGGGGTAGGGAAAGATATATGTAAAGGGGGGGTGGGAGAATGGCCCTACAGACAAACACACACACCGACCCCCACATCCCATCAATAGTCTTTACTGTATGATGCCTAGTCAATGTCAGCATTCAATAGGTTCCTGTCTTTAACCTGCCCTTTGAACCTCCAGATAGCAGATCATCTCTCCAACCTGGCTGCTCTAAGGGTCCTTGCCCTTCCATCATCGCCAACCCCTAGTTGGTGTGCTCCACCTCCCATAATTTGTACTAGCATGTGGAGCCTGGACAAGTTGTCCGTGGACCCTTGCTCTCTTAAGAGCCCGTTTCTCGAGCATGTGACCTCATATATACAACACTGGCCGATATACATGGATGGCTCCAAGTTATGCAGTGGTGTGGGTGCTGCAGCCATACTCTGGAGAGTTTTTAACTTTGCGGCTGGTAGCTTCTATTTTTACTGCTGAACTTTCAGCCAATTTTACCATTTAAAGATTGTCATTTTCACCGACTCTAGGAGTGTTTTACAAGCAATTCGCTCTTTTATTACTTCTCATCCCTTAGTCACTGAAATCTGCAACTGGGTGTTCCAGAATGCGTCCTGATATTGAGTTCTATTTTGTTTGGTCCCCAAGCATATAGGGGTCCTGAGAAACGAGAGGGCTGATCAGCTGGCCACCATTGTCCACCACTTAAGGTAAGCACTAAACCAAACAAATATAGGAAAGCAATTGGCTTTCATTACACACAAATGAAAAGAACTGGCTTTTGTTAGCATAAAATGAATGGCAACAAGCTTTCATTACCATAAAATTAAAGCAATAGGATTTTGTTATCATCGAATGAAAGCAATAGGCTTTTCTTGCAAAATCCTAAATGTCTTCTTTAACGGAAGGAAGTGGCTCTCTCAATTGAATCTAGAGGCTACTTCAACTGAAACTAAGAGGCTTTCTCAAAGGTTAAAACTTTGGGTGCTGGCCTCCTGTTGAATTAACTTTCTAGGATTATTAAGATGCATTAAGGCACTAACCTTCAGTTAGTGCCAAAGAGGCTGGTTCAGCTGATAATGGCATTATATACTGGAACTATATCTAAAGTAAGAGTAGCTGGAGTAATATCACAAAGCTTTGGAGTGATATCGGTGTGCATCAGGGCTCATCTTTGAGCCCCTTGTTTTTTGTGGTCATGGAAGAAATGACCAAAGCACGCAGAAGAGGTGACCCCTGGGATCTGTTATACGCTGATGATCTTATCTTAACAGGGGAGACAAAGGAAGAAGTAGTAGACATGTTTAGGGAGTGGAAAAGAAACATGGAAGAGAAAGGAATGAAAGTCAGTATGGAAAAGACAAAGATGATGGTGATGGGAAAGAAGGCAGAGAGATATTAAGTAGGAAGATATCTTTGAAGTGTATGCAGTCGAGGAGTAGGTGTAAATTCCATTGTGTGTTTGTCGTGCCAGAAATGGTGCCACAAGAGATGAGATGTTCAAATCTTTGATGCTTAGTCGGAGTAAGGAACTTTAGGTGCCCGACTTGTATGACAGAGACTATTGAGATTGAAGGAAGTGTGGTACATGAGGTCAGTCAATTTTGCTACCCCCGGAGATGTACTCGACAGTGAGGGAACTTCAGAGAGGGCTGTTGGGGCTAGAGTCTCAGCGGCGAGAGATATCAGGACTATTGGTAAATAAGAGCATACCATTAATATGAAGAAGTTCTGTCTATGAGGCATGCAAAAGATCAGTACTGCTGCATGATGGAAAGATGTCGGATCTGACAGAGAATGAGAAGAACATCCTAAGAAGCTGTGATAGAAAGATGCTGCAGTATATGGCCAGAGTAACACGGAGAGACGGTGTGAGTAGTTCAGAGGTGGCAAGAAGATGTGGCCTGAGGGAGTTGGAAGCAGTGCTGCAGGGGAGAAGACTCAGATGGTTCGGACATGTGGATAGAAGGGGAGAGGACAAAGCAATTGGAAGGATAAGAAAACTTGGAGAAACAACATGGAAGAGGATTTGACAAAGCACAATCTGAGGAAAGAGATGGCTCTGGATAGAGGGGAATGGCAGTCCACCGTTGCACGTCTTACCTCGTAGAAGCGAGACTGAAAAGACACTAAAAAGGATAATTAACTATCTACATTCTCCTAAAGTATGCCTTTACCCTGAAGAAAACCTTTAATTTAATTAAATTAAATTACATACACAAGAGTGATGCACCTGAGATGGTTCAGGAAAAGGTTTAACACACTAACCCTGTAAGCCCAACCTAAAGGAACTTGGCACAAAGCTATCTGTGAAAGGATATGGGCAACTTTAAGGTATCAAATTGAAATGAAATGGTATTAAACTCTGGGAGTAGAGACACAGGAAGACACTCCAATTCCAATCAATCCTTACAATTTAATAATCCCAAGTATGGGAACAATAAATTTTCTAACTACTCACAGTTTCAATCTGTAACTCTTAAGTTAAATAAACCTAAATTACTTTACGATAATCCCCACTGGATTATAGAAAACTGAAAAGGACAAAACCTCACACAGTTTATTCAAAGACCAAAATCTAATACTGTTGGTAAATTAACTAAAAAATGAGACAATAATCATTTGATTCTCTCAGTATAATTTTCAGCCAAAAATAAACAAAAACCCCCAAAAGTGTTTAGTTGGTTGGATATCATCCTATAGTGTGAGCAACCAACCTACAGTCAGCACCATAATACATGACATGGAAACAGCATACCAACTATTATGGCATTTTTTATATTCTCCCATCCCAAGGTGGTGCCTAAAGAAAATGCCATCTTATTTGGTGCAATGAGTCAGGTAGGGTGTGGTAACGGGAAACTGAACAGATAGGCAGATGAGCTTCAGTTTGCTTCTAGTGGTTGTAGTTTGAGGTAGGCTTTTTTTGCCTGACCCGCTATCCTGATTTGGATTGTGTTTTTCCTATAGGAGTGGGGGTAAGGACTTGAAGTCTGACCAAGTTGCAAACATAGTGTTTAAGGCAAACAAATCCAACAAGGAAATAGCTGCCCTAACTAGACTGACTCAGAATAAGATTCAGAGGTGGATGCTAAAAGAATGCAGGACTGGTGCCACCAAACTACCACTTCACAGCAAGAGTCCATGGGGGTTTTTTAAGGTTGTCCAGAAGCAGGTGGAAGCTGACCTTAAAATCATGACCAAGGAAATCAAGGAGAGCATCTCATGTCTGCTGAAGAAGAGCTCTGTTATAACCATCCAGCAATGGTTGTGTAACAATCTCTATTTTACCACTGTGCATCCCTCAGGAACCTGCTCATAAGCTTCCAGGGGAATAAAGGAGACTGCTTTTGCTAAGAAATACTAACTTGCAACCCAGTGGGCAGGTGTTGTTGAGTGAGGAGGCTACATTTACTATTACTGGAAACTGAAGGGGTAAGGTCAGGGTGAAGCCTGGGTTAGATCCTCTCAACCCAAGGTACACTTGGACCACTGTGAAACATCCTATCAAGGGTGAGTATTAGTATTAGTGATGCGACAATACCAGATTTTCAAGCAAATATCGAGTACGATACCACTGTATACTCTCGATTCTGATACAAATACCCAGTATTATATATAATATATACGTACATGTTTGTGTTTTAGTAAATACTTATATAGGTTTATATTCATTTGTTTGAAGAATAATACTACTGAACAATGGGGCTTTGTTTAATTCTTCAAGCTATTACAAAATAGAATACTTAGGCATCCAATTATACAACTAATTCCTTTAGCAACCAAATAAAAACAACAGACAATATAGGTGTAAACTTGAATATTAGTCATACTTCAAACCAATATTCTTAGATTATAGTGCAGGAACATAAGCATTTTTCCTGTTTCACTTTGCAGTCTGTTTCTTCTTGGCGTATAAATATTGCCTCCTACGCTTAACATTCGTTCACTCAAGACAGATGATGGATGGGCTGACAAATATTTCCTTACAATAGATGTTAGGAAAATGAAATTGTTCTTGTTTTCTTTCCACCACTGAAGAGGATCTTCAATCTTGGTAACAGCCAAGTTCTTATATTTATAGATTTCTTGGTTGAGAGCTGTCCTTTCATTTCTTTCCTCTGGTGCTGCAATTACTCTTGCTTCACTTTTTTTCTTTTTCTTAAGATCAGAAAAGCATCTTGCAAAACTTAAATTGAAATCATCACTGTTTTCTTCATCAAGAGAATTATCTGATGAATCATTGGATTGTAAAGCATCTCAAGTAGCTGATTTGCTGGCATTAATTGTACTCATATCCTCTAATAACCACTTCACAATAGCTTCTTCAAAGGGCTGACTGTCATATTCATCTTCCAAAAAAATTTTTATATCTTGGATCAAGATATGTTGTCAGGATCAAGTTTTTGTTTTCTAAATAGCTCTTGAAGCATGTATTAAATGTTGCTTCCCATGCTGCTAGAGTTGTCCCAAGACCAGCAAATAATCCTTTTTGTTCTCCCATATAAAAAAAATGGCAAAATACTTTAATATGGGGAATGATTGAAGATGCAGTGACTTTTGAGCCACTCAGCAAATGTTACAATCAACAAACTGTTTCAATATTTTAAGAAGTTTCTCCAAGATTTTCCATTGATTAGCTTCTAAGCAATTTGGCTTTGGGTGGTTGCTGCAGTATGAAATTAGGGCACATTTTTGTTTAAACACACTCAACATTGTAATACTGACTGTTCCACCTGTTTGGAACATCTTGAATGAAACAATGTTCTGGTAGCTGAAATCTTTTCTGGTATTCTTGAAATTTTGCAAAATTGTGTGAGAATGATTAAAATGACCAACTATTTGTTTACATGTAGATATGATATCTTTTACATATCTTTGTGCAAGACTGGCATCATTAATTGTGAGCTGCAATGTATGTAAAAAACAGCTGCCATCTTTGCTGTATTGTCTCTAACAAGAAGGTGGATTTTCTTGTTAGGAATATCAAATTGATGGAGAGCTTCTTTAAGTACATCACTAATATTTTCAGCAGTGCCAGATACTGACATGGGGAATACTCAAAGAATTGCACTTTTGGTTTTTGTATCTTCGGTGATCCAATGCAACGTGACACTGAGAAATGAAGAGTTAGATGAACTAGCAGTCCAGCCATCACTTTTTAATGATATATGACTTGTTTCTTTTATGCTGTTTCGTATTTTAACTTTAACTTTAGCAAATATTTCTTGGATGACATTTTCTTTAATGTATTTTCGCGGAGGAATTTGATAATTTGGACAGATGTGGTTGATCAGCCTTGTAAACCCCAAGTCTTCAACTATAGAAAATGGTTGTAAATCTATAGCAATCATATCCCTGATGTACTTGTGAACTTCTTTAGCCTTGCTATCATTTATATCCCAAATCTTTCATCTCTGAAAAACATCTTCTAAAGTTTGCTGCTTGGCAGACTCTTCAGAGAGTTTTTTCTTTTTAGTTTGAGATGCAGACTGATCTAGCAGTGATCTTTTCCTTTCTTCTTTTTCTTTTTTTCCTTTTCTTTGCTGAATTCAGTGTCATGCTTAGTATTCAAATGCTTGAATCTATTTCTCACCAACTGTATATGAGAACAATGTTGGGATCGCCGTCATTGCCTCAATGACTTGCAGTCATGGCAATGAAATGTCATTTTTTATGATGAAAAAAGCCTTCACAGTTGATCCGGTCTTCAACAAGCAGAACAAACGCATGGTAAGCTTTGGCTAGGACATCTCTGAGGTCTCCATGGCCAAGTTGATGATGCTCGGTGTTGTGGCTTCAAATGGTGAGAAGATACTGCCAGTGTGGTGTGTTGCTGGCCACAAAAGTCCTTCCCTGGGTGACAAAGATTACAAAGAAAGTGGACTAAATTTTTCAGCAGGACGGTGCCCCAGCCCACTTGACCAAGGCCGTGCAAGAGTGGTTGGGATCAAACAAGTACTTCTGGTTGAAGGAATTTTTGGCTTCTGCAATTGCCCGACCTTAATCCCCTCGACTACAGCCTGTGGGTGTATGTTGAGGGCAAGCCTGCAAGGTCCAAGGCAGCAATGTCAACAAACCAAAGTCCTCCGTCAACCACATGTGGGTTAGCAGAAGGAAGAACTTTGTCAGCAATGTATGTGTGGCCTTGGGGTCTCGCCTGGAGCATGTATTCACAGCTGAGGGTGGCCACATTGATTAATATTACAATTTAAAACATGTCTTATTGCATCAAATATCATTATGTCCTTGTTGTAAAAAGTGTAACAGGAATTTTGTGATACTGAATATAGTCAAATAAGTTCGCTGGTGTATGAATGGAGAGTATATTTGGGAGCCATTCTCCCCATTTTGTCCACTATGGATTTTTCACCACTTTGCTTTAGTTTGACCTTTTACCCTAATTTTCTTTTTTTTAGGATAGAAGAGTGTCAGTGTTTCAATAGGAAGGGAGGTGGGGATAGACTAGATTATAGGTATAGATATGATTTGTGTTTAAATATTTTTATAAAACAATATTTCTAAAGATACTTTTGTTAGAGAAGATTACCCTTGTTTGTATTTAGCTTTTAAGTTGATTATACTTTGGATTGATCTTTAAACAAAGATCCCCTCCTGAACAAAAGGCATATATAGTTTTGATCTCACTATAATTAACAATTAAGGCCCATTCTTTGGCTTTGCCATACAACCCAAGCTTGCTTTGGCAGAAGATCATTTTGGTCATTTTGGCTGACCTGCCTCCAACTCATTGGCTTATTTTTGCAAGTCCCCCGGAGCCCATTTTTGGCTTTGGCACTTGCACCCCAATATATTGCTGACCATTTGGGTTATTGCCTCCACCTGTTTCCCAGCCAAGTGTGTAAGGGGCCCAGAGACACTTGAGTGGAAGCCAGAGCCAGTTCATAAAATGTCTCATTCTATTCCCTCCCTTTCCTCCACTTCTTTGTTGGGATTGAAGATTTTTGTTTTTGTTTTTTCAGTTAAACCAGATCTGTCCTGTATTATTTTTATTTTTGGTAAGACAGCGCTGTTATGTATCTGTCTCCTTTGCTGCCAGAAGAGGACTTTTATCTCCCAATCATTTGAGTCCCCAACCCTAGTGAAAAATGTGGAAGGTACATAGTTCCTGCCACAAGATATATTTACCAGGGTCCAGTAATTCCAACTCTTCTTTGTAAAGAAGATTACTGGGAACAAGAAGAGTTACTTCAAGCTGCTCTGCAATCATCTTGATGATTGTTTTGACAGTAAGACTTTATGAAGGATGGTGTACCTGTTCACATGGCTAAGATCATTAAGAATTCTTTTGTTATTTAAAACCTGTTGACAACTTCTGTTCCATCATAAAGAGCCATCCACCTCTTATGTGCCTAAGCTTCACCTCCGGGAGTTGTGGAATATTTTTGAGCCCTCCTTCCTCCAGAATGTTGTCAAGTCAGTCCTTAATCAGGAGTGTATATAGCGGAAAAGACACCCAACCGACTAGTAATCCCTTGGTAAATACCATTATACCTTTTATTTTTCTGACTATAAACATCTGAGTTGGAGGAAAAAAAAAGGTTGCAGCAAGTATTATGGTGTCGACTGTATCCGTATATTACTTGGAATTGGTGGGGGGGGGGGGTATTTGCCAGAGGTAAAATTTTCCAACAGGGCAGCTGGCCCTGCAAATAGTGCCCCCACCCAGTGTTATTTCTGCAAGTATTCACAATGGTAGTAATGGCTGACACACACTCCTCCATACCAACCCACCCACCATTTGGGAGGCTATTCAAGCGATAGACCTTTCATATATTTTCTGTTCCCTTAACTTTACTTTTTTAATGAACCTCCTTTACACTTTCTCATGTAGATGCCCTCATCAATCTTCACCTTTAAAAAAATATCCATTTTAGTACATTTATCCTTGAAAATGAGAATTTCAGTATGAATCTCCTCTCTTTTTCATTTCTAGTGCAGGGATTTTTCAGGGACAAGTTACTGAGCCCTGAAATGGGGATGCAAATTGGGTTTTTTTTCATCCTTGTGCTCTTTTTTCAAATTTGTTCCAAATGCCTTTCACGCTGCTTGCCTTGCCTCGGCTTGCAAGTTATAGTAATCTATTTCACCTGTCTACTTTTTGTATTCATTTTTCCGTTCCTCTCATTCTTTCTTGATGCCTAGATAGACCACTAATGAATCAAAGTGGTCTTTAAACCTATTAGGAAGTTCAACCTGATCTAATCCGGATGTTTCTCTGTATCTATTTCTTAGTTCAATCTTAAGTGAGGTAAAACTTTAAATCATTTTACTGATTTTTATACTAATTACATGGTCTCTAAAGGAATTTTTAATAGTAAACCAAGTGTATAGGAATCAGTTATTGTAATACTAGGATGCTAGTGCAGAGTGGAATACTAATCTGTAGGGAGAGTAACCATACCTATACTGCCTCGAATCTTTATAGTAGATTACTACCAGTATCTCTAAATAGGTCATTAAGTATAAATATGCTTAATTTGTTGTGAGGATATAATGAGACTTACCTAGAAATTTTAAATTTATCAATCATTTGTCACAAATTATTAAAATTTTGATAGACTCTACAATCCTTGAAGGTAGATGTTGATGCTGCAAAGGTAGATGTTGATGCTGCACCTGTGTTCAAGAATTCAAATGCTGGTGTTTCCAAGAAGAGGAAACTTGAGGATGCAATTTTAAGATGTGAATGGAACATGTGTGCTGCAACCATGCAAAAAATGGAAACATTTTTAGTACATATTGCAGGCCATGCAGCAACAGTTAATGGTAATATTTATATTTTACTTATAAAGATTTCATAATTGAAACATAGATGCTTCATAGTTTAATATATATATATTTTCATGGTGTAATAAGGCCATTTTAACAATGGTTCAGGTAATTTATATCGTGGGTAATGATAGTCATAGATATATAAAGTTATGTATATTTGGAATCAAATGGTAATGAATACCAATATGCAAGTTTACAACTCATAAGTTGAAAATTCAAACATTCGACCTTGGGTATCAAATAAAAAAAAAGAAAAAAAGGTGGAGTTCTTTATCTAATAGAATTGGCAATTTAAGTATGTTGCTATTTTACCTGTAATTAACTTACTTATCTGCGAATACACATATTTATAAATTGTCAATTTACACTTTTTTAACATTTGCACTCAAATTTAACCTTGGTATCTTTTTTCTGTAAAAATAAAGACAATAACCATTACAATCAACAAAAAAAAAGGTTTTATATTATTAGTTTTATATCATAAATAAGTGAATATCAATCATAAATTTCATTTCAATTTTACCAATTTTCTACATAGAATATCAAATTACACAATGCAATATGACTTACTGTTGACTGCGTCTAATGCTCTGCTTTTTTTATCATTCCTTTGTTTTCTCAAAGCTTTTATCATTCTTTTGATGGAGAAATTGGTAAATGTTAGATTAGCTTTTTCCCTGGACACCAGAGCCCACCTGTCTTATCCACATGGCAACTTCCTCAAGTTCCAATCCATGTTAGATGCTCTGCTCTGACTGGAAAATCCCATTTACCAGACATTGCTTCATAGACATTACTATGCCAGTATTTTTTATCTGGAGATGGCCTATGATACTGCCTAGCTGAATTCCTATGAGATTATCTATTGTGCATACAGGTTGGGGGGGGAAGCCTCTCTGGCCTAATAGGACAAGAAGTGTGTGTTCACATTGTAATATTCTGCATTGGGCATCAACAGTATTACCTTAGTATTGTGAAGATGGTCTTGCTATGCTCTACATAGATCATATTTGATCTCTTTTTGTGTGGTGCAGATGCCCTTCTGGAGTGTTGACTCCAACAGGCATTGAATTGCACACACTATTTCTGAAGTGTACAGGTTTTGGTTTTCCTTGGCAAAGACTAAGGTGGTGCACTTCTGCTCCTATCCCAGCCTCAGCCCCTACCCGGAATTTTTCCTAAATGGGATTTGCCTAGAAGTGATGTACTGTGATACCTTGACTTATGAGTTTAATTTGTTCTGTGACCTAGCTTGTAACTTATTCGCTCAGATATCAAAACATTTCCCCCATTGAAATTAATGGAAAGGCCATTAATCAGTTCCAGACCCCCCCCTTCCCCCCCAAAAAACCACCAATTTTTTTTAGTGGGAATTTTTTTAATAAGAAAAATGTACTTTATAAAGTAACAAATAATGCATAAGAAAATAATAAAACATCATAAAAGAGAATGTAAGAAAATAATCTGGTTATATTAAGCGTACTTTACCTTGAAGATCAGATGGAGATGAACTTAATAATAAACTGGCCTGTCCCATCTCAATTAAAGACTTGCTAGGGGATGTATCCTTCGGCTTCTATCAGTTCCATGAAAGTTTTAATAAAATGTTCAGTTGCTTTCAAATTCGAGCTTGCTGCCTCACCATGCCTGATTATGTAGAGAATGCCAGTCCTCTTTTTAAAATTATTGTAAATGGCTCATGCCTTCTGACAGATGATGCTCTCAGTGACGGTACGAGGGGTGGTCAATAAGTTTTGCAAATCGGTAGGGCAAAACAGAGGAAGGGGGATGGCTGTTTGTGGGGGTGTTAGGACAAGTCAGGACCTGCAGCCGCACGCTCCTGCCTCGTCTATTTAAGAAGTAGTAGCTGATCGCAGATCGTCAGTCACAAATTTTTCAACAATAGAGAAGGTTAAGCACCGCGCAGTGATCAAATTTTTGACCAAGGAAGGCAAGAGTGCAAAAGAGATCCATAAACGCATGGTTGCAGTGTACACCGACACTGCCCCTTCCTATGCAACCATTGTTCACTGGAATAGGGAGTTCCACCATGGTCTTGTCCCTTGAAGATGACCCCCGTCCACGACGGCCGTCAGACGGGACCAATGAGGACAATGTGGCCCGTGTGGAGAAGATGATCCTCGAAAATTGATAGGTGAAGGTCGAAGAAATCGAGCGAGAACTTGGAATATCACATGGAAGTGTTATCAACATCATCCATGACAATTTGGCCATGACCAAGGTCTGTGCCCGTTGGCTCCCTAGAAATCTCACGCCCCATGATCGGCTTCAACGTCGTGAAAGTCCACAAGGCCAGAGTTGCACAAGCTGCCCTGCGTGAGTGTGGATTCAAGGAGCTCAACCATTCCCCCTACAGTCCAGATCTGGCCCCTAGCGACTACTTTTTATTCCATCAGCTCAAGGCTGCACTGCATGGATGCCGGTTTGGGGACGATGAAGATGTCCAGCTCACTGTCTAGGAGTGGATTGAACAGCAGTCAGGAATTTGAAGCCTCAGGGACAAGTGCCGCAAGTGCATTGAAGTCGAGGGTAGTTATATTGAAAAATAATAGAACACTTTTCCTCATATCTCGTTTTCTTATATCCGAATTGCAAAACTTATTGACCGCCCCTCATATCTCCTGTGAACTACTTCTCAATCAACCACACCAGCAGCAGCCTCTCCATCTCTTCATGGACAGAGGTCTGGAGTTTTGAATTGATGTTAATGCCTTTGGCTGGCGTTATAGCCTTTATTGACTCGTGTTTCAAAATCATACATATTGTATATGTACTACGCTCCTATTGCCTCGCCAATTTGACAACACGCACACCTCACTCATTTTTCAATGATTTTGTGCTTTAATTCCAAAGAATATCATCCTTTTCTTCTCACAACTGGCCTTGACATTCACCTTCTTAGAACCCATGGTTAATACTGTACAGTACAATGAAATAACTATAAAAAAAAGCACAAAACACAATGGAAAAAGCAACAGTGATATGACAGAGCTGCTTGGGCAAATGTGGCGGCACTCTCACTGCACTACCTAGTGGCAGTATATATGAAACTTGGTCGCTCATTTCTATCTCGTACCACAAAGCAGAAAATCAACTGAGCAACAGCTTGTATCTCGGAAAACTCAAAGTTGGTTCACTTGTAAATCAAGGTACCACTGTATTTGCACTGTTTCTTTGGTCTTGTTTTTGATTGATGCCTCACCTGGGACTCATTTACTGCCTTAGGGTCTCATTTAGCCATACCTTAAACATTCTGTGATTTTCAGCACTTGAGGTGGTGATAGGACTCCCACTTTGTCATTTTCTTGTTCATTGTTTATTCAAAGCTTGACTATGAATGAGAGTTTTACGTATCCACAGCCAAGTGTGAATTGTGGGAGGTGTCCGGACTTGAGCCACCACATGTCTTTTGCACATCCCACATTGAGAGCTTTCTTGTCACTGCCAATACCATCCAGAGATTCCAGTCATACTCTAAGCCCTTTGGGTTGAGAGCTAGAAAAATTCCAGAGTTCACTGTACCACATAACATAACATAATTTCACGGATGACAAAAGCAACAAGGGCCTATCAAAGGTCATCCGCATCCATCAAAACCCACCCACAAAATGCACCATCACCAGGGGAAGACAAAATCAAAGTCCCCCACAATATAATATAACAGATGACAAAAGCCACAAGGACTCATCATAGGTCATCTGAGTCAAACGGCGTCTTTTTTAAGGCACCGAAACTCCCAGGAAAACTACATCCAGAGGATTGTGTCCACAAACAAGGATATCACCAATCAAGGCTTGTCAAGAACTAAATCATGCAGCTATAGATATATGCAAACAATATTAATATATACAAAACTTAGGAACCATCACAACCTTCCCTCCCCATAAACTCATCCAACCTACTCTTAAATACATTTAGATTTGGACTACTTACTACCCTCGGCGGCAATTTGTTCCAGAAGTCTACCACTCTATTGGTGAAAAAATATTTTCCTAAATCCAACCTACACCCTTGCTTTTTAATTTTCAAGTGGTGACCTCTAGTCCGATTTCCATCATCTAACTAAAAAAACTTGCTAACATCCAATTTATCTATCCCGGAAATTTTTTTAAAGAGCTCAATCATATCCCCTCTCACACACCTTTCGAACTAGAACATATTTAATACCCTCAGTCTATCTATATATTCAAGGTGCCTCAGGGAAGGAATAATCTTTGTTGCCCTCCATTGCACTGACTAGAGAAGGTTAATATCGTGTCAAAAATGTGGGGACCATGCCTGTATACAGTACTCTAGATGTGGCCTAACATAAGAGTTATAGAGTTTAAGAATAACCTCCTTGCTCTTGTAACTGACATTTCTCTTAATGAAACCTAGCACTCTATTTGCCCCATTTCTTGCTTCAATACACTGCTTAGAAAACCTTAATGACTTATCTATTACTACTCCTAGATCTTTCTCATCCTCTACTGAGCTCAGCCAATGCCCAACCATTTCATATTTAAATTCTCTTTTATCTTTTCCCATGTTAATAACTTGGCACTTATCAAGGTTGAAAGTCATTTGCCACTTATGTGCCCAGGATACCAATTTATTTAAATCCCCCTGCACTTTAAAATTATCATCAATATCTTTAACTACAGCTGCTAATTTGATATCATCCGCAAAAATTGACACTTTATTATTAACTGCCTCCCCAAGATTGTTTATATAGATGACAAATAATAATGGACCGGGAACTGATCCCTGAGGAACCCCACTGATAACATCCCTCCACTCTGACTTTACACCATTTAGCACTACCCTTTGCTTCCTGTCTTTCAGCCACTCAGCTATCCAATTTGAAACACTCCCACATATCCCAATCATTTTTAATTTATGAACTAGTCTCTTATGTGGTACCTTATCAAATGCTTTACTAAAATCTAAGTAAATTATATCTACATTCTCTCCCTTATCTACTTGATCCGTTACAAACTCCAGAAAGTCTAGTAAATTAGTCAAACATGATCTACCTGATCTAAACCCATGCTGGGCATCGCTGATTAACCCCTCCCTCTCTAGATGTTGGCAAATCCCTTTTTTAACTATTTTCTCAAGAATTTTACAGACTACAGGAGTTAGGCTAACCGGTCTGAAGTTATTTGGATCCTCTTTACTACCCTTCTTGAAAATGGGGACTACATTCGCTCTCTTCCAATCATTGGGTATTTCTCCATATTCCAGTGACCTAGTATATAAGTTCTCCAGAGCTATTGAGATCCTTTCTACCCCTTGTTTAAGTATACTAGAATGAATATTATCAGGGCCGGAGGCCTTGGTAGTATCTAACTCACCTATTAGTCCTTTTATCATCCTCCAATGCACACTAATGGTAGTAAACACCTCTCTCCCTGACCCATGAGTACTATACATAAGACTATTTAGTTTCTCCTTAGTGGTGCCTCTGGTTCTGCCCAGGTACCACCTTTGACTATTTGTTGCATCTCTGCTTTCAAATCTTCCACAGAGGTGTGAGTACTGGATTTGACCTTTTTGAGCACAGTATGTGTCACCCTGTATTATAGTGCAAAAATGGCTTCATTTCTGAAGAAGAGGTCAACTTCCATGCCGTATCCTCTCTATTTGAAGTCAGCACTCTACTAAATGCTGCTATTATATTCACGCTTAATGGCCAAGCTCATTGCAATTCGCTGCTTGGTATAACACATGTCCAGTTCAGATGGTGGATCATCATTTACAGTTGTTATTGAAATTGTGGCAATGTACCTTCCAGATAGCTTTCACTTAGGTGTTGTGACCCAAGAGGCATTGGGGAGATAAAAGTCCAGGAGCAAAAGGAGATAAATGCACCATACTAAATTTATTAATGCCCGAAAATTACAAAAATACCGTAGCCAAAATGATATGTACTGAGTCTTTTATAACAGTTTTCCAGGAGTTTCTGGGAAGAAGGTCTTCTGTGACTTTTTCTCACTTCAGGAAGTCAGAGTAAAATGGAAGGGGGGACTACTCCAGGGATCACTTGTGGCAGTCTGAAGGGCACAAGGGCACTCTACAAAAGGAAAAAAAAACATAACTATGCCCACTCCCCAATGCCATACAAAAATATATACCCTGGTTTAATTCTATCAAAAAATTATAAGCCATTCACCCGCAGTTCACAATTTCTATGTCTATTCTTTATTTGCCTTTAAATATTGATCATAACAATTAAAAAAAAATTAAACTATTTATTAAGAAAACTAAATCTGTAAAGAATAAAATAAAAATTAAAGTATAACAATATAGAAAGTTAAAATATATATATAAAAACATTAATTAATCTATCCCATCCCCCTTCCAAGCTAAACACTAAGACTCCTCTATCATAAAAGTAGAAAGGTAGGGTAAAAGGACAAACTTAGGCAAAGTGGACAAAATGTGGAGAATGCCTCTTACAGACACATCAACCAAACACAGTCACCATTCACTACATAGCCCCGCACACAGTGCTCTGATTGCTCTCAGGGCTTTAATCTCCGCAATTCTGGTTTGGATGTAAAGATTATCTTCTGCTGGAAAAGGATTGTGGGGAATGAGGATGCCAAAGAGTCTGCAAGGACTGGGTGACCAGATGAGCATTTCACTCTTCCTCACACTGAGTACATGAAAGGAATCAGGTCAGCCTTCTGTTATTTTTTAATTGGGCACACTCCCAGTATGCCCTGCCATTTGATGGAGCGTTCCTTTCTGCTCTGACTCTGTTGTCACCCCAGACTGAGCAGATATTCTTTGAGTGTCCTGTCCCTTTCTTGGGAAGCTTTGCACACATAACCTGTCCTGATTCCAGGAAGAGTGCGGTTGCTAACCTGTGTCCCTGGTACTCAGCATGGTTTTATATACACTGGGCTGAACTACTTGAGTGATTGATGAGCTGGAGATAGGTGCCCTAAATATGCTTGAGAACAGCTTATTTTCTTGCCGTGATCTATTCCTTTGCTCTGTGCATGCACAGCCTGATATGGGGTGGGAAGTGGTCAATGACCTCCATGGTACTAATCACTTTCTCATTCGAATATTTTTTCTGGACTGATGTTACCCGAGTTATCCACATTTCAAGAAATGATTGATTTCTCTGTCCCAGTTGAAGATTTTAGGTCATTGGATGATGCTGTTGGGTTCTTCTCTGGCAACCTCATTGCTGTGGCCCTAATTACTATTTCCAGTATGTCTTGCCATTTTGCATGCTGAAAGCATCCATGGTGCTCAGCCTAGTGTGAGATGGCCCTCAAACAGAAGCATTATCCTTACATGCACTATAACTTCTGCCCAAACGATTTAAATTTGTGTGAATTTCATCGAGCTAGGACTAGCTTCCTGTATGCTTCAAAGCAAGCCCACCACTCTTTCTGGTTGGCATACATGCCCCCACTTAACAGGAAGACCCCTCTTACAGGGGTGTAGAACTTAGCTCAAAGAATTCATGGCAAGGAGAATGGTACAACGATATCAGACCCCACATCCATGGCTGAGTCCTTTGCAACAGCTTTCTCCACATTCTCTAGCCAGGATTCTGCTCCACCAGCATTCAATGCAGTTTATGAACTCATTGAAAGCCACTAACTGGACTTTATCTCCAGAGGCAGAGAACCCTTCAATGACAGGTTTATATTGAGTGAGGCATTGCACTGTTTTCTTTGTGTTCAGAAGCATGGCATACATGCCATGCTTCAACACCTAGGTGAGCAAGGCATGACCTTTCTGTTAAATTTGTTCAAAAAGATCTGGGTAGAGGGTATCCTCCCATACTCCTGGTGAATCGCTACTGTGCTTGCTTTTTACAAACTGGGGAGAGATCACTCTATCCTGGCTAGTTTTCCCCCAATCTCTCTAATCTCCTGTGTGTGCAAGTTGATGGAGAATGGTAAGTGTTAGATTAGTCTTTTTCCTGGACAGCAGAGGCAACTTGTCTTTTGCATGCTGCAGCTTCCACAAGTTCCACTCCACAGTGAATGCTCTGCTCCAACTGGAAAATGCCGTCTGTGAGGCCTTCCTTCATAGACAGCACTATGCCACAGTGTTTTTTCAATCTGAAGGATGCCTATGATACCACATGGCAATACATTATCATGAAGACTCTACACACATGATAGAGGAGAGGTATTTAATGAGATAGATTAATATTTTGCCTTCTATGTTTTCCTTTTATTTCTTATTCTTTCTTTATTATCTTCATAGAGTTCCAACTTCTTTTCTTATAATTGCTTCTATCAATAACAATGTAGACTTCAAATCTATGTATACATATTTACAGTAATTGCTTTTATCATTATATTTAATTATCTATGTTATTTAATAAAAGGAGGCTCATCTGTCCTATCTGAAAAGGAAAGAGATGATGAGAAAAAAGTTTAATGTTTCAATAAACTAACCCCTTTTTCTCTTTCTTTCCTCTTTCCTTTCTTTATTTTATCCCATATGGATAAATCTCATCAACTTGCTGGTATTAGTTCCTTTTTTGTTAGACAATTCACCAGTAGATCTGAAGGTATCCATGAGATTTGGTCACTTCTCCATTATCTATTTTTTCTTTAATGCTTTGTATATGAGTACGAAGGTTTTTCTCACTTATCACCTTCATATTCTTCAGAGTTCTTTCCAGCAATTTACAATCCACAAAACATTTTATTTTTATGCTTAGTCCAGTTAGTTCCTTGATCAATTCCTTCAAGAATATTACAGCATCCACCATAACAATGTCTCAGCGGCCAACGTGGACCAAGCTACCCTTCTGTCTCTTGCCAGCTCAATGGGCTAGCTTTACCCTCCTCATTAGACCTGTTCAAAATGTCACATGTTGCAAACACTTTTGGGCCAAAGTTGTTTTTGTTCCACTAAAAAAGTAAAAGATTTGTGCCAAATTTTATTGTAATTGGACATTGCTTAGGGGTTCCCCACAAACCAACAATTTTTCAAAAACAAACAAAAAGGGAAACAAAAACTTAGCAAATATGAAAAAAGTTCTAATATATTTCCTTTGGCACACAGAGAAGTACAAATAGAATGACATCACTGAGAACTGAAACAAGACAAAAAACAGTTCCAAAAGGACCTCCTTGCTTTGTTCAGAGTCCGATCGCTTGGGCTTCAGTAGGGCTGCCTTGGAATGGCACACTTCCTCCTGTCATTGGCCATCACCTTCAGAAGTAACTGCTTCTGAGCTACTTCTTGAGTGATGGCTGCGTTGAAGGTGGCCATCAGGGCCACTCCCCGTTCAGCAACATTGTTCACCACCTTCACCTGGTTAATTGCCCTCTTTATCTTGCAGAAGAGAGGATCCTCCCTCCCAACTGGCGAGGTTCTTAGCCAAGAATGTGATCAGTTCCTCTCCTTGGTCCTGAGAGCAGGAGATCCAGCACCCTTCTTAACCGTGAACTGAAGAAGCTTGTTGGGATTGATGATGTTTCAGTCCCTTCCCCTCCCTCTTCATATGGACCGTGGAGGCCTTCTCTTCCTTTGTAGCCCTTTCATCGATGAGAGAGAGAGGCATCAAGTCTTCTGACATGTACCAGAGATGGCGCTTGAATGCCTTTAGGGCCACTTCAGCAACCCTCTTATTGGAGATTCCTCTGCAAAATTCCCTCATGAAGAGGAGATCGTTGTAGGGAACATGAGAAGGAACCATGGCATCGTTCCATGGAATAGTGTAAAGGAGGACAACAGAGAAGGACACCTCTTCCATGGCTCAAAGTTTGTGAGAAGTCAGCCAAAACTGAGATCTGAAGAGGAAAATATTGAGAGTATAGATTCTCTTTGACATCCATCTCACTTGATGAAACGCTCCTGGTGCCCTCATACTTTTTTGAATAACTTTTTTTAGTATTGTTGAAAAGATTAGTACTTTACAGCATTTGAAAGAGCTTTGTAAGCTGATTCCAATAATATATAATATTATGGGGTTTACCTTCAGAGTTTTTGAGATATAGCCCTCCAAAGTGTGGGACCCCACAGCCATGTCCAGAAATGGACACACCGTATCTCGAGAACCATTGAGTGTAGAGGAATAAGAGTGGCACTGTTGGAATCAGCATCAAAAACTCTCTTAGATGGCAAAATTCCAGACATGATGGTTCCAACCACTGGTTGATCTCACATGGAATGCCCCCGCCACTGTTTGCAAATAGAAACCATCGCACCTCTGAAAGGAAAAATGGGTATTGAAGTTCTCTGTTCTGTTACTGATCACAACTGAAAATGATAACTTTCAGTTGCCCAAACAACAAGTAATGTTCATACCAATTTATCACCAAAAGAATGAAGAAATTGGTAACCTCTAGACACCAAACAAACATTTACAAAGCCACTTGAATGACTGCCAACATCACCTCAATAATGGACCAGGTGGTGGCCACATGGAGGAAGAGGAGAATGTGTCACTCTGAGGGACCTTTATATCTTAACCGAACAAGTTCAAATTTTATGTGCACCTATACGACCCAAGTGGAACAAGAACAACATGTGGCCTGAAGTCTCCCACAACTTTTATATTTTCACAATATAAACTTGAACTGTCCTACCTCTCATTCATCCAGAATCTGATATGACCTCCCTGAGAACCTCCATCTTTGAGGTTACCCAATGAGGCCACTGTAAGGGGCATGACGATTTGCCTTCCTGGCTGCTGTGCTGACGAGACTCAGTGCTCCATCCAGCCCCAGCTTAGCCTTTTCTCCTCTTTTCTGACAGCATTTGTTTATACCCTGTTTCCTCACTTTTCCTACAACCTCTCCCGCAACTTTATCTGGTCAGCCACTAATTTCACAGATTAGATGCCAACCTGCTTCCTTTCACCCATCTCACCCAACTATCCTGGATCGGGGCTGAGGTGGAGTCGCCATGCTGATGGGCTGCCAGGTCACGAGGCGTGAGGAGTGGCCTCAAATGGCAGCAGCCAGTTCTACCGGCACTGTATTCACCCCTAACAGAGCAGGCTACTGTGTGGAGTGATGAGCGTTTGCATCCCATGCTATAAAAGGGGTCACCATGTCTAATGATGATTTGAAAAAAAATTAATACTCCCTCTCTACTTTCCCCTCAACTATCGTTGGAGCCACCCTAAGGCAGCACCATGAAAAAAAATGGAGGTCCCCCCTCTCTGTGCTTGCACAGGGAACCCCCCAAAATTCTTGTACCAGAGAGGAGGTTTACTTCTCTCTTTTGACTTGCTTTCTCTAGCGGCAGTCCCCCCTTTGTTTTCCAAGGGAACTGCCAAGAAGGCAGGCAGGCAGCCTATAATTGACCACTCCCAGTGGGAGCCGCGTGATAGGGCAAGGGAAGGCAGGGCCCCCTTTTGATGGAAATGGTCACAGAGGTGACCCAGCCCCAGATGATGGATCTTCCATGGGGTTGAACCCAGGCTCGGTGCCAAGCACAGAACCGTGGTCCCCGAGGCAAGGTTGAGCGTGTGATGTGAAAACAGGAAGAGGCCTCGAGCCCCACCTCTACACTCTTCGTCACATTTGACTGTGACAAGCTTCCTGAGTCGGTTCCTGCCAGTTGATATCGCTACCGTGTGAAGCTATTCGTTTGTGCCACTGCCGCAGAGGTACTATTACTGTCACCGCTTCAGCCATACTAATGGCTCTTGTAGGCGCGCAAAGTCGAGGTTACCCAAAGTCTGTGTAAGTTGCTCCAATGCCGCACACAATAAGTCCAAGTCGTGTGTGACCAAGTGTGTCAATTGCAGAGAGCCGCCACTGTTTCCTTGAAGCAATGTGGTCCGTATCTCCTTGAGAAGGAAATCCTGGCCATTCAGGCCCAGTATCATCTCATTTTGCTAGGCTAGGACTTGGTCCTGGCACCCTCATCTCTGCCTGGGACGTCTTATGCCTCAATGCTAAGAAAGACACCCTCTGCTCCATGCCTACGAGCACAGATGTTTTTGTGCCCATTCAGAACCCTTTTGTGGGTTTTACCCATCCTGGGTGCTCCCCTGACAAAGCTGGTGGCACAAATTGTTCACACCCAGGCCTGGCTAAAACCATGGCTCACTTCCCTTCCCTTAGCGTGAACGTTTCCCGTAAGGCGAAACGGCCGCTCGCCTCCACCAAGTCATTAGGCTCACAGGAGGCATCACCCCTGAAGTTGGTCATGAGGCCATCCTCCGGGGTTCCAAAAGCTGCTCCCGTAAAGTTGGACAGCACTAAACTAAGGAGCTTCATCTCCTTCGCCCACACCCAATGAGTGGCGCGGAGACGGTGGATCCTCCAAAAGAGGGACCTACGCCTCCGAAGGTCCCCTCCCCCGCCCGCCTAAGGTTTCGAGGCGAGGGAGGAAAAGACGCATGGCGAGCCTAACCTACCTCCCCCGACAAGTCCTCGAAGGCGACAGTGCATTGTCCGGCCAACAGCGCCCGTTCTGCCTCTAGGAAGTGTACACCCATTTCCTGGCCAGCTGGGAGGAGCTGCGAAGGCTTGTCTCGTCCCGTTCCCCGTTAGGTATCTTTTTGTAGGAGACCATGCTGGGCTCCTGCCCCCTGCCCACTCTCCCGGGGTATAAGGGTTTTGCACCTCATCACCACGGGATGGGGCCCAGGCAGAGGGATGCACAATTTACATCCAGATGTCTCGGTTCTTCTCTTTGCTTTAGATACCTCCTTTTAGGCAGTATCTGTGTAGCTGCACCTGTTTAGGAGGTATACTGTTATTTCGGTGTATATTCGACCGTTAGCCGACTATAACGCGGGGGCTTCCGCCGCGCCTTGGCTGGGTTGAGGAGGCCCTTTCTTTTGCTCTGAGATCTGAACAGTAGACACTCCCTCTGGGGAGACTACTTGATTAATCCCTTGGGTCAAGTCCTTGCCGACCTGATCGACGAGCTGGAGTTAGGTATCCTAAATATGGATGAGTTTACGCATTACTGCTCGAGAACCACTTCATTTTCTTGCCTTGATCTATCTTTGTGCTCTCTAAATGCACAGCCTGATTTTGGGTGGGAGGGGGTCAAAGACCTCCATGATAGTGATCAGTTTCCCATTCAAATATCATTTTCTGGGCCTCTTCCGCCTGAGAGCCCGCCCCAGCGGAGCTTGACGTGGGCGCGGTGGTCCGCATTTCAGGAAATGACTGATTTCTTTTTCTTATTTGAGAAGTTTAAGGTCGATTGATGAGGCCATTGAGTTCTTCTCCGGCAACCTCATCGACGTGGGCCAGACTATTCCTAGAACGTTTGGCCATTTTGCACGCCGATCACTCCCGTGCTGGTCAGCCAAGTGATTGTAAGTGCCCACCGCATTTCCAGGTTTGTGAATGGCACTAGGTTACCTATTGCCACCATAATCCTGAACTTCAACAGATTGGAACTGCCCAAGTATGTTAAGGCTGGCTATCTTAACATCCCAGTCAAGCCTACATTGAAAACCCACGGCGATGCTTCCATTGCCATAGCTTTGGCCATGTAAGAGAGTTTTGTAAACAGGCAAGGTTGTGTGTGAATTGTGGATCGGATTATCACAGGATGCCCTGTTTTCAACATCCATGCTGCCCTAACTGTGGTGGAGAACACCCTGCAACATCACAGTAATGCACTTTCTTTTTCTATTAGTGGGAAGTCATTGCCATTAGAAACAAGAACAGGGTCAGTTTTAAAGAGGCCAGAAGAAGAGTAAAGGAGATGTATGTCCAACCTGGTGTGAGCTTTTCTGATGCTCCACGTTCTACCAGGCCAAAGAAAGGGAGAAGCCAGAGACCTCCTACTGGTTCTCCTGTGCCTGACCAGATAAAAAGTCCTTCCCGTCCTAAACGTACATCTCCTTGTGATGAACACTCTTAGTCAGCACCTAACAGTGCTTCTGAGGTTACCAACAAGAAGAGGAACCTTCCATCCTCTCCTGGTTCCCCAAGGGTGGTTAAGCACCTTGCTACCACTCCAGAACATGTGGATGTTGATCATGTTGGTTCTCAGGTGGTATCCATTCCACCTCTGGATATTCACCCTGCCCCTAAAGGACGAAGGTCTTTTTCAGCTCCAAAGCCAGTTATCACTTCCCCCATCCTTGTTGATACTGCTTTGGAATTCCTTCGATTCCTGAATGAGAAGGAACCAACCTTTGCTCCTTCCCAGGAGCCAGCTGTTGTGAAGGTTACCCCCTCATCTGAGGAGGACTCTCAAAAACTGACTCCACATCCTTCTCTATCAGCATTGAATTCACAACTTTTGCCGATGTCCTCGCCACCGCCATCGCCAACCTCCAAGGTCTCTTCCCTAAATGGGAAGAGTTCAAGGTCCTGCTTAAAGATTACAATCCTGATTGTATTGCCTTACATGAGACTTGCTTGGGTACTCGCAGAGTACCCAACATTTTGGATTTTGTGGGATATTATAAGAAACCAGGAGAACTAATTCATGGTTCTTCTGTTTTATTAACAACAGGGTTACCCACAACCATCTCTCTCTTAAGACAGACCTGCAGGTGGTTGCTCTCTGCCTGTTTTCCAGTCACCATTATTTGGTCTGTTCGCTGTTACTTCCTCCTGGCATGGAAAGAGACAGCTGTTTTAGCTACAAAGTTAGCTAATTTAATTTCTCAACTCCCTCTTTGGCAACTTTAATGCTAGACACCCCATTTGAGGGGACCATGATAACAACCCTAGAGGAAATATGATTGGGAGATTTCTGGGCACTAAGGATGGCAGCGACACATCATTTCACATCCAGACGAACAGCTGTACTTGTGTGGACTTGTCTCTCTGTTCACCAAGCTGTAGAGCTGATTTTGACTGGGCAGTGGATCCTGACTTGCGAGGCAGTGATCCACTTTCCCATTGTAATAACACCATGTACAGGTAGTCCTTCCCCACCACCTAGCAAAAGATGGAATACTAAAATGGCAAACTGGCCTAAGTTCAGACACCTCTTTGAGCCATGATGGGTCTTTTCCTCATGTAAATATTGAAGTGGCTATTAATGATCTTCTAGCCCACATCATTCATACAGCTAATTCCTCCATCCCGCTCTCCGGCTCAACTCCTCGTAGATCACAATTGCCCTGGTGGTCTGCTGAATTCTCGATAGTTGTCACTGAATGTAAACAGGCTTGCCAACATTACCATCGGTGCCCCACGATGCTAAAGAAACTTGCTTGTAACTGAGCAAGGGCAGCACAGCGACACACCCCTAGCCGAGCTCAAAAGACCTCGTTGGATGGTTACATCACATCAATATGTTAGCAGACCCCTGTAGGCAAAATCTGGAAGAGAGTCAAAAAGCTATTGGGGAAATCCAATGGCTTTACAGCTCCCAACATTGTTCAGGCCGGAGAACTGTTGGGAGACTTGTCCCATATTTCTGATGTCTTGGCCAGATCGTTTGCTAATATTTCAAGGCCAGACAACTATTCCATCCAATTCCAGCTCTTTAGGCTCCAACAGGAGCAGCATCCTATCAACTCTATGGAGCCTAACATGGATAATGAGCCTTATAACCGGCTCTTTTCTATCCATGAGCTACATAATGCACTGAAGCTCTGTGGATCCACTGCACCCGGATTGGATGGCATTTCCTATGATATGATTAGAAATATGCATCCATCCCTCCTTTCACATTTGCTTGACATCTATAACTTCATCTGGATTAGGGGTTGCTTCCCTTCTATATGGAGGGAGGCTGTAGTTTTACCTTTCTGAAAACCTCATTGCCCTTACTAGTTGTCCATGTAAATTGTTTGGGAGGATGATAAATACAAGACTCATATGGTTTTTGGAGACGAACCATCTTATATCTCCCTCTCAATCAGGGTGCAGAAAAAAAACCCAGTACCATCAACATGCTTATTAGAATGGAGTCTTATATAAGAGATGCTTTTTCAAAGAGGCAGCATTCTGTTGCTGTTTTCTTTGATATTGAGAAAGCATATGATACCACTTGGAGGCGTGGTAACCTTAACCAAATCCATGATTGGGGCCTGCAGGGCTTTCTTCCCAGGTTTGTCAAGCAATTCCTCATGTGGCGCACACTACGTGTAAAAGTTGGAAATGCCCTATCAGAGCCTGTAGAGCAAGTTGAGAGTGTGCCACAGGGAAGTATCCTCAGTGTCACCTGCTTCTCTGTGGCTTCTGGAGCCTTCAAGTCCTCCCCTGTGTGGAGTCTCTATGCAGAGAACGGGGCTCTTCCTCTTACTTTTCACAGGCTCAAGTGTAACCTCAAATATTTTTTTAGACTTGAGCAATTACCATGGTCGCCAGTATATGAGTGCATGTTCAATTTGCAAACAGTGGCCTCATATGATAGATCTCCATCCCTGGCTCACCCCTTTGCTCTGTGCATGGCCGAGCACCCAGGTCATCTAAGGGAGTTTTCTGTTATTCCATTTTCATTACCGAAAATTCCCCATGGCTCATACCACCTGTAGTGATATGCAAGGGGCTTACTGGTAGGCCCAAGGATCAGTTCTTGCCTGTAGCCTTGAGAACCATGTATGATCAACACTCCTCCCACCATCGGCCTAGCACCTTTGTGTTCACCGATGGCTCCAAGTCATCAGACTGAGTTGGAGCTGCTGCTGTTTTCCCATCTCAGACAGCATTGGTTCGCCTACCAAGTGCAGCTTCTGTTTTCACAGCAGAACTTTTTGCCCCATTCTTGCTGCACTCTTTGTTATTGCTCCTATGCCATCTGGTTGTCTTACAATTTTCTCTGACTCCCTTAGTTCTCTGGAGGCACTGAGTGCTTTTGGTCCTAGCCATCTACTGGTTTTCAAGATCCAGCGGTGGCTTTTTTATCTTTCTCCTATTCATAAGATTTCTTTTTGATGGGTGCCCAGTCAGTGGGCATCCCAGGTAATGAAAGGGCAGATGCTGTGGCCAAGGAGGTGGCATCATTGGGTAACACTCATCAGCCCCAGTAACACTTCGTGATGTATATCCCCTCATAACCAAATATGTAGTTGGCTTATGGCAGAAGATGTGGAATGAGCTTCCTCCCACTAAGTTCCATTCCATAAAACCTTCAGTCCTCCCATGGCCACATACCATGAGACCACGTAGCCTGGAGGTTATTTTGTACCGACTGAGGATAGGTCATTGCTGCCTCACTCATGGGCACTTGATGGATGGGCAGCTCCCACCTTTGCATCCTGTGCGGGGTGCAGCTGTCCATCCTTCACATCTGTGTTCCCTTTTGAGAAATCTTAGGAGGAGGGTCTTCCCCTTCATTACTGGGCAGATGGCGTCCCAACATGTTTTGCCGGGCATCTGTCCGAGACTCTTGTCTCTTTTAGTGTGAATAGAATTTTTAAATTTTTAGAAGAATCTAATATTTTAGCCAAAATTTAATATATTGTTTCATGATTTTAAATTCTGTTCTTGTATCTATTGTTGATCCATCTATAATCTATGTTTTTATCCTTTGTCGACTTCTCAATAGTTTATTTTTGATATCCTTTTACACCCCTTAATGGTTTGAAATTCCTGTACTTCCATTCTATTGATCTTAATTTCATAGCTATATTTTTGTATATTTCCCAGATGTCTATATTTTTATTGAGAACACTCATGCAAATTGCCCATCCTTGAATTTGGCTGTGGGCTAGTCCGTTTGGGCTTTGCAGCATTTATTTTCGGCACTATTCATTCATTCACCACCCCGGCCTTTGCCTAGCAACTGGTTCCTTCTGCACTTTCCCCATTGAGAGCTTACTTGTCGATGCTGGGGAGATGCCACTCGCTCTGCTCCGTTCACAGTGCATTTCTTGCCTGTACACGTGAGCTCAGCGCCTTCCTCAGTCTTCAACAGCTCTCACTGCATTCGCAGCTGATCTCAATGGTGCCTATGCCGCCGAGAGACGCCAGTCATACCCTAAGCCCTTCAAGTTTAGGGCTAGGAAACTCCTTCTAGAGCTAGATATACTCTCTGGACAGTGGCACCCCTGGTTTTGTCCAGGACACCACCCTGGATTGTACCACCTCTGACCATTTGTCACTATGCCTTTGTTCTCAAAGCTTCTACAGTGCCAGGACTATTGCGTTGGGCCTTTTTGGAACACACTTCGTGTCACACTGAAATCGTGCCAGTGTATATGGATGGCTCCAAGTCCCAGAGTCGGTTTCTATGCCGTATCCCCT
Organism: Ceratothoa steindachneri; assembly: GCA_963969495.1. Taxonomy (NCBI): domain Eukaryota; kingdom Metazoa; phylum Arthropoda; class Malacostraca; order Isopoda; family Cymothoidae; genus Ceratothoa; species Ceratothoa steindachneri. Next base: position 53,417,479 of record OZ018327.1, read on the forward strand.
CTGTTTGATTTCAGTGGGGCTCTGCCAGGCGATGCGTCTGTCTTCACAGCCAAGCTGGTTGCAATACAATGCTCTGTGCGGGAGATTACACGACATGCCCGGTTCGGAGACCAGATTGTGATTTATAGAGAATCACAAAGCACCCTGACTCTTGAGTGCTCTCGGGGCATTGGAATCTCTGCATCCCCTGGTTCGCGAGATTGTTGATGCCACGGTTTGGGTGAGCCACGCAGATTTCGAGATTATCTTTTGCTGGGTTCCTGGACATGTAGAATTGCAGGGAATAAGCGCGCCAAAGTGTGTGTGAGGATTGGCCAACCAGACCAGCGCTTTGCACTTCCTCGCACTGATTACATAGCAGGAATACTGGTAGCTCTCCGGCAAAGAAGATGGGAGAGTTGAGGGGAACATAAAGTTGCGTGTCATTCCACCGCGATTGTTCCCATGGACCTATCCTGCTATGTCACAACAGTTTTAGGTTGTTTTCTGTCGACCTTGCATTGGACACACTCGCAGGATGCACCGCCATTTGATGAAGCACTCGCCTGCACTATATTGTGATGACTGCGTTGTCCCCCAGTGTTCAGCACATTTTTGTTGAATGTCCGAGTTTGGGTGATCTCCGCATACGTTACATGTCCTGGTACCATGACAAGTGGGTCACTACCACTTGTTCCTTGTACTCAGGACAAGTTCGTGCACACTAACTTGTGGACTTTACGACTTTTTGCATCCTCCACCCTGTTTGATTGTTTTTTAGGTCGCATGTTCCTGCATTGGGGGATGTCAAGCCTACCCCCAATGCTGGAGCCCGCTTCCTTGTTGCCTTTTTTTCCTTTTGTCATTTTTAAGCCTTTTTTTATTATCATTATTTCCTAGTAGTAGGCTTGTGTGAGTACAGCAACTTATGCCCCTATTAGGCAGTCGCCAGACGGGCTCCTAAATTAAAAAAAACAACAACTAAACAATGAGGCATCAGAGAAACACCATATTTTGCGCCCGCGCCAAGATACTACTAAATGCTGCATTAAAAGATTATTATTTGTACTAACAAAATAGAGTGAAAAATTAAATGTATTTGTGCATATTCATAAATACAATAAATAGGCTACTTTCAAATATATTTGAATACAATAGGAATAATGTATTCATAAATTTACCTGAATACTTAAAAATGCTGTATTCATGAATACGAATACCTCAACCCTGGTTCCAGTACAGTGGCAAGTATTGTTGCTATTTTCTGTCAAAGAATCCTTAGGCAGTATTCATATCACACTACTCAAACCAAACAAAATGCCCACAGAAGCTGCATCATACAGACCCATAACATTACTCGGCACACCATCCAAAGTCATAGAATGCCTTCTCCTACGCAAGATAAGATCACATATTCCACTGTTATGCACACAACATGGCTACAGACCGGACCACTCAACCACAACACTACTCACCAATCTCACACAAACAGTACAAGATGGCATCCACTTCAGTCAACCACCACACAGATCACTGCTAGTAACAATAGGCATAGGTAAAGCACTTGATGCCATCTTCAGACGATTCCTCATTAACAAAATTTACAACACTACACAACATTAAACACTGGCTAGCCAACTACCCATCAGGAAGACAATCATTCATATACTACAATAGCAAGTCATCACTATTAGAAACTTCCCTAATGGAGTCCCACAAGACTCTGTCCTAAGCCCCACACTTTTCAATTTATACATGCACAACATACTAGCACCACCAAACAACATGCACATATCATCATATGCAGATGACCTAACAATCATATCAATACACACTGATGCAGACACATGCTCCACACAAGTTCAAGCCCATATTACACAACTAGAAAACTAGTTAGCACAAAATAGACTAAAAGTAGCACCCACCCACAAATCCGCTAGTACACTTCTCACAAGTCACAACAAAGAACATCAACACAGACCAACAGCAACATTGAACACCTCCACAATACCCCCCACACTTGAAACAAAAATACTTGGAATCACATGCAATATATCCATGTCATTCGCAGCACACATAAACAACATAATCACAAAATGCAGGCCAAGACTTAACACACTTAGAGTACTAACAAGTACAACTTTTAGACAACACAAAGAAACACTTATTCTAGTATACAAGCAACACATACAGTCCATAATAGACTATGTCAGCAAGCAATGCAAACAGCCCCTGTCACTATCTATGAAACCACACACCCACCCACAGATACATAGTAAACACACCACACAGATATTACACAAACATCTTAAGTACCATACCACAACCTGCAAATGTAACAGTATAAAAAAACATATTCATACACACCTCATCAGGTAAGCACTGAACAATCTCCCTCGCAACAAAATACTCAACACTCCCCACCTGACATAAGCAGCACAGAAATGCAACTCTCGCGGTTGGAGAGGGTACATCTTACATGACTTCACTGTGGACACCGCCGGTCCATAAACGCCTACAAACACTGCATAGACAACACTCATACAGATCTTTCTGCTCTGCCAATTTAGTCCCCACGCAGTCACACATCTCATAGCAGATTGCCCTAACTGGCAGCTCTCAGATAACACCACAACATTTCATGTGTCCATCAGTTATGGTCGGATCCAGTCAGTGTGGTGTCCTACCTGCATGATGCAGGCTTCCTGGAATGACAGAGCTCGGGGAACCACCATCACAACAACAGCAACAACTGTTGTAGGATTGAATCCTTGGAGGAAGCAGGTCTCCCTCACAATCTTGAACATGCTTTGTAGATGATGTGTTGCTGTTTTGTTTCCTCTTTATCTTTTATTTTATTTGTTTTTATTTTTGACTGACATGAGGGCATGATCACCCTGCAGTGTGCGCCAAGGCACCTCTTAACCAACCAACTTCTACAATTTTGCATAAAACTTATAGCATGAATTTGCATGAGAATAAAAATGTTTTTAGCTATTAGAGGAATGTAAGAAGAGAGAACAGAAATAAACTAGTAAACAATATATGGTAGTGGGGTATGTTATGCAAACGGTTTCAAAACCAGGCAAAAGTTAGAGCGATCATGTGAATGAATTTTCAGAGTGGCATTAAGTTGATATTGTATGTAATGGGTGTGAATTGAGTGAGTTTATAAGGGGAGTGCTTGAGCTTTACAAGCTCTGGGATCAACTCTGCATGGGAAAATGCCACCCCATAGCTATTAAGACACAATTTAATGGCTAAAAGATGTGTGGTTATGTTTGAAAGAGGATAATGGGGTAAGGATGGGTCAGTAGTTTTTAGTGGTTTTTACCAACTTCACTTTGGTTGCAAGAGTGATTACAATATAATTTTTTTTTAGTTGATTAATGATTTATTTCTTGTTTCAGGTCCTTCTCCAAATGAAGGATACATCTGTCTTTGGAGGAACTGTGGGTTCACCACCCATTCCAGGGCTGAGTTAGATAGACATATATACTTTCATGCTTTCCATGCTAAAATCAAAGGCATTGGAGAGAGAGTTTGTGAAATTCACAATCTTGAGGTAAGTTAAAAGTTTTAATTTTGATAAGATTCCAAAAAATTTATTCTGCCTTGTTATTGAGATATCTACTATGATTGATTTTATTTTCCCTCAGTGCACAATGGATGATCAGAGCCATAATGTGATCCCAGAAATACCAGAACCCTTTCAATGCATGTGGGAAAGCTGCAACTTTAACTTCACTTCAGCTCAGGACTTTTACTGGCATGTTCATAGCCATGCCATCTCTGTTGAAGGCAAGAAAAAGCAATTTAAATGTAACTGGAAGGGTAAGAGTGAGTTTGGTTTGTTAAACAGCCTTGAAATGCAGGAAATGTGGATAAGATGAATACAATTGGGGTCTTAGATAGGTATTGTACTTTGCCTCCATACCTCTCTTTTCAGTGAAGTGGGTGGTCCTCAAGAATGCCACAATGTACCCCGAGTGTATCCACAGGTCCCTTAGTGATGTAATAGTGTGTGAGATCAGGGCACTGTTGGTCTTTGTGTGGTTTTTATTCTGTGTTTGTATTGTTGTAATATGTTTGTCCAGTTTGTAGTTGGGATAGGAATACTCTGTGTTTTCTGTGAATGGATTTTCTTGTAGGAGTGGATTTATGGGGATTTGCTCATTTAGGATATGGATATGCACAGCAATGCATAGGTGTTTGTGAGTTTGGATTGTGTGGATGTATTTTATTAAAGTGTGGTTTGTGGTACAGGGAGGGGGGGTTATTGAGCTGAGCTTGGAAGTAGGGTGCTGTGTGTAATATATCTATTAATTATATATATTATCAATTATAGTTACCTATATTGTGAGCAACAATTAACTACACTCACCATAGATAATGTGACATGTCCGATGTAATATTATGTATAATATATCACTTAGTTATGAGGTATGGTACAGTTGTTGTGCCTATATTTTTGTTTAAGTAGGTCATTGTTAATCTTTATAGAGTAGGTGATGGGTGTAGACTGATTGGGTATTTCTACAGGACCTTGAGAGGACACCTAGTATCAAAGTACCAACAACAAGATTATAGTCAACCGCAACAATGGATCATGTCATTACACTGAGGATTTTTTTCTCTGGGTTGTGGTGGTTCGGGTTTGTTGAGTTTTGTGCTCTTTTGAAATGTTGGGTTCCAATCATGTCTAAGTGTACTTTGGTGGGTAATATGTTGGTTTCATCATAGGCGTGAGATTGGTTTGTTTTTGTGCATCATGTGATGACTGAATGCATTTTAGGCAATTTGGAGCTGTTTGGAGTGGATGTTTTTGAGTGTTGGGTGCCAGGCTGCTGCAATGTAGTTTAGAGTTGTTCTTATGAATTGTTTGGTGAGAGTTTCCTTCTGCTGCCCAAAGGTACTGTTGGCTTCTGTTTTGATGGTGGTAATTTTCTTTGTAACTTTATCTGGGTTGTGTGAGCTTTGAAAGTCATGTGGGTGTCAAGTGTGATGCCTAGGAGGGTGGGGGTTTGTTCAGGGAGAATGCTTGTCCATTTAATTTAATTGTGGGGTGTGTGTTTTTCATGGTTGCTGGGGGTGAAGTGTTATTGATGATTTGGCTGCGGATGCTCTCATCCAGTTTTTGTGTAATCCATTGTCCCAGTTATTAATTAATATCTGGCAAAATAATAATGGCAGGCACTTGCACACTGTGCAATTGTTTGTGCCGTGGCATGACTCATAGCTGTGTGGCCAGCAAGTGTGATGTCACAGTCGGTGGTGTAATAGCAGTGGCAATGTTATTTTGTGAAAGAGATGTCATCTGCATAGGTAATCATGCTGAGGATTGTTGATTGATGCTGTGGTATGTTGTGAGTGAAGAGGTCGAAGAGAATGACTGCAGGAAACTCTGTTGTGGAGTTGTTTAATGTGTGATTTGGGGTTTATGTATTTCTTCACCTTGTCTGGCTAAGAATAAGTTTGTGAGCCATTTGAGACCTTCAGGATCTTGTGTGCTGGCATGTGTTTGGGTATTGTGTTGAAAGCTTTGTTTATCTTGATTGCTGTGACGATGATGTTTGCAAGGGAGCATTGTTGGTTGAAACCATTTGCAATGTATTGTGTGAGGTTTGTAATCATTGGGAAGCGTTTCCAGCCAGGTTATTGAAAGAAGCCTAGTCTTCTGATATTTAGATCTAGGGCAATCAGAACACAACCAGACCTAAGCCAGCTTTAGAAGAGAGCTACTTCTCTTTTGAAGAATTCCCATCAATCTCTGAAAACACACGAATTTTCCTTTTCAAACTTTCTCTAAGATGAGGATTTTCCTTCCTGTCCTTTATGTGATCTTCAACTAATTTCCTTCCTAATGTTCTCAAACTGTTTTTTCTTAGGATTTTAAGCATGTTTTGCATTAACTAACTAATTATATAGGAGTTAATACTAGAATATTTAACATGGCATAAAATAGTGAAAGGGGCCATCTTCTTGTTTTTCTGATAACATTGTATATTTCACATAATTGGTCTACTGTATTAACACCACCTTTCCTACAGTTGTAGAATGATATCATTTCTGGTTTTCTGTTTCTTTCTCTATTGTATTGCTATGATGCATTGAGCTTAAGAACAATACAGCTTTACCATTCTTCTTTGGCAAATAGGAAGTCAAAGTGGTTTTCTGTTTTTTTTTAACCCGAACAAGCTAATTTTTGGAGAACTATGTTTTCAAAAATTGAGGAAGTATTTCCTTTTTAATTTTTATAATTGTTCCAATGCCTGTTAATTTATAGTCTTCTAAAATGTCAAGAGAAAGTGGAATACTAATGAACCAATTATCAAAGGTAATGTTTCTTGAATTTCCGCCAATATAATTAACCATACATCTTGGGGCCCTTCTTTCAATGCGTGTATTAATATCATCAAACCCCAAGCATAAAAGTAAAAATTTTAAAGCTTTAAAGAAGCATAGTAGAGCAAAAAATGTCACTATCTGTGCCATAAGTTACCCAGAATTCCTCTAAATTCATTCTGTTTGCACGATAAGTTCCCAATAAATAAAGTAGATCTATAACAGCTTTCATTCAGCACAATTAGTGAAATTTTCTTTTGTTTTTACTTTTTATTTATTTTGTATTTCTTAAATTCAAATATTAGTGAATTTTACTATTTCATTTAGAATTTCATCACTAAAAAACCTTGTCCAAATTTTCGCAATTTCCACACAATTGACTATTTTCCACCCTTTAGGGCCAGGAGAAATGTTACAAATGTTGTGAGAGAGTGTTTCCTTTTGAAGATGAGGTAGATCAAGATTCCATTTCATTGTTCCATCTTTTCCAATAAACAAATTTAGGACTTGCTTTTCATCATCAATACCCCGTAAGGGGCGCGGCGATTTGCCATCCTGGCCGCCGTGCTGACGGGATCCAGCGCTCCGTCCGGCCCCAGCTTAGCCTCTCTTCCTTCCTTCAGATAGCCCGATTTCTCCCCTACCTTGTCGCTTTTCATACAACCTCTCCCACAACTTTCTCTGGTCAGCCTCTAATTTCAAAGGGTAGAATGCTGACCTTCTTCTCAAGCCAACCACCCCGGATCGGGGCTGAGGGGGGAGGGGACATTGTCCCCTAACCCCTGAGCTCCGGTTCGGGATGGGGGTTTTTTAACAACCTGCTTCATCCCCACCCATACCTTCCTCACATCCCTTTTCCTCTCCTCTTCACAACCTATATTTTTTACGCCGTGTCCAAGGTGGAGCCGCCATGCCGATGGACTGCCAGGCCACCAGGCGGGAGGGGTGGTCCCGAATGGCGGCGCCTGGCTCTGCCGGGCTTGTAAGCACCTCTCGCAGTGCGGGCTACTGCGAGGGGTGATGAGCTATTGCGTCCCGTGGCAAAAATAGGGTCACCATGCCCATAGATGAACAACAAAAAAAAAACCCCAAACCCCTTTAACTCCCCCTTGCTCATCGACGGAGCCGCCCTTGGGCAGCTCCACCGAAAAAATGGAGGTCCCCCCCCCTGTGCTTGCACAGGGGACCCTCCATATTTCTCTAACCGGAGAGGAGGCTTACTCCTCTCCTTCGCCTACGGGTGCAGGGGACTCCCCCTCACCCCCTTCTCTGGAGGTGCTTTCGGGCACCTCCCTTTTCCCAGCGGCAGTCCCATCTTTTCTTTTCAAGGGGACTGCCAAGAAAGCCAGCAGGCAGCCCTTAGCCAGCCGCTTCCCATCAAAGCGGCTCGGTAGGGCAAACCCCCTTAGGGGGGAGAGGGAAGCCAGGCCCCTTCGGTCGCTTCCCTCAAAAGACCTGCTGGCAAGAATTTTAAACCTTGCCGGGGTCAAGGCCTGTGCCTCCCCATACAAGACTGGCGACACTGCCAAGGGGACCTGCGATGTCCTGGGAGGGGATGGCCAATTGGAGGCCCCTCCTGTGATAGACATGGTCCTTGAGGAGACCCAGCCCCAGACGGTAGGGCCTTCCATGGGGGGGAATTCGGGCTCGGCGCCAAGCACCGAACCCGAATCCGCCCCTATGCAAGGTCCTCCTCAAATGGCTGAGGGCTCCGAGGCAGTAGAAGGAGGGGAGGGATCTCCTCCGACAGGTGCCCCTACGACAACCAGGACCTTCTCCATTTCGGAGAGGGACCTGGCTGAGGCTGGTCCATCTGGCCTGGGGACTTCTGCCGGCGGAGGTGAAAAGCGGGTTCATTCCCCGCCCTCCTCTCCGAAAAAGAAAAAGACTAAAAAGACCAAAAAGACTCGGGGCTCCTCTCCATCCGCGGGGGCTGCGGGGACGGATGGGTCTGCTGCCACTCTGGCAAGCGACCAAGCCAAGATCGGCACATCCGCCCCCTCTGCCCCCCCGGTTGCGGAGCCCCTGACAAAGAAGACTACTACCAAGAGTGCACAGGGCGGAGCCTCGATGACATCGGGGCCCCTGATTCAGAGGTTACCTGGCGTTTTCGAGCCCGCTGGCTTCAAACGCTTCCTCGTTATTCGCTCCACTGATGGCACCATGTTGTCCAAGGGCAACATGATCCATCAGCGGAGAGGATTAGCTAGTGCAATTGGTAGAGAGCCGAAGGTAACCCGTTTCTCGGACGGGAGCCTTCTGGCGAATGCGGCGAATCCCGCCGAGGCGGCCAGGATTAGTGCTCTTCGGACACTTCATGGCACCCCGGTGAGTGTGACGCCGCACTCTACCATGAACTTTGTGAAAGGAGTAGTTTATGCGAGGGAACTCGTTGACTACTCCATTGAAGACATCACCTTAGAGCTGGCCGACCATGGGGCGGTCAAGGTCGAATGTGTGATGAGAAAACAGGGAGGGGCCTCGAGACCCACCCCTACACTCTTCGTCACGTTCGACTGTGACAAGCTCCCTGAGTCGGTGCGTGCCGGTTGGTACCGCTACCGCGTGAAGGCATTCGTGCCACTGCCGCGGCGGTGCTATTACTGTCACCGCTTCGGCCATACGAATCGCTCATGTAGACGTGCAAAGTCGGGGTCACCCGAAGTCTGTGTAAATTGCTCCAAGGTCGCACACGATAAGTCCAAATCGTGTGTGGCCAAGTGTGTCAATTGCGGAGAGCCGCACCCTGCTTCTTCGAAGCAATGTGGTGCATATCTCCTTGAGAAAGAAATCCTGGCCGTTCAGGCCCAGGATCGACTCTCATTCCGCGAGGCAAAGGACTTGGTCCTGGCGCGCCCGGCTCTGCCTGGGACGTCATATGCCTCAATAGTTAGGAAGGCACCCTCTGCTCCCGGCCCATCCAGGCCAACGAGCACGGTTGTTTCCGCCCCCATTCGGAGCCCTTCTGCGGGCTCTACCCAACCCGGGCGCTCCCCTGGTAAAGCTGGCGGCAAAAAGGGCTCATACCCTGCACCGGCTAAAACCAGGGCTCCCCCCTCTTCCCCCAGCGTGACCGTTTCCCGTAAGGCGAAACGGCCACGCGCCTCCACCGAGTCGTTAGACTCACAGGAGGCAACACCCCTGAAGATGGTCGCTAGGCCATCTTCCGGGGTTCCTAAAGCTGTCCCCCGAAAGGAGGACAGCAACAAAGGAGCTTCGGCTCCTTCGCCCACGTCCCGAGGTGGAGCGAGTGACTCGGAGACGGAGGTTCCTCGAAAAGAGGGCCCCCCGCCTCCGAAGCCGCAACGCCCGCCTAAGGTTTCGAGGCGGAGGGAGGAAAAGACTCGCATGGCGAGCCCAACCTCCCCCAATAAGTCCTCGAAGGCGACAGCGCCTTCAGCGCTTTGTCCGGCCAACAGCGCCCGGGGTTCTGCCCCCGGGAAGCGTACGGCCATTCCCGTGAGGGTCTTCAATTCGAGGAGGGCCCCCGCGTCTCCTCCGAGCTAGGCCTGGAGGGCATATTCCTTCAATGGAATTGCCGTGGACTCCGGGCCAACTGGGAGGAGCTGCGGAGGCTCGTCTCGTCCCGTTCCCCGTTAGCTATTTTTTTGCAGGAGACCATGCTAGGTGCGTGCCCCCTCCCTGCCCTCCCGGGGTATAAGGGTCTTGCGACCCCACTACCACGAGATGGCGGGGCAGGGGGATGCGCGGTTTACACCTGGCATGATGTCTCCGTTCTTCCTTTCACTTTAGATACCTCCTTTCAGGCAGTGGCTGTGCAGCTTCACCTGGATAGGAGGTATACTATCATTTCTGCGTACATTCCACTGTCAGCTGACTTCGACGCGTGGGACTTCCGCCGCGTCGTGGCACGGTTTCCGAGGCCCTTTCTCTTGCTTGGAGATCTGAATGGCAGGCATCCTCTCTGGGGAGATTACTCCATAAATCCCAGGGGACAAGTCCTTGCCGATCTGATCGAAGAGCTTGAGATGGGTGTCCTAAACGTGGATGAGTTTACGCATCACTGTCCGAGAACCGCTTCATTTTCTTGCCTTGACCTATCTTTGTGCTCTTCGGATGCACAGCCTGATTTTGATTGGGGGGTGGTCGATGACCTCCATGGTAGTGATCACTTTCCCATTCAAATATCATTTTCAGGGCAACTGCCGCCTGAGAGACCACCTCGGTGGTGCTTGGCGCGGGCGCGGTGGCCTGCATTTCAGGAAATGACTGAATTCTCTATCTCAGTCGAGGAGTTTAGGTCGGTAGATGATGCCGTTGAGTTCTTCTCTGGCAACCTCATCGCCGTGGGCCTGACTACTATTCCTAGGACGTCTGGCCGTTTTGCACGCCGACCACTCCCATGGTGGTCGGCCGAGTGTGAGACGGCCCTGAAACAGAAGCGTTATGCCTACATGCGCTATAAGCGCCGCCCGAACGATTTCACTGTCGCTGAATTTCGTCGGGCTAGGGCTAGGTTCCGGTATATTTCGAAGCACGCCCGCCGCTCTTCTTGGCGGGCATACGTGTCTTCACTTAACGGGAAGACCCCTCTAGCTGAGGTGTGGAAGCGAGTCAAAAGGATTCGGGGCAAGTTCTCGCAGGACCCCCCTCCCGTTCTCCAGGAGAATGGGACCGCAATCTCGGACCCCGCGTCCGTGGCGGAATCCTTAGCGACCGCTTTTTCCGCATTCTCTAGCCGTGATGCTGCTCCGCCAGCATTCAATGCACGTCGTGATGTCGCGGAAGGCCGCCGGCTGGACTTTACCTCCAGAGGCGGAGAACCCTTCAACGACAAGTTTACTGTGAGTGAGTTGCGCTCCGCTCTCGCTTCGTGCGCGGACACCGCCCATGGTCCGGACGATGTCCCGTACGCCATGCTTCGACACCTGGGTGAGCGAGGCATGGCCTTTCTGTTAGATTTGTTCAACAGGATCTGGGTGGAAGGTCTTCTCCCAGACTCCTGGCGAATCGCTACTGTGCTCGCCTTTCGCAAGCCGGGGAGAGATCACTCTACTCCGACCGGTTTCCGCCCAATCTCTCTAACCTCTTGCGTGTGCAAGTTGATGGAGAAATTGGTAAATGTTAGATTAGCCTATTTCCTGGACAGCGGAGGCCATCTGTCTTCTGCACAGTGTGGCTTCCGTAAGTTCCACTCCACGTCGGATGCTCTGCTCCGACTGGAAAATGCCGTCTGCGAGGCTTTCCTTCGTAGACACCACTACGCCACGTTGTTTTTTGATCTGGAGAAGGCCTATGATACCGCATGGCGATACGGTATCATGGAGACACTCCACACGATGGGGGCGAGGGGACGCCTCCCAATGTTTATATCTGAATTTTTGCGAGATCGTCGATTCCGCGTACGGGTGGGGGGAGCCCTCTCCGGCCCAAAGGAGCAGGAAGAGGGTGTCCCGCAGGGAAGTGTCCTCAGTGTCACACTCTTTGCCCTGAGCATCAACGGCATCACCTCGGTGCTGCCGGAAGATGTTCTCGCTACGCTCTACGTGGACGACCTTTCGATCTCTTTTGGCGCGGCCCAGATGCCAACTCTGGAGCGCCGACTCCAACAGGCATTGAACCGCGTCTCTCGCTATGCCGAAGCGCACAGGTTTCGGTTTTCTTTGGCCAAGACTAAGGTGGTGCACTTCTGCCGCCACCCACGGCTTCACCCCGACCCAGATTTGTTTCTTAATGGGGTGCGCCTGGATGTGGTTGAGTCGCACCGTTTCCTTGGTCTTGTATTCGACCGACGCCTCACCTGGGAGGCTCACATTCGCAGCCTTAGGGTCTCTTGTACCCGCGCCATGGACATTCTCCGTTCCGTGACGTTCAGCGCTTGGGGCGCTGATAGGGCTACCGCCTTACTTTTTTATCGATCCTTTGTTCGCTCGAAGCTCGACTACGGATGCGAGTTTTATGCATCCGCAGCCGAGCGTTTATTGCGGAAGTTGGATTCGATCCACCACACCAGCCTTCGCCTTGCGACCGGTGCCTTCCGCACTTCCCCCATTGAGAGCCTGTTGGTCGATGCTGGGGAGATGCCACTCGCTCTGCGCCGCGTGCAGTGCATCACTCGCCTGTACGCGCGAGCCCGGCGCCTCCCTCAGTCGCCAACAGCTCTCACTGCATCCGCAGCTGATCTCGATGGTGCCTATGCCGCCGAGAGACGCCAGTCATACCCTAAGCCCTTTGGGTTTAGGGCCAGGAAACTCCTTCGAGAGGTAGATATAGCTCTCGGGCCGGTGGCGCCCCTGGTTCTGCCCAGGACGCCACCCTGGAGGGTACCACATTTGGCTATTTGTCGCCACGCCTCTGCTCCCAAAGCTTGTACTGCGCCGGGAGTATTGCGTTCGACCTTTTTGGAGCACACATCGTGTCACGCTGGTACCGTGCCAGTGTATACGGATGGCTCCAAGTCCCAAGAGGGGGTCGGCTTCCACGCCGTATCCCCTCTGTTTGAAGTCAGCGGGGCTCTACCAGGCGCTGCGTCTGTCTTCACGGCCGAGCTGGTGGCAATACACCACTCGGTACGGGAGATTACGCGACGTGCCCGGTTCGGAGAACGGATTGTGATTTATAGCGACTCACAAAGCGCCCTGAGTGCTCTCGGGGCATTGGAATCTCCGCATCCCCTGGTTCGCGAAATCCGTGACGCCACGGTTTTGGCGAGCCGGGCAGATGTCGAGATTATCTTCTGCTGGGTTCCTGGACATGTAGGAATTGCGGGGAATGAGCGCGCCGATGAGGGCGCCAAAGAGTCCGCGAGGACTCTGCGACCGGACCAGCGTTTCGCTCTTCCTCACACTGACTACATGGCAGGAATACGGGCAGCTCTTCGGACTGCTTGGCAAAGAAGATGGGAGACGGTCGAGGGGAACTTAAAGTTGCGTGCCATTGCGCCGCGACTGTTCCCATGGACCTATCTCCCAATGCCGCAGCAGCTTCAGTTTGCTTTTTGTCATCTCCGATTCGAGCCCACTCGTGAGACGCATCGCTATTTGATGGAGCGCTCGCCTGCGCCCTATTGAAACGACTGCGTCGTCCCCCAGACTGTTTGGCACATTCTTGTCGAATGTCCCAGTCTGGGTGATCTTCACGCACGATACCTGTCCCGGTACCGGGATGGGCGGGGTCGCTACCGCCTGTCCCTTGTACTCGGGACGAGTGCGTGCACTTTGACTGGTGGACTTGCTGACTTTTTGGGGGAGGCCGGCCTTCTCCCTATTATTTAAGCAAGGTTTGTGTTTTGTTTTGTTTTAGGTTGCACTCTCCTGCACCGGGGTGAGGGGGATCTCCCCCCGCTGCCGGAGATTGCTTCGATTATTAAGTTTTTCCAATTTATATTGATTGTTAAGTTTTCATATTTTAACTTTAAAGTAGCCTAATTCTAGGGTGTCGTGTTTTCCGGCGACTTATGCCCAAGTGGGTAGTTGCCAGATGGGCTCTATAAAAAAAAAAAAAAAAAAAAAATGCAGGAAACTCTGTTGTGGAGTTGTTTAATGTGTGATTTGGGGTTTATGTATTTCTTCACCTTGTCTGGCTAAGAATAAGTTTGTGAGCCATTTGAGACCTTCAGGATCTTGTGTGCTGGCATGTGTTTGGGTATTGTGTTGAAAGCTTTGTTTATCTTGATTGCTGTGACGATGATGTTTGCAAGGGAGCATTGTTGGTTGAAACCATTTGCAATGTATTGTGTGAGGTTTGTAATCATTGGGAAGCGTTTCCAGCCAGGTTATTGAAAGAAGCCTAGTCTTCTGATATTTAGATCTAGGGCAATCAGAACACAACCAGACCTAAGCCAGCTTTAGAAGAGAGCTACTTCTCTTTTGAAGAATTCCCATCAATCTCTGAAAACACACGAATTTTCCTTTTCAAACTTTCTCTAAGATGAGGATTTTCCTTCCTGTCCTTTATGTGATCTTCAACTAATTTCCTTCCTAATGTTCTCAAACTGTTTTTTCTTAGGATTTTAAGCATGTTTTGCATTAACTAACTAATTATATAGGAGTTAATACTAGAATATTTAACATGGCATAAAATAGTGAAAGGGGCCATCTTCTTGTTTTTCTGATAACATTGTATATTTCACATAATTGGTCTACTGTATTAACACCACCTTTCCTACAGTTGTAGAATGATATCATTTCTGGTTTTCTGTTTCTTTCTCTATTGTATTGCTATGATGCATTGAGCTTAAGAACAATACAGCTTTACCATTCTTCTTTGGCAAATAGGAAGTCAAAGTGGTTTTCTGTTTTTTTTAACCCGAACAAGCTAATTTTTGGAGAACTATGTTTTCAAAAATTGAGGAAGTATTTCCTTTTTAATTTTTATAATTGTTCCAATGCCTGTTAATTTATAGTCTTCTAAAATGTCAAGAGAAAGTGGTATACTAATGAACCAATTATCAAAGGTAATGTTTCTTGAATTTCCGCCAATATAATTAACCATACATCTTGGGGCCCTTCTTTCAATGCGTGTATTAATATCATCAAACCCCAAGCATAAAAGTAAAAATTTTAAAGCTTTAAAGAAGCATAGTAGAGCAAAAAATGTCACTATCTGTGCCATAAGTTACCCAGAATTCCTCTAAATTCATTCTGTTTGCACGATAAGTTCCCAATAAATAAAGTAGATCTATAACAGCTTTCATTCAGCACAATTAGTGAAATTTTCTTTTGTTTTTACTTTTTATTTATTTTGTATTTCTTAAATTCAAATATTAGTGAATTTTACTATTTCATTTAGAATTTCATCACTAAAAAACCTTGTCCAAATTTTCGCAATTTCCACACAATTGACTATTTTCCACCCTTTAGGGCCAGGAGAAATGTTACAAATGTTGTGAGAGAGTGTTTCCTTTTGAAGATGAGGTAGATCAAGATTCCATTTCATTGTTCCATCTTTTCCAATAAACAAATTTAGGACTTGCTTTTCATCATCAATACCCCGTAAGGGGCGCGGCAATTTGCCATGCTGACGGGATCCAGCGCTCCGTCTGGCCCCAGCTTAGCCTCCCTTCCTTCAGATAGCCTGTATTTCTCCCCTACTTCGTGGCCTTTCATACAACCTCTCCCACAACTTTCTCTGGTCAGCCTCTAATTTCACAGGGTAGATCCTGACCTTCTTCTCAGCCAACCGTCCCAGAGCTCTGGTGTCTGGTGGTTGGTTTTTAACAACCTGCTTCATCCCCACCCATACCTTCCTCACATCCCTTTTCCTTTCCTCTTCACAGTCTATCTCTTTACGCTGTGTCTAAGGTGGAGCCGCCATGCCGATGGACTGCCAGGCCACCAGGCGGGAGGGGTGGTCCTGAATGGCGGCACCTGGCTCTGCCAGGCCTGTAAGCACCTTGCAGTGCGAGCAACTGCGAGAGGTGATGAGCTATTGCTTCCCGTAGAACAAAGAGGGTCACCATGCCCATGTATGAAAATGTAAAAAAAAAACAACCAAATCTCTCCCCAATTCCCCTTGCTCATCAACAAGGCTGCCCTCGGGCAGCTCTACCGAAAGAATGATGGTCCCCCTTTCCCTGTGCTTGTGCAGGGGACCCTCCATATTTCTCTAACCGGAGAGGAGGCTTACTCCTCTCCTACGACTACGGGTGTAGGGGACTCCCCTTCACCCCCTTCTCTGGAGGTGCCTTCGGGCCGCCGAGGCGGCCAAGATAAATGCTCTTCGGACACTGCATGGCACCCCAGTGAGTGTAACGCCGCACTCTACCATGAACTTTGTGAAAGGAGTAGTTTATGCGAGGGAACTCGTTGACTACTCCATTGAGGACATCACCATTAGAGCTGGCCGACCATGGGGTGGTCAAGGTCAAATGTGTGATGAGAAAACAGGGAGGGGCCTCGAGACCCGCCCCTACACTCTTCGTCACGTTCGACTGTGACAAGCTCCCTGAGTCGGTGCGTGCCGGTTGGTACCGCTACCGCGTGAAGGCATTCGTGCCACTGCCGCGGCGGTGCTATTACTGTCACCGCTTCGGCCATACGAATCGTTCTTGTAGACGTGCAAAGTCGGGGTCACCGGAATTATGTGTAAATTGCACCAAGGCCGCACACGATAAGTCTAAATCGTGTGTGGCTAAGTGTGTCAATTGTGGAGAGCGGCACCCCGCTTCTTCGAAGTAATGTGCTGCATATCTCCTTGAGAAAGAAATCGTGGCCGTTCAGGCCCAGGATCGAATCTCATTCCGCAAGGCTAAGGACTTGGTCCTGGCGCGCCCGGCTCTGCCTGGGATGTTATATGCCTCAATAGTTAGAAAGGCACCCTCTGCTCCTGGCCCATGTCAGGCCAACGAGCACGGTTGTTTCCGCGCCCATTCGGAGCCCTTCTGCGCGCACTACTCAACCCGGGCGCTCTCCTGGTAAAGCTGGTGGCAAAAAGTGTTCCTACCCAGCTACGGCTCAAACCAGGGCTCCCCCTTCTTTCCCCAGCATGACCGTTTCCCGTAAGGTTAAACGGCCACGCGCCTCCACCGAGGCAACACCCCTGAAGTTGGTCTCCACAGGAGGCAACACCCCTGAAGTTGGTCTCCAGGCCATCTTGCGGGGTTCCTAAAGCTGTCCCCTGAAAGGAGGACAGCAACAAAGGAGCTTCAGCTCCTTCGCCCACGCCTAGTGGTGTGCTGAGGGGCTTGGAGACGGTGGTTCCTCGAAAAGAGGGCCCCCCGCCTCCGAAGCTTCAAAGTCCGCCTAATGTTTCGAGGCGGAGGGCTGTCCCGGGACCGGGATGGGTGAGTTCCCTACAGCCTGTCCATTGTACTCGGGACAAGTGCATGCACATTGACTGGTGGACTTGTTGACTTTGGGGGGTAGGCCGGCCTTCTCCCTATTATTTAAGCAGGTTTTTTGTTGTTTTGGGTTTTTTTTGGGGGGGTGGTTCTTCTTATAGGTCGCACGCTCCTGCGCTGGGGGGACCTCCCCCCGACGTAGGAGCTTGCTTACTGCTCACTTCCCTTTCCCTTTTTTTGGGGGGGGGGGGTTGTTTTTTATCCTAATTTTATCTTAAATTAGCCTAGTTATAGGCCAGTTTTTAATACGGCGAATAATGCCCAAGTAGGCAGTCGCCAAATGAGCTCTTTAATAAAAAAAAATTAAAAATCGCGGCGGAGGGAGCAAAAGACTCGCATGGCGAGCACAACCTCCCTCAATAAGTCCTCGAAGGCGACAGCGCCCGGGGTTCTGCCTCCGGGAAGCGTAAGGCCATTCCCGTGAGGGTCTTCTGTTCGAAAAGGGCCCCCGCGTCTCCTCCGAGTTAGGCCTGGAGGGCATATTCCTTCAATGGAATTGCAGTGGACTCCGGGCCAATTTGGAGGAACTGCGGAGGCTCGTCCCGTTCCCCATTAGCTATTTTTCTGCAGGAGAGCATGCTGGGCGCGTGCCCCCTGCCCGCCCTCCCGGGGTATAAGGGTCTTGCGACCCCACTACCACGAGATGGCGGGGCAGGGGGATGCGCGGTTTACACCTGGCATGATGTCTCCGTTCTTCCTTTCACTTTAGATACCTCCTTTCAGGCAGTGGCTGTGCAGCTTCACCTGGATAGGAGGTATACTATCATTTCTGCGTACATTCCACTGTCAGCTGACTTCGACGCGTGGGACTTCCGCCGCGTCGTGGCACGGTTTCCGAGGCCCTTTCTCTTGCTTGGAGATCTGAATGGCAGGCATCCTCTCTGGGGAGATTACTCAATAAATTCCAGGGGACAAGTCCTTGCCCATCTGATCGAAGAGCTTGAGATAGGTGTCCTAAACGTGGATGAGTTTACACTTCACTGTCCGAGAACCGCTTTATTTTCTTGCCTTGACCTATCTTTGTGCTCTTCAGATGCACAGCCTGATTTTGATTGGGGGGGTGGTCGATGACCTCCATGGTAGTGATCACTTTCCCAATCAAATATCATTTTCAGGGCAACTGCCGCCTGAGAGCTCACCTCGGTGGACCTTGGCGCGGGCGCGGTGGCCTGCATTTCAGGAAATGACTGAATTCTCTATCTCAGTCGAGGAGTTTAGGTCGGTAGATGAGGCCGTTGAGTTATTCTCCGGCAACTTCATCGCCGCGGCCCTGACTACTATTCCTAGAACGTCTGGCCGTTTTGTACGCCGACCACTCCCATGGCGGTCGGCCGAGTGTGTGACGGCCCTGAAACAGAAGCGTTATGCTTACATGCGCTATAAGCACAGCCCGAACTATTTCACTGTCGCTGAATTTCATCGGGCTAGGGCTAGGTTCCGGTATATTTCGAAGCACGTCCGCTGCTCTTCTTGGCGGGCATACGTGTCTTCACTTAACGGGAAGACCCCTCTAGCAGAGGTGTGGAAGCGAGTCAAAAGGATTCGGGGCCAGTTCTCGCTGGACAACCCTTCCGTTCTACAGGAAAATGGGACCGCAATCTCGGACCCCGTGTCCGTGGCGGAATCCTTCGCGACCACTTTCTTCACATTCTCTAGCCGGGATGCTGCTTCGCCAGCATTCAATGCACGTTGTGGTATCGCGGAAGGCCGCCGGCTGGACTTTACCTCCAGAGGCGGAGAACCCTTCAACGACAGGTTTACTATGAGTGAGTTGCATTCCGCTCTTGCTTCGTGCGCGGACCCCGCTAATGGTCCGGATGATTTCCCGTACGCCATGCTTCAACACCTGGGCTTTCTGTTAGATTTGTTGAACAGGATCTGGGTGGAGGGTCTCCTCCCAGATTTCTGGCGAATCGCTACTGTGCTCGCCTTTCGCAAGCTGGGGAGAGATCATTCTACTCCGGTCGGTTTCCGCCCAGTCTCTCTAACCTCTTGATACTAACCTTCCTAAAAGAAAGCAATCTTTTAAAAAAAATTTAAAATAGTTTTATATATTTATTGTTGACCTATTCATAGTTTATGTTTTTACATTTTTTAAAAAAATGAATAAATTTTTAACAAAAATATAATTGCATAATAACTTTTAAAGTTATATTGTTGATATATTCATAGTTTATTTACTTGTTATTTATTATTTTTACTTTTTTTTTTTTTTACCTTTTGTTGAATCTTTTAATAGTCTATTTTTTGTTAAAAACTCAACTGACTTAATATTGCCTATTAAACTAATTTTGGTCCCAAGGACATTTTTGCTTTTTTATATATTCTAATATGGCAATATTTTAAAAATAATAATTTTAAATTCACTGCCCATAAGTGAATTTGGCTGCGAGATAGTCCATCTGGGCTACGCAGCTTTTAAATCTTTTATGCACTATTCATTCATTCATTCTAACCTCTTGCCTGTGCAAGTTGATGGAGAAATTGGTAAATGTAAGATTAGCCTTTTTCCTCGACAGCGGAGGCCATCTGTCTTCTGCACACTGCGGCTTCCGCAAGTTCCACTCGAGGTCGGATGCTCTGCTCCGACTGGAAAATGCCGTCTGCGAGGCCTTCCTTCTTAGACAGCACTACGCCACGGTGTTTTTCGATCTGGAAAAGGCCTATGATACCGCATGGCGCTACTGTATCATGGAGACTCTCCACACGATGATACGATGGGGGCGAGAGGAAGCCTCCCAGTCTTTATATCTGAATTTTTGCGAGTTCGTCGATTCCCCGTACGGGTGGGGGGAGCTCTTTCCGCAGGCAAGTGTCCTCAGTGTCACACTCTTTGTCCTGAGCATCATCGGCATCACCTCGGTGCTGCCAGAAGATGTTCTCGCTAAGCTCTACGTGGACGACCTTTTGATCTCTTTTGGCGCGGCCCAGATGCCAACTCTGGAGCGTCGACTTCAACAGGTATTGAACCGCGTCTCTCGCTATGCCCAAGCACTTCTGCCGCCATCCACGGCTCCACCTCGACCCAGATTTGTTTCTTAATGGGGTACACCTGGATGTGGTTGAATCGCACCGTTTCCTTGGTCTTGTATTCGACCTGGGAGGCTCATATTCGCAGCCTTAGGGTCTCTTGTACCCGCGCCATGGATATTCTCCGTTCCGTGACGTTCAGTGCTTGGGGTGCTGATAGGACTACTTCCTTACTTTTTTATCGATCCTCTGTTCGTTCGAAGCTCGACTACGGATGCGAGTTTTATGCATCTGCAGCCGAGCGTTTATTACGAAAGGTGGACTCGATCCACTACCCCGGCCTTCGCCTTGCGACCGATGCCTTCCGCACTTTCCCCATTGAGAGCCTGTTGGTCGATGCTGGGGAGATACAACTCGCTCTACACCGCGTGCAGTGCATCACTCGCCTGTACGCGCGAGCCCGGTGCCTCCTTCAGTCGCTAACAGCTCTCACTGCATCCGCAGCTGATCTCGACGGTGACTATGCCGCCGAGAGACGCTAGTCATACCCTTAGCCCTTTGAGTTTAGGGCCAGGAAACTCCTTGGAGAGCTAGGTATAGCTCTCGGGCCGGTGGCACCCCTGGTTCTGCCCAGGACGCCACCCTGGAGGGTACCACATTTGGCTATTTGTCGCCACGCCTCTGCTCCCAAAGCTTGTACGGCGCCGGGAGTATTGCGTTCGACCTTTTTGGAGCACACCTCGTGTCACGCTGGTACCGTGCCAGTGTATACGGATGGCTGCAAGTCCCAAGAGGGGGGTCGGCTTCCACGCCAGGGTTCTGCCATGCGCTGCGTCTGTCTTCACGGCCGAGCTGGTGGCAATACACCACTCGGTGCGTGAGATTACGCGACGTGCCCCGTTCGGAGACCGGATTGTGATCTATAGCGACTCACAAAGCGCCCTGAGTGCACTCGGGGCATTGGAATCTCGGCATCCCATAGTTCGCGATATCCGTGACGCCACGGTTTTGGCGAGCCGGGTGGATGTCGAAATTATCTTCTGCTGGGTTCCTGGACATGTAGGAATTGTGGGGAATGAGTGGGCAAAAGATTCCGCGTTTTGCTCTTCCTCACACCGACTACATGGCAGGAATACGGGCAGCTCTTCGGACTGCTTGGCAAAGAAGATGGGAGACGGTCGAAGGGAACTTAAAGTTGCGTGGCATTACGCCGCGACTGTTCCCATGGACCTATACCCCAATGCCGCAACGGCTTCAGCTCGCTTTCTGTCGTCTCCGAATCGGGCACACTCGTGTGACGCATTGCTATCTGATGGAGCGCTCGCCAGTGCCCTATTGTGACGACTGCGTTGTCCCCCAGACTGTTCGGCACATTCTTGTTGAATGTCCCAGTCTGGGTGATCTTCGTGCACGATATCTGTCCCGGTATCGGGATGGGTGTGGTCGCTACCGCCTGTCCCCTGTACTCGGGACGAGTTCGTGCTCATTGACTTTTGGGGGAAGGCTGGCCTTCTCCCCTTTATTTAAGTAGGGGTTTTTTTTGTTGTTATTGTTTTCTTTGTAGGTTGCATGCTCCTTTGCTTGGGTGATGGGGACCTCCCCCCGATGCTGGAGATTGCTTCCTAATTGTTACGTTTTTCCCATTTTTATCATTGTTATTCCTTTTTTAAAGTAGCCTAGTGCTAGGCTGTCGTGATTCCGGCGACTTATGCCCAAGTGAGCCGTCGCCAGATGGGCTCCTAAAAATAAAAATAATTCATTATTAATATCACTTCCATCTTATGACCTTTCTTCAAGTAATTCTTCTACATGTTCTTCTATTTCTTCATCACTAGACTCTTCATTTTAAAAATTACTTTCATCATAAGTTAAGGTATAGCTTCATCATCAAATCTCATTCTTTTTCTACAAGTCTTTTTGATGACATCTGCTAATTTTTTTTCATGTCATTCTATAGAAAGAAAACTTGATAATTAATTGGATTTCTGGAATTTAATTAGATAAATATAGATTATACATATAGGTACCTCTATATTTATACATAGAACTAAAATGTTAATAAATATAATAAAATAATGCACAATGAAAAAGATCCTTAGTTTTAAATAGGGAAAATTTTAAATATGTAATGTACTCAAAATTAAAATATATTTCTTTCATATGTTTGAGAAATTAAGGTGTTAATCTAATTCTCATACTTCCACAAGCGCCATTTCTAATTTATTAAAAAATATCATCAACAAAGTAGACAATTAAAAGTGAGAAAGAAGAAAAAAAATCTTAGGAAATACTCGGATGAATAATGAAGTGGGGTATTTGATAACCCAGGGTGGAAAACAGCATGCAAACTCCACCATAATTAGATGGAAACAAATTTTTATATTGGCCGTGTTCTTCTATAAGGTATGATTATAAGCTACACAGAGGCTGAACTTAGCGCCTGATGTATGATACATAATGAAATAAATTCTTTGGAGTACAACATACTCCACTTCACCATTACAGAGTTAAAGATATTTGTAATGGCTGAGTTTGCTATGTTTTCTAGTTGCTTGAGGATGATGTTTAATATGTTATAAATGCAATTTTTTTTTTATGAGTATTTGTCTGTGAGGGGGTACGAAATATGTGTTGGAATAGTGTTTCATGATGATATTGCAGTGTTGTTTTGGGGTGACTATTTTGTTACTGGTAATCAGTGTTTCATGTGTTAGAGAGGTAGTTGTATGTGATGTGTAGATTTCTTTAAGGTTCTTCAGAGTTCTGTTGTGTTTGAGTGGAATTTGGGTTGTGTATTTCTCCAGCTATGTGGCATGTTTTGTCCATGTAGGAGAGGGCTTTCTCTAGGTAGGTGTAGTTTTTTTTTGAGAACTTGTGTGGTTTAACCAGTTTACTTTCTTGTAGTCAGTGTATGTGATCTTTTAAGAAGTTGTTGCAGGGTGTATGGTTTGGAAAGTTGTGATAATGGGTAGATAGTTAGACGGGAGGTTAGCTATTTTGATCCATGTTTGTCTAGTGTGAAGATGTGTCAGGGTAAGTGCTGTTTTGGCTGTGGTAGTACTCGAGAGATTGTATGGTATTTTTTACAATGGTTATCATTTGGAGCTGGTCTTGAATGTGTGTAATTTTGTTATCTTGTATTCGGAGCCATGTGTGATGTGCATTAAGATCTCCTATGAGTAGGTTTGGAAGTTTTGTTACGTGGTTCTAGGCTAGGTCTATGGTTTGATACACCCTGTGTAGTCTGTTGCACTTAGTACCTAGAGAAGCTGCACATCCTCCCGTCCCCATCACTGGGTTGATTTGAACTCTGATGGGGCCTGGAAAAGTTGTTGGTGCACTTTCCCCTCACCTCCACTCAGCACTACTTTTACCTTTTTAATATTATTATTAATAGTATTATTGTAATTATCATTCTTAGTTTTATTATCATTATGGATATCCTCTCAACCTTCTATGCCTGCACTTTGTACCAGGAGGACCATTCTCATCTGGATAGAGTGCAGTCAATGGAAGCAAGGGAAGCAATACTTCCCCTATTTAAGAAGAAAAGAAAAATAAATTACACCTCAACAATTAATATGACAGCAGAATCAATTCTATTCTCACATTTATGCTTGCCTATACTCCATACAGTACCATTCACTTTCAATCGAATGGCATTAGACCCTGATGAGCCTGACTGCAATTGAAGAAATGCATCCTTTTCATCCGGATTTCTACTCTCTTTTTTTTTCTCTCTCTTAATTTAAATAATAGTTCTGCTTTTTGGTGCTTTGGAATGAATAATTTATAAGATGTTTTGCTTTTCTTAGCAATAATATACAGTTATTAGAGTTTAATGGTTTTTAAATAGATATTTCAATGCTGTGTTATAATTAAGAAAAAATAACCTATTTCTATAGGGAAAAGGAAGCAAATTTAGCTTTGCAGTCATCGGCTTGCATCTGGGGTTGCCAGAATCTAGGAAAGGCAACAAAATGTCTAAGACACAATCGCGTAACTGTTATTATGCTCTGAAGCTTAAACAATTTTTAGGTTATATTTAAATACTGGTTCTGAGAATGAAAGCAGCTACATAGCATAAACTCTGTATGGTTATGCTCTTGTATCTTAATCATTTTGTTAATATTTCCTGGATTCTGGCAGCCCTACCGGAGTCACCCCTCATATCTTTGAGATCTGTAGCTGCGAGTCAATGCTTAGATAAGTGTGGCGTATTGTTTATTCATTTTTATAAGTGATAATCCCCTTTTAAACAAAATGGATGCAAATGAAGTTGTGAGAATATGTGATTGCATTATTGAAAAATTATTAACACGTTCGCGGCCCAATCACCAACTGCCTTCACTATCTGTAGAGCCATGTCGGAATCTTTTCCGTCATTTATAGTGAGGCAATTCGTAGCCCATGACTGAAATCACACTAATTTTTTTCCATTTGTTTTATTGATAACTTTGAAGCTTGGGCCTGTGGGTAGACTTGCAGAGATTTGTTGCCAGTTTTAAGAGTACCAAATTTGCTTTGGTCATCTGATAGTTGACTGACACCAAGGGCTAGTGTTGCATCACACAAAATGAGTGCCTTTCAATAAAAAAAAATGTAGGTGTAACGTGAGAGTAGTGGCAGGAGTCACATTTCTGAAACTTGCTATGATTATTCTAGTAATGAAGGTAGGTAAACAGGACAATAAATACATATATAAACAATCCATAGAGGGTGTGGCAGTGCTTACAAAGCCAGGATCTCTTAGTTGACATAAATTGGGTGGGGGGAGGTGATTGCAAGGCTTTTAGCAGAAGAACCCTTGTTTACTCCACTTCTAACATATAGGATCGATATGATGAATTATCTGAATAATTAGAATGATTCAAGACTGATTTTAAAATAACCCATATCGAAAATTTATTTGCATATTGCCTACTTGGTTTCATTACTCTGAAATTTTTATAGTTTATTATAAAACATTGTTTTTGTTCATAAGATAAAAATATTGTAAATTTAGTCATATTTTAGTAAACTAATCAGATTTGTTTATTGCTTATTGAATATACTTTTCTATTATAATAAAAATGCTATCATTTTTAATTTTATGATTGATCCTTATTTTTATTTATCCCAGATTTGCATTTGGACAGAGAACTTGATTCATAATCACAAGAATTAGAGAGTGAAGAAGTAATTGCTGATACAAACAGTGAGGATAAATAGGTTGCCACACCTCATAACATTCTGGATATTCCTTTTGATGATGAGTGGTATGAAAATTGATATCCCTCCTGATGCTCAATCCATGGATTATTTTTCTTTATTATGGAATAATGAAATCATGAATTTGATTGTAATGGAACCTAATAGGTATGCTACCACCATTCAAAATAGAGCAAATGTTACTCCTACTCTAGAATTTCTCGTTGGAAACTTTTAGATGTACCTGAACTAAAAGATTTCTTGGCTAACATCATATTTATGGGAATTATTAAAATGCCTACATTGAAGCATTATTATACCCCCAAAAATTATATGCCCTTTTGTAGGAATAATATGGAACTTAAATGTTTTGAATTTTCTAATCCACACAACAAAAGAAGGTTTCAAAAGTTTAAAAGGCATCTCCTTTTCTGAGAAAGTAGTTATGGAGCTTATGAAACCATATCTTGATAAGGGTCATCATCTTTTTATGGACAACTTTTATAATTGTGTTCCTCTGGCAAACCTATTATTGGAAAAAACAAAGAAAAGTAACAGGAACTCTTAGGACCAATAAGAAGGGAACCTTAAAAAAGTCATATTTACTAAGCTCAAGAAAGCCAATCAATTTTTCAAAGAAAATGCTCTGTAATGGTGTCAAAATGGAAGGACAAAGATGTTGTAGTAGTTTGGTTGTCCTCCTCCCCTTCCCTATGTCTAATCCCTTCTTTTTCAGAATGTGTGTGTGAATCGTATTATCACCATCATTGCTTTGTGTGGGGAGACTCGATAGACCTCTACTATACTCCCCCATTCATCTCTATTTTCTTTTTAGGCAGATTCTTTCAGCTTAATAATAATTCCTTGTTCATTAAAAGTTCAAAAACCATTACATAATTGTGACTGAGGAAGGAAGAGCTGCCTGGACAGAAAATAGGTGAGTGAAACTTGAGCAAGAGGGGGTGTGGTTGAATGTGGCAGTGAATCTGTGCCTTCTCTTTTCCAGCTCTGTGGTACCAATAAGTCGATCGACATCTGGCTTTTGGAGATGGCTGAAGCCAATCCTGATCCTCGCTCATGTGCCTACCTTTCAGGATGATTTTCTAAAGTGTGGACCTTGGAGGACACCTCCCAGTCTCCAGGGAGTAATTGGAGCAGCGCCTCACATACTACAACCCAGCATTGGGGACTAACGAGTGTCCCAGGTCCCTGAGACAGGCCTCTTCACTGAATCCTTGTCAAAGCGGGCCCACCTTCCCTTACCCTTCCGTTCATCCCTCTTTTCGACCGGACATAACTAGTTCAAGGGTGCACCCATTATTTCCAAACCTTTGCACTTCCTGATTCACATCAGCCAAGGTGTTTTATAAGGCCACCTAAAAATATATATATATGTTTAGAAATTGTAAATATTTTGGTGATTGGTTGAATTTGCATTTTTATTATTTACTGGGGTTGTGGTTGATCGTCATTATTTATTGGGTTTTAATAAATCTAGAAAATACTCTCTCCTTGAACCACCAAGCAGACTTTGTTGGGGCGACAGGAAGAATTGGTGAGGGTGTCGTGACCCTGCTGCCACATATTTTCAGCACCCAAACAGGGACTGCCCGGTGGTTTGAGGAAGGAGAGGAGCGAGATGCTCTGTTTTTTTGTCCCTGATGGAGGAGGAACAGATTGGGGCCATGGGTTTAGAGATGAGAAGACTAAATGAGTTATTGCAGCAGAAAGACAGAAAATGTGTAGTTGAGAGAAGAGAATGATAGTTTGAAGAGGAAAATGAAAGAGAGGATTAAAGACAGGGAGGTGCGAATGGAGAAATTGATGCGAATGGTGAATGGGAGAATCAGGTGCAATTGGTGGGGGTGGGGCCTTGACTCTACTTGGGATGGAAATGACGGACAAAAAGGGATTGGATTGACAGACGTAAATGAACCCCCGCAAGTGACTAGTCACAGGAAGGGGCCCGACTGGCTAGCATTGACTCCTTGTATTTCAGCTCAAATGAAGGCATGAGTGAAAGTGGGAAATAAGTGAGTCAGAGTGAAAGTGTTGCTGAGGTTCATCGGAGTATATTGATCAGAGAAGTGCCAAAGTTAAGTAAGTTTAGAGTGGAAGGAACAAAAGATGTGAAAGTGTTTTTGAAAGAGTATTAAAGTTATTGTAAAGAAAAGTTTGGAGAGAATAATAGGTTTTGGGTGAAAGAGTTGTGCGAGTTTCTGGATGGGCATATGAAAGATTTTTACTGGAAAGTAACTTGCCTCAGTTCCAGTCATATTGGAACACATTGACAGAGAACCCAATTGAAGTGATGATGAGATTTTTGGAAAGTTATTACGGGCAGAATGAACAGCAGTGTGTGTATGTTTGTCACGAACCTAAAGGGAATAAAAGTAGGAGTGAGAGTCGGAATGATTGTGGTAGGGTTCAGAATGGTTAGAATAGTGGTCACACGAATTGTAGGAATGACAGTAGATCTAGAGTGAATGAGCCTAGGTGTCTGAGGTGCAAGAAAGTTAGGTACATGAGGGCTGAATGTCACTGGTCACAAGGAAGTTGCTTTGGCTGTGGGCAAATGGGGCATATGATAAAAGATTGTAGTCATGCTAGGGAAAGAGCGTGTTATGGATGTGGAAGAATGGGCCACTTTGCACGAGATTGCAGGGAAGGTGATCGAGTGAATATGAGTGGACCTGGAGTGTGTGGTAATTGTGGACAGATAGGGTATTATGCCAGTCCAAGAACTACCTGTGGTAAATGTGGAATGGTAGGTCATACAACAAGGCTGTATAGGACTGGTGAAAGATGCATGAATGAAAGAATGGATGGGAATGATGCGAGTAATCAAGATGATACGACTTAGGGAAACTAAGGAATGAGAGGGTTCCTTCTGGGAAATTCCCCAGAGTGCAAGTGATGAATGTGAGAGAAGGATTGTTGAATCGTGGAGTTAATTGGGGTCAGAGAGTGAATACGTGTATGTGTGTTAAAATTAAGTGTGGAGAATGAGAAGTAAGTGCATTGATTGATACAGGATGTAAGGTGAATGTGGTGTACTATGAAGCATTTGTAGGAATGAAAGTATCATTTGACTGGATTAGGTGAACAGGATGTGCCGATTGTTGCGAGGTTTAGAGAGTGTTTTAATTGCAGGTGTTCGGATGAATGAAGATGAATTTTGTATAGTAGAAGGTGCAAACAAGAAGTATGACATGCTATTAGGTTATAAGTTTTTGAAAGCGAATGTTATCGTGATTCACCCTGATTTAGAGATGATTGAATGTAATAAGAATGGAAGTATGAAGTGTCTTTGTATGTGGATCCAGATGGAAGTGTGAGAGTGAACATCATGAAAACTCTGGAGGTATATGTGATTGAGAATGTGCCTGTCAAGCAGAATGAAACATTGAGTGTAAGGATTGGATGGAATTCAGATGTTGAGATAAGTGAGAATGATAGGAATATTTATGTCTTGGATGGTAGTGCTCCAAACTATCGATTGAGGCGGGTGGTTCATGTGTTTGATGGTATAATTGATATGAAAGATCCGTGTGTCTGCATACAAGTTTGGCCTGATCTGCTAAGGAAGAGGCTTAGAGGAGTTCAAGTGGGAGATAAATTGTGTGTGTTAAATACAGTGATGAATATGGAAAATGATACGCATGTGGTGAATGCAAGTTTTTTTTCCGTGAGTGTAACATAGAATGTTTGGAAGTATGAAGATTTGATTGAGCAAGTGAAATTGGAAGAAAAGTTGAGTGAATATGAGAAGCAAAACGTTTACAGGATGTTGTGGAATAGGAGAGGTGCCTTGAGTCAAGGGGATGAGGACTTTGGCAATGCTCGCTTGCCTGAGTTCAGAATAATTTTGTATCAAAGGCCTCATCATTTCCCTCCCCCCGTGGTTCAAGAGATGCAACAGTGTGAGGAATTAGAGAGAATTGGTGTAATGGAGCAGAGTATGAGTGCCTGGAATAGTCCGATTGTACCTGTATGAAAGCCAGATGGACGTTTGCGACTGTGTATTGACTATAGAAGAGTGAATGAAAAAACATTGAAATTCAAGTTTCCTATGAGTGTTGTGTCTGAATATGTGTACAGTATGCATGGAATGAAAGTATTTTCTAAGATGGATCTAGTATGTGGTTACTACCAGATGCCTGTGGCTGAAGAGAGTAGGCCTATTACGGCTTTCTCCAGCTCAAAGTGCCATTATCAGTTTAGGTTAGCGAATGCCCCGGCTGCTTTTCTGCATGCTATGAATGTAGAGTTGAGTGGTTTTCCATGCAAGAATGTATGAGTGGTTTTGGATGATATTCTGAGGATGAGTGAGAACATATGACCTTGGTGAATGATGTTTTAAGAAAGTTGGGAGAAGTTGGGGTGAAAGTGAAGTCTAAATGTGTGTGGTTTGCTAGTGAAATTGAGTTTTGGGGACATAAGGTGAGCACGGTTAGATTGCATAAATCGGAGAAGTTTGTAGAAAAGGTTAGTAAATTTCCTAAGCCTACTACCGTGAGAGAGTTGCATGGATTTCTTGGTTTAGTTGAGTTTGGAAGAAAGTTTATGGAAAGATTGTTCAGGTGTCATGAAACCGTTGAGTGTATGGACTGGGAAAAGTGGAATGACTCTATGAATGTGGTATTTGAAAAGTTAAAAGCGGAAGTTGCAAAAGATGTGGAACTTCCGTATACAGATGCAAGTGGTCATTTGATAGGTGGATGTTTGATGTAAGATCAAGTTGTGAATGGGGTAGAAACTAAGCAAGTAATTGCGTATGTTTCCAAGGTGTTTAGTGTGGCAGAGCATGCATATTCAACGATTGAAAGAGAGTTGGCTGCATTAAGATTCTGTCTCAAGTTATTATGACCATTTCTGTATGGAGTACGATTTGCAGTGAGAACAGATCACCAGCCACTAGTATATTTGCAGTGTATGAGGTTAGTTGATAGTAGGCGTGCAAGGATGATGGAAGATTTGAGTGATTTTGATTTTGTGGTTGAGTATTTGCCAGGTGAAAGGAATATGATTGCTGATTTGATGTCATGTTTGCCATGTAGTTCGAATGAGAGTGAGACTCTAAGCATAAATCCTGAGTATTTGCCAGCAGGTGTAGTTATTGGAAAGAAATGTAGAGGTGGAGGTGATTTTATGTTCAAAAGTGTGTTGTATGATTTATGAGACTTAATGAAAGATGGATTACTTGAGAAGGTGCCAGAAAGTGCGAATGCATTACCAAAGGTGGTTATGGAAGAAGCGTGTAAGAG
Organism: Ceratothoa steindachneri; assembly: GCA_963969495.1. NCBI lineage: Eukaryota > Metazoa > Arthropoda > Malacostraca > Isopoda > Cymothoidae > Ceratothoa > Ceratothoa steindachneri. The sequence goes on from OZ018327.1 coordinate 53,448,031, forward strand.
ACCAGAGCAATTGGGAATGGAAAATTCAAGTAGGTTAAGAAAAGAGTTGAGAAGTGTGTATGCCAGGAGTGATGATGTTTCAAGAAGTGTTAGCGATAGTGAGTAAGCTGTTTGGTGTTAGAGTATATGTGCATTATAGTGTGGAGAAGCCAGTGATGTATCTTGGTAGAGGTGTAGATAGAGTGAATGGGTGTGAGTTACATCTGCAATGTTTGAGTGGTGTGCATTATAATTGGTTAATTGAGAAGAAGAATTTTGTAAGAAGAGAGATTGATTACATTTGCTAAGGAATTGTTCCCATTAATGAAGATGAAGGTTTAGATGTTACAGAAGTGTTGAATGTATTGTGTGAGCATGGACTTGAAGAGAGAGTGCAAGTTACCTTGACTATGAATGGGAAGAGGTATTGTGGAATGATTGACAGGTGCGCAAATCTCCTTGGTGAATGCAAAAGTTGTGTGGGATGTTCATAATATGAGTTGGAATGTTTCTAGAAAAAGTGTGACAGTTTTGATAAGTGGACGTATTATGGCATGGGAGGAAGTGAGTCTGTCTGTAAGCATGGGAAAGTTGAATGACATATTGCATGAATTTGTTGTGTTAAGCCAAGAATGAGTTACCATATTTTTTTCTGTTTGGGATTGATTTTCTGCATAAGAATAGGATTTCAGTGGATGTATGTAATGAATGTTTAGTGAAAGATGGTGTATCAGTTGGGAAGGAAATTTGCAGAGTGAGCTTGTAGGCTCAACTGGATTTGTAGGAGTGGCAGGTGTCGATTTGAGTGAAGAGCTGTTTACTGTTGAAGATATAGAGAGTTTGCAAGGGTTATGTCCAATGGTGCGTGAATTGAAAGATAGCATGATGACCTGTGTTCCTGTGAATGAATGGAGTTGCATATTAAGAGAGTTTAGAAGTTTTGTAGTGTGCAAGGGTTTAGTGTATTTTTGTGCAATGTATAGATGATGATGATGTATATATTCCGGTGTTTTCCGTGTGTTGCACGATTGGAGTGGTGAAGATTGTGCATTATAGGTTTGGACATATGGTTAAGAATAAATTGTGGGAATGTATGAAAGTATGTATATTTCGTCCTTTTTTGAGAAAGATTTGCGTGGATATAACAACTACGTGTGAATTATACCAGAAGAGAAAGTATCAGAGTTTATGTTGCCCCACCTGTATTAAAGTTGAGTGTGAATGAACCCTTTGAAATGGTAGCGATCGATTGTGTCTCTTTTCCGAGGACTGCAAGAGGGTATGTAGGGATAATTGTGATGGTGGATCATAAGAGCAAATTTGCGTATGCTGCACCTGTGACAAATAAATCTTCATTGAATGTTGCTAGAGAAGTAAGTGAGAGAATGTTGCCCATGTGCATGTGTAAGCCTGTGCTAATATTGAGTGACAACGGACCTGAGTTTGAGGAGATGTTGAGTGAATGGGGGATAGAGCATGTGCGAACAACACTGTATATGCCTAGTGCAAATGGTTTGGCTGAAAGAATGATAAGAACTTTGAGTGAGATGTTGCGATTGATGGTGAAAGATGAGAAAGAATGGGATGAATGTTTGGGAAGAGTGCTTTGGGCGTATAACATGACAGTGCTGAACTTTGAACGAATGATTAGGCCACGTATGAGACTTAGTGAGAAGGATTTTGAGTTGTGGAGAAAAGGAAAGGAAAGGTTTGAGAGTTTTTCTGTTGGTGATAAAGTACTAAAGGAGATGGAGACAAAGGTAGACTAAGTGTGGATATGTTGAAAGAGAAGTTTAAAGGTCTGTTTGTAGTAAGAAAGGTTTGGTCGAATGGGGTAAGTTATGTAATAGTTTGTGAAAGAGAAGATGGAAGTTTGGATGAACGTAGAGTGCACCAATGTCAGTTCCGAAAGTGATGTGAACCTCCTGAATATTTGGTGCAACACCCAGTGAATGAATATCTGTCTGAAAGAATGGAAGACTGTGAAATGGTGGATGATATAGCTAGTGCTTTAGAGGGGAAGCAGTTAGTCTTAGTTGAACATGGAAGGGGGAAGCGTATGAGTAAATGGTTCAGAAAGGATGAATGGATGGAACAGTTCGGTGAGAGTGATGTGAGAGAGATTTCTGGATTTGTGCAAGATTGAGATGGAGTATATGATAGAACGTATAGTATTTGTAAGTTTCCTTTGAATGACTCTGAGTCTATGCTAGAGAATATAAATGGGATAAGTGTGCAATTGGAGCAAGAGTCGATAAATGCTATGAAAGAATGGGAAGGTTTGATGGATGAAGTAGAGAGGTTAGTTGAGGATTTTAGTGAGATTGGGCAGAGAATGTCAGATGTGTGTGTGGATGAAGTACATAGAGAAGGGGCCATGGACAGAAATGATGAAGAAATGTTACAACAGATGACAGACAGTTGATGTACCTGTGACTAGGAGGAGAGGCAGAGTGAAAGAGTATGACTGGGTGATTGAGACATGGTGAGGTGAGGTGAGGCGAATTTAGCTGGGAGGGATGTAGTAGTTTGGTTGTCCGCCTCCACTCCCCTATGTCTAATCTCTTTCTTCTTTTTCAGAATGTGTGTGTGGATCGCGTGATCACCGTCATTGCTTTGTGTGGAGGGACTCGATAGACCTCTATCGTGCTCCCCCATTCATCTCTATTTTCTGTTTAGGTGGATTCTTTCAGCTTCACAATAATTCCTTGTTTATTAAAAGTTCAAAAGCCATTACATAATTGTGACTGAGGAAGGAAGAGCCGCCTGGACAGAAAATAGGTAAGTGAAAATTGTGTGAGATGGGGATGTGGTTGAATGCATTAGTTGTAAAGATGTTTGAGTGTGGCAGTGAATCAGTGACTGAATGTGCCTTCTCTTTTCCAGCTCTGTGGTACAGATAAGTCGATCGACATCTGGCTTTTGGAGATGGCTGAAGCCAATCCTGATCCTCGCACGTGCCCTTACCTTTCAGGGCGATTTTCTAAAGTGTGGACCTTGGAGGACTCTCCCAGTCTCCAGGGAGTAATTGGAGCAGCGCCTCACAAACTTCAACCCACCAGTGGGGACTAACGAGTGTCCCAGGTCCCTGAGACAGGCGGCCACTTCGCTGTGTCCTGGACCTCACGTGTCCCTGTCAAAGCGGACCCGCCCTCCCCTTACCCTTCCGTTCGTCCCCCTGTTCAGCCGGATATAACTAGTTTAAGGGTGCACCCATTATTTCCGCACCTTTGCACTTCCTGATTCATATTGGCCAAGGTGTTTTGTAAGGCTACCTAAATATATATATATATATTTGTTTAGAAATTGTAAATATTTTGGTGATTAGTTGAATTTGCATTTTTATTATTTACTGGGGTTGTGGTTGATCACCATTATTTATTGGGTTTTAATAAATTTAGAAAATACTCTCTCTCCTTGAACCACTGAGCAGACCCCTATGGGGTGGCAGGAAGAATTAGTGAGGAGGTTGTAACTTTGCCGCGACAATGTCTTGATTATTACAACAGATCATAAACATGAAATTGTTACTGTTACCAACAAAAGAAAACTGGAAAAATAAAAACCTGTTGAGGTAAGTGTCTATAATTTGAATATGTCAGGTGTTGATAGAGCTGACCAATTGATTTCATATAGTATATATACCAAGAAAAACCATAAAATGGTACCACAAAGTTTCCTTCTATCTACCTGATATTTCTATTCTTAATACATGCATATTGTACAATCTAAAGAAGGCAAAAAAAATGTTCCTTTTATCTTTTAGAGAAAGTTTAATTGAAAACTTTAAAAAAATCTTTGGTAGATTTGCAAAGCACTGCTTTTGCAAGCAATAGTAGTAATGGTAATTTTCATTATTTGCAATTAATTCCTAAAAATGAGAAAAAAGCAACCATCTTGTAGGTGTAAAATGTGTTATCAGAAAAATTTAAGAAAAGAAACTGTTTATGAATGTGCAATATGTCCTTCTAAACACTTATTGTGTATAATTGATTGCTTTAAATGGCGGCATTGCCCTCAGTAAATCATTAAAGGTTAAGAAAATTATTATTTTGCAAAAGGGAAAATTTCTAAAAAAAAATTTTTGTTTCTTTTTTAGCAGTTCTTGTTCATGAAAGTTGTTTTTTTATCGGTAATCAAAAGGGAAATTTTTTTTTCTCTTTTTTTATTGCCTTTTTATAAAATACAAATTCTTACTGAAATGTCTTTTATTTTCCAGTATAGCCATTATAAATTGATCAACATATTCTTCTGTCATTGGACGGCAAATAAACCTAGTATATCCATAGGCCCATGATATATCACAGACTGACATTGAAAAATTTCAATAGGATACAGCTATTTAAAAAAATAAAGCATTGGGCCTGGTAGTAAACTATGCGAACATGTTAAAATGGAAGTTCAGTGTAATGACTTATAATGAAAAAGAAACTATTATTAAAACAGGTAGGCTTACACCAACATTAGATGTTTAATGCAGCAACCTATTCCCTTGAAAACTGTCACTAGATGGGTGTGTTAGAAAAACAATTTGAATCCCTTCATTTATGTAACCATGAGAGAAATATATACCTGGCTCTTGGCATTGACTAACTGCAATAGCCAATAATTTGTGAAAAGGTGACCTGAAGGAACCATAGGAGAAGTTTAAGAACAATAGAGAATTTTAGAAGTATGCTCTGTTTCCTACCTATTTATGCTTTAATATTGCTGCTTGAATCTTTCCATTTGATAATGCACCTGTTTGAATCCCCTGTCAAGATTTCCTAATTTTTTTAATTTGCACGTAAAGGAGTGCTCTATCTGATGGCATGTCTCTCCAATTGAAGGATGCACTTTCATTGGCAAGACTCTCTATCGCCTTAAAGAGCACGTGCGGAGGCACACTCAGGAAAAAGTAATTGGATGTCCTGACTGCGGCGCTATTTTCTCTTCAGTGTCCAAGTTTAAGGATCATTGCTACAGACATAAACCTCAAGAGTGTAAGTTTGTTTTCCTTTGATCTCCCAGTTGGAGAGCATCTCTCCTTTCACTTTTAGTTTATCCTCTCATATCTATTCATGCCAAGCTCGCTTTTTCCTGGTGAGGTGGCCAGCTTAGTGCTGCTGACAATGCAACTCAACCCAATTCCGGGCAAATTACAAATAGAAAGTAAATTTCAAGGTTCATTCACTTGTTACCTTGAATGTGTGCTTATTTCTCCTATCTCGCTCAACGAGTATGGCGATGCTGATAACCTTTTCCCATGGTTGGTGACCTCAATGAACACCATTCAGTGGATAGAGCGGAGTATCTTGCCAAGATCAAGGACTGTGTTTCTCTAGGTTTTGTTTAAGGTTTCAAGTGTCAGGCATGTTGAAATGTGTCGGCTCCCAGATAGCAGTGAGTGCAAATAGCTGTTGGTCTAGCTTTACCAATGCACTGTGTGTGGGTCATTGATGTCTGACAGATATAGTTTGGCTGCAAAGATTGAATTGTTTGCTGTGTAGGTGTGGGTGGATTCAAGCTGGTTTGATACCATGGAGTACTATGCTTTAGTTATCAAAAATGGTACAATTTTTCCCCTTTCCCCTAATGCTTCTCTTCTTTTTTTTCTTCATTATTCTGCTCAATATAAGGGCTGTTACTAGGGGTGCATAAACAGGTTGCACACTGGTGTTTTGCCTGTTTGAATCTTTGCAATATCTCTGGGAACAAAATTCCTGCTTCTGTGGGTCAGACAAACCCTGTTGAAGTGCCTCACAAGGCAGGTTTTGCTGTAAAAGTGAATACATGGCTGGAGCTCTCCATTTAATATACATCCGTAATGTCACATAGTCCCTACTACCTCTCGGCTTCCATGATGCAACCACTCCGTAAGAGGTGCAGCAATATGCCTTCCTGATCACCGTGCTAATGGGACTCAGTGCCCTGTCCAGCCCCAGCTTAGCCATTTCTCCTTTCTGACAGTCTGCATTTTCACCCTACTTCCTCACTCTCTGTACAACCTCTCCTGCAACTTTCTCTGGTCGGCCTTGAATTTCACAAGGTAGATGCTGACCAGCCTCCTCTCACCCAACAACCCGGATTGGGGCTGAGGGGGGAGGGGACAATGCCCCCTCCCTCCTGACCTTCATTCAGGGTGGGAGGGTAATAATCTGCTTCATCCCCACCCACACCTTCCTCACATCCCCTTTCTTTCTCCTTCCACTATGTATCCAACTTATGCCATGCGGATGGGCTGTCAGGTCACCTGGCTGGAGGAGTGGCCTTAAATGGCAGCAGCCGGTTCTGCCAGCGCTGGGGTGGTGAGCATTTGCATCCTGTATTATTATTAGGTTCACCAAGCCTGATAATGAAAATGATAAAAATAAAAACTCTTCCCCTCTAACTTCCCCTAGACCATCAACGGAGCTGCCCTGTATTTTTGCAGGGGACCCTACAAACTTCTCTGACTGGAGAGGATGCTCACTTCTCTCCTATGCATTCGGGTGCAGGGGACTCCCCCTCACTCCCTTCCCTCGAGTTACCACTCACGCAACTTCCTTTCTCCAGTGGCAGTCCCCCCTTTACTTTCTAAGGGGCGCAGCAACTTGCCTTCCTGGCCGCCGTGCTGACCGGACTCAGCTCCCCGTCCAGCCCCAGCTTAGCCTCTTCTCATTCCTTCAGGCAGCCTGTGTTTCTCCCCTACAACTTTCTCTGGTCAGCCTCTATTTTCACAGGGTAGATGCTGACCTTCTCAGCCAACTATCCCGGATCGGGGCTGAGGAGGGAGGGGACAATGTTCCCTAACCCCTGAGTTCTATTTTAGGACGGTGAGTTTTTAACAACCTGCTTCATCTCCACTCATACCTTCCTTGCATCCCCTTTCCTTCTCATTTCACACTCTATCCTTTTTACGCCATGCCCAAGGTGGAGGCGCCTTGCCGAAGGTCTGCCAGGTCACCAGGCAGGAAGTTGGCCTTAAATGGCGGCACCTGGCTCTGCCAGCCCCTTACACACCCTTTGCAGCAGGCTACTGTGAGGGGTGATTAGTATCTGCATCCCGCAAAAAAATAGGGTCACCATGCCCAATGATGACAAAACCAAAAATCTTCCCTTGTCCACCATTGGAGCCACCCTCGGGCAGCTCTACTGAAAAAATGGAGGCCCTTTCCTGTGCTTTCACAAGGGAACCTCCAAAATTCTTTGACCCTAGAGGAGGCTACTCCTCACCTCTGCCTATAGGTGGATGGGACTCGCACTCACCCCATTGTCTGGAGGTTTCCTCGGGTGCCTCCCTCTTTCCAGAGACAGTCCTCCATTTACTTTCCAAGGGGACTGCCAAGAAAGCTAGCAGGTATCCCATAACCGACCGCTCCTCATTGAAGAGGCTGAGTAGGGCAAACCCCCTGAATGGGGAGAGGTAAGACAGGGCCTATCGGGCGCTTCCCTCCAAAATTCTTTGACCCTAGAGGAGGCTACTCCTCTCCTCTGCCTATAGGTGGATGGGACTCGCACTCATTGGGACCTGTGATCTCCTGGGGAGGATGGCCACATGGAGGCCCCCCTGAGATAGGCATGGTCCTTAAGGCAACCCAGCCTCAGACGGTAGGGTCATCCATGGGGGCAACTCTGGGCTCTGAGCCTAGCACCGAACCCAAGTCCACCCCCATGCAAGGTCCTCCTCAAATGGCTTGGGTCTCCAAGGCAGTACTGGGAGGGAAGGGATCTTTTCCTTCAGCCGGTGCCCCTGTAACTGCCAGGTCCTTCTCCATCTTGGAGAAGAACCTTGATGAGTCCGGTCCATCTGGCCTAGGGGCTCTTGCTGGCGGAGGGAAAAAGCAGCTTCATTCCCCACCCTCCTCTCCATCTGCGGGGATGGATGGGTCTGCTGCTTCGGTAAATGACTAAGCCAAGATCGGCACATCTGGCTCCACTGTCCCCTCCCTCCCATCCCAGGTGTGGAGTCCATGACAAAGACCAAAGGTAAAAGTACACAGAGCGGAGCCTTGGTTACATCGGGGGCCCTCAACCAGAGACTACCCGGCGTTTTCAGCCTGCTGGCTTCACTGATGGCAGCATGTTGGCTAAAGGCAACATGATCCTCAGAGGAGAGCTTTAGCTAGTGTGATTGGTAGAGAGCTGAAGGTGACCTGTTTTTCGGACAGGAGCTTTTTGGTGAATGCGTTAAATACCCCCAAGGCGGCCATGATTAGTGTGCTTCGGACACTTGATGGCATGCCCGTGAGTGTGACGCCGCACTCTACCATGAACTTCGTGAAAGTAGTAGTTTATGCAAGGAAACTCGTGGACTACTCTATAGATGACATCACCTTAGAGTTGGCCGATAATGGTGTGGTCAAGATCAAACATGTGATGAGAAAACAGGAAGGGGCCTCGAGACCCACCCCTACACACTTCATCACGTTCGACTATGACAAACTCCCTGAGTCGGTGCGTGCCGGTTGGTATCGCTACCGCATGAAGTAATTTGTGCCACTGCCGCGGAGGTGCTATTACTACCACCGCTTCGGCCATACTAATCGCTCTTGTCGATGTGCAAAGTCGGGGTTACGATAAGTCCAAAGCGTGTGTGTCAAGTGCGGAGAGCCGCACACCGCTTCTTTGAAGCAATGTGGTGCATATCTCCTTGAGAAAGAAATCCTGGCTGTTCAGGCCCAGGATCGTCTCATTCCGTGAGGCTAAGGACTTGGTCCTGGCCTGCCCGGCTCTGCCTGGGACGTCGTACGCCTCATTGCTAAGAAAGAAACCCTCTGCTCCTGGCCCCTCCAGGCCTACAAGTACGGCCGTTTCTTCGCCCATTCGGAACCCTTCTGCGGGTTCTATCCACCCCGGGCGCTTCCCTCGTAAAGCTAGCTTCACAAAGGGTCCACACCCAGCCCCAGCTTAAACCAGGGCTCTCCCCGGGCGGGAGGATGTGCGATTTACACCCGGCATGATGTCTCCGTTCTTCTCTGTGCTTTAGATACCTCCTTTCAAATAGTAGCTGTGCAGCTGCACCTGGATAGGAGGTATACTGTTATTTCCGCGTACATTCCACCGTCAGCCGACTTGGACGCGAGGAACTTCCGCCACGTCGTGGCACGGTTGCCGAGGCAATTTCTCTTGCTCGGAGATCTAAACGGTAGACACCTCATCTGGGGACACTACTCTATTAATCCCCGGGGTCAAGATCTTGCCGACTTAATCGACGAGCTTGAGATGGGTGTCCTAAATGTGGATGAGTTTATGCATCACTGCCCGAGAACCACTTCATTTTCCTGTCTCGATCTATCTTTGTGTTATCCAGATACACAGCCTGATTTTGATTTAGGGGTAGTCGATGACCTCCATGGTAGTGATCACTTTCCCATTCAAATATTATTTTTTGGGCCGCTATCACCCCAGAGCCTGCCCCGCTGGTGCTTGGCACGGGCGCGTGTTCTACATTTCAGGAAATGACTGAATTTCTATCTCAGTCAAAGAGTTTAGGTCAGTAGATGAGGCCGTTGAGTTCTTCTCCGGCAACCTCATTGCCGCGGGCCTAACTACTATTACTAGAAGGTCTGGCTGTTTTTAGCAGGCCGACAACTCTCGTGTGGGTCAGCCGAGTGTGAGACGGCCCTTAAGCAGAGGCGTTCTGCCTACATGCGCTATAAGCGCCGCCCGAACAATTTCGCTAGGGCTAGGTTCCAGTATATTTCGACGCACGCCCGCCGCTCTTCTTGGTTGGCATACGTGTCTTCACTGAGCGGGAAAACCCCGTGTCTGTGGCGGAATCCTTCGCGACCGCTTTCTCCGCATTTTCTAGCCGGGATGCTGCTCCGCTAGCATTCAATGCGCGTCGTGATGTGCGGAAGGCCGCCGACTGGACTTTACCTCCAGAGGCGGAGAACCCTTCAATGACGGGTTTACTCTGATCGAGTTGCGTTCCGCTCTTGCTTCGTGCCCGGACACCGCCTATGGTCCGGACAATTTCCCGTACGCCATTCTTCGACACCTGAGTGAGCGACGCATGGCCTTTCCTTTAGATTTGTTCAACAGGATCTGAGTGGAGGGCTCCTCCCAGATTCCTAGCGAATCGCTACTGTGCTCGCCTTTCGCAAACCGGGGAGAGATCACTCTACTCCGGTCGGTTTCCGCCCAATCTCTCTAACCTCTTGCGTGTGTAAGTTGATGGAGAAATTGGTAAATGCTATATTAGCCTTTTTTTCTGGACAGCGGAGGCTATCTGTCTTTTGCACAGTGCGGCGATTTGCCTTCCTGGCCGCCGTGCTGATGAGACTTAGCGCCCCGTCCGGCCACAGCTTAGCCTCTTCTTATTTTCTTACTTTTGCCTCTGTAAGGGTCGACGGATGCGCCCACTGGGGGGTCTTAGTGGACTGCAGTCCAGAGAATCTCCGTTATGCAGCTCCGCTGTTTTTCAAACGACAGTGGGAGTAGGAGGGCGGGTTTACCCCTTCTGGGCTGTATGGGCGCTCTTTGGACTGACGATGACGATTTGGTGCACCCTGACGGTAGATGCTTTGATCCATTTGGGTCAGAAGTCGACCCTGAGTTGGATTATGACCGATTTTTAGTCTTGAAAGCGAACGATAGTCCTCTTAGTAAGGCTGACATCTTTGATGTCTGTGAGGATTTTGTTGAGAAATGTGGCGAACCTCCCCAAATGTGACCACGTAATGATGGCGCATTGATAGTCGAGGCGAAATCAAGGGAGCAGCATCAGCAGATTAAGACCCTACAGTCTTTAGCTTCTATAGACATATCCTCTGCTTTGCACCCGACATTTAACACCAGTAAAGGTGTTATCCGATCGGGAGAGTTAATAGATTACGATGTTGACAGGCTGGTATCAAAACTTACCAATCAGGAGGTTGTAAGTGCCCACCGCATTTCCAGATTTGTGAATGGTGCCTGGTTACCTACCACCACCATAATCCTGACCTTCAACAGATTGGAACCGCCTAAGTACGTTAAGGCTGGCCTTCCTAACATCCCAGTCAAGCATTACGTTAGAAAATCCACGACGATGCTTCCATTGCCAATACTTTGGCCATGTAAGCAAGTTTTGTAAACAGGCAAGGTTGTGTGTGAATTGTGGATCGGATTATCACGGTACGCCCTGTTCTCAACAGCCGTGCTGCCCTAACTGTGGTGGAGAATACCCTGCAACATCACAGCAATGCACTTTCTCTAGTAGAGAGAAGTCATTGCCATTAGAAACAAGAAAAGGGGCAGTTTTAAAGAGGCCAGAAGAACAGTAAAAGAGATGTATGTCCAACCTGGTGTGAGCTTTTCTGATGCTCTACATTCTACCGGGCCAAAGAAAGGGAGAAGACAGAGACCTTTTACTGGTTCTCTTGTGCCTGACCAGGTAAAAAGTCCTCCCCGTCCTAAACATACATCTCCGTGATGAACACTCTTGGTCAGCACCTAACAGTGCTTCTGAGGTTACCAACAAGAAGAGAAACCTTCCATCCTCTCTTGGTTCCTTAAGGGTGGTTAAGCACCTTGCTACTGCTCCAGAAGATGTGGATGTTGGTCCTCAGGTGGTATCCATTCCACCTCTGGACATTCACCCTGCCCCTAAAGGATCAAGCTCTTCTTCAGCTCCAAAGCAAGTTATCACTCCACTTTCCCTCCTTGTTGATACTGCTTTGGAATTCCTTCGATCCCTGAATGAGAAGGAACCAACCTTTGCTCCTTCCCATGAGCCAGCTATTGTGGAGGTTACCCCCTCATGTGAGGAGAACTCTCAAAAACTGACTACACATCCTTCTCTATTAGCATCGAATTCACAACTTTTGCCGATGTCCTCGCCACCACCATCGCCTCTACCATCCCAACCAATACCACCAGCTGTGTCAACATCGTCTGTTGCCTCGACACCTGAAGTGACCCCTGGAGTTGCTTCCATCTCTGCTTCTCCAGTGAAGACAGTTCTCTCTTACAGCCACTTATCAAAATCTGATGCGACACCTCTTAAAGAAAAACCAAAGGCAAAACTCAATCTTCCAATGCTTCTTTCGTCATACTCCAAGCCTAAGGCTAATATGACATGAACTACTTGCGCTGGTAGTTCAAATCCAAAATCTCCTATCCCTAAGGGTAGGAAGAAATCTACCATTATGCTTAAACAGTAACAATGTTTCCAATTATTCATTGGGACCTCCAAGGTCTCTTTCCTAAATAGGAAGAGTTCTAGCTCCTCCTTAATGATTACAATCCTGATTGTATTGCTTTACATGAGACTTTCTTGGGTACTCGTAGAGTACCCAACATTTTGGGTTTATGGGATATTATAAGACCCCCAGAGAACCAATTCATGGTTCTGCTGTTTTTGTTAACAACAAGGTTTCCCACAACCAGCTCGCTCTTAACACAGACCTGCAGGCGGTTGCTGTCCGCCTGTTTTTCAGTCTGTTCACTGTATCTTCTTCCTGGTGAGGAAAGAGATACAGCTGTTTTAGCTACAAAGTTAGCTAATTTAATTTCTCAACTCCCTCTTCCCTTTTTATTGATTGGCGATTTTAATGCTTGACCCCCTCTTTGGGGTGACCATGATAACAACCCTAGAGGAAATATGATTGAGAGATTTATGGGCCCCAATGATGTCTTCTTTCTTAACGATGGCAGCCACACATCATTTTACATCCAGACAAACAGCTTTACATGTGTGGACTTGTCTCTCTGTTCACCAAGCTGTAGAGCTGATTTTGACTGGGCAGTGGATCCTGACTTGCGAGGCAGTGATCACTTCCCCATTGTAATAACCCCATGTACAGGTAGTCCTCCTCCACCACCTAGCAAAAGATGGAATACAAAAAAAGCAAACTAGCTTAAGTTCAAGCACTTCGTGAGCCATGATGGGTCCTTTCCTCATGAAGATATTGAAGTGGCTATTGATGATCTTCTAGCCCATGTCAATCATGCAGCTAATTCCTTCATCCCGCTCTCCGGCTCAACTGCTCATTCATCACAAATGCCCTGGCGGTCGGCTGAATGCTCAAGAGTTGTCACTGAATGTAAATAGGCTTGCCGACGTTACCATCGATGCCCCACGATGGTAAAGAAACTTGCTCATAACTGAGCAAGGGCAGCACGGCAACGCATCCTTCGACGAGCTCGAAAGACCTCGTTGGATGGTTGCATCGCATCGATATGTTGGCAGACCCCTGTAGAGAAAATCTGGAAGGGGCTAAAAAAGCTATTGGGGAAATCCAATGGCTGTACAGCTCCCAATATTGTTCAGGCCGGAGAACTGTTGGGGGACTTGTCCTATATTTCTGATGTATTTCAAGCCCAGACAACTATTCCATCCAATTTTAGCACTTTAGGCTCGAACAGGAGCATCATCCTATCAACTCTATGGAGCCTAACATGGATAATGAGCCTTATAACCGGCTTTTTCTATCCATGAGCTCCGTAATGCACTGAAGCTCTGTGGCTCCACTGCACTGAGATCGGATGGCATTTCCTTGATATGATTAGGAATATGCATCCATCCCTCCCCTCACATTTGCTGGACATTTATAACTTCATCTGGATTAGGGACTGCTTCCCTTCTATATGAAGGGAGGCTGTGGTTTTACCTTTCTGAAAACCTCATTGCCCTTACTAGTTGTCCATGTAAATTGTTTGGGAGGATGATAAATACAAGACTCATCTGGTTTTTGGAAACAAACCATCTTATATCTCCCTCTCAATCAGGGTTCAGTAAAAAACAGAGTACCATCGACCTGCTTGTTAGAATGGAGTCTTATATAAGGATGCTTTTTCTTTGATATTGAGAAAGCATATGATACCACTTGGAGGCGTGGTATCCTTAAGCAACTCCATGATTGGGGCCTGTGGAGCTTTCTCCCCAGGTTTGCCGAGCAATTCCTTATGTGGCGCACACTACGTTTAAAAGTTGGAAATGCCCTATCAGAGCCTGTAGAGCAAGTTGAGAGTGTGCCACAGGAAAGTGTCCTCAGTGTCACCTGCTTCTCGGTGGCCATCAATAGCATTATCACATCTCCCAGGTGAGATTTCCTCAACTCTATATGTGGATGACTTAGCACTTAACTGTTCATCGCCTAGACTTCCATTTGTCATCCATAAGCTACAGCGGGTTATAAATACTGTAGCTGATAATGCTTCTTCCAAGGGCTTCCGCTTTTCTGCAGTAAAGACCAAGGCTGTCCACTTTTACAATCATAGATTGGTGACATTGGGACCCTCCTCATTTGTCACTCTATGGTGTCCTTTTCACCTTTGAGCTCCATTTCAGATTTCTAGGGGTGAGCTTTGAATCAAGGCTTTCTTGGAGGCCTCATTTGGATGCTATGAAAAGGTCTTGTCTGAAGAGAATAGACATAATGAAATTACTGTCACACACCTGTTGGGGAAGTGATCGATGCACCCTGTAGCTTCTGTATTCAGCATTGGTCCAGTCAAAACTGGACTATGGGTCACAGGTGTACTCCTCTGCCTCACCATCCATCCTTGAAAGATTAAATACTGTGCTTAACTAGGGTGTGCGCCTGGCTTCTGGAGACTTCAAGTCCTCCCCTGTGTGGAGTCTCTATGCAGAGAACAGGGCTCTTCCTCTTCCTTTTCACAGGCTCAAGTCTAACCTCAAATATCTTTTTAGACTTGAGCAATTACCATGGTCGCCAGTATATGAGTGCATGTTCAATTTGCAAACAGTGGCCTCATATGATAGATTTCCATCCCTGGCTCGCCCCTTTGTTCTGTGCAGGGCCGAGCACACAGGATGTCTAAGGGAGTTTTCTTTTATTCCGTTTTCAATACCAAAGATTCCCCCATGTCTCATATCACCTGTAGTGGTATACAAGCGGCTTATTGGTAGGCCCAAGGATCAGTTCTTGCCTGTAGCCTTGAGAACCATGTATGATCAACACTCCTCCCACCATTGGCCTAGCACCTTTGTGTTCACCGATGGGTCCAAGTCATTGGACGGAGTTGGAGCTGCTGCTGTTTTCCCATCTCAGACAGCATTGGTTCGCCTACCAAGTGCAGCTTCTGTTTTCACAGCAGAACTTGTTGCCATTCTTGCTGCACTCTTTGTTATTGCTCCTATGCCATCTGGTTGTCTTACCATTTTCTCTGACTCTCTTAGTTCTCTGGAGGCACTGAGTGCTTTTGGTTCTAGCCATCCGCTGGTTTTCAAGATCCAGCGGTGGCTTTTTTATCTTTCTCCTATTCATAAGATTTCTTTTTGCTGGGTGCCCAGTCACGTAGGCATCCCAGGTAATGAAAGGGCGGATGCTGCAACCAAGGAGGCGGCATCATCATCCCCAGTCCCACTTCGTGATGTATATCCCCTCATCACCAAATATGTAGTCAGCTTATGGTATAAGATGTAGGATGAGCTTCCTCCCACCAAGCTCGATTCCATAAAACCTTCAGTCCTCCCCCATCGTAAGGGGTGCGGCGATTTGCCATCCTGGCCGCCCGGCTGACAAGACTCAGCACCCTGTCCGACCCCAGCTTAGCCTCTTCTCCTTCCTTCAAAACACTTGTTTCCTTGCTTTTCATACAACCTCTCCCACAACTTTCTCTGGTCAGTCTCTAATTTCACAGGGTAGATGCTGACCTTCTCAGCCAACCATCCCGGATCGGGGCTGAGGGGGGAGGGCCCCGTAAGGGGCGCGGCGATTTGCCATCCTGGCCGCCGTGCTGACGGGATCCAGCACTCCGTCCGGCCCTAGCTTAGCCATTCATCCTTCCTTCAGATAGCCTGTATTTCTCCCCTACTTCGTCGCTTTTCATATAACCTCTCCCACAACTTTCAATGGTCAGTCTCTAATTTCTTCTCAAGCCAACCGTCCCGGATCAGGGCTGAGGGGGGAGGGGACAATGTTCCCTAACCCCTGAGCTCCGGTTCGGGATAGGGTTTATTAACAACCTGCTTCTTCGCCACACATACCTTCCTCACATCCCTTTTCCTCTCCTCTTCACATTCTATCCATTTTTACGCCGCGTCTAAGGTGGAGCCGCCATGCCGATGGACTGCCAGGCCACCAGGCAGGAGCGGTGGTCCCAAATGGCGGCGCCTGGCTCTGCAAAGCCTGTAAGCACCTCTTGGGTGAGTGCAACTGCGAGAGGTGATGAGCGGTTGCATCCCATAATAAAAAGAGGGTCACCATGCCCAATGATGACTCCAACCAAAAAAAACCTTTAACTTCCCCTGTAGAAACGACAGAGCCGCTTCGGGCAGCTCCACAGAAAAAATGGAGGTTCCCATCCCTGTGCTTGTGAAGGGGACCCTCCATATCTCTTCAACCGGAGAGTAGGCTTACTCCTCTCCTTCCCTTACGGGTGTAGGGGACTCCCCCTCACTTCCTTCTCTGGAGGTGCTTTCGGGCACCTCCCTTTTACCAGCGGCAGTCCCCTCTGTTCTTTCCAAGGGGACTGTCAAGAAAGCCAGCAGGCAGCCCTTAGCAAGCAGCTCGGTAGGGCAAATCCCTTAGGGGGGAGAGGGAAGCGAGGCCCCTTCGGTCGCTTCCCTCAAAAGACCTGCTGGCAAGAATATTGAACCTTGCCGGAGTCAAGGCCCATGCCTCCCCACACAAGACTAGTGACGATACTGCCAATGGGACCTGCTATGTCTTGGGAGGGATGGCCAACTGGAGGCTCCCCCTGAGATAGACATGGTCCTTGAGAAAACCCAGCCTAAGACAGTAGGGCCTTCCATGGGGGGAAATCCGGGCTTGGCGCCAAGCACCGAACCCGAATCCGCCCCTATGCAAGGTCCTCCTCAAACAGCTGTGGTTTCCGAAGCAGTACAAGGAGGGGAGGGATCTCCTCCGACCGGTGCCCCCACGACTACCAGGACCTTCTCCATTTCAGAGAATGACCTGGCTGAGGCCGGTCCATCTGACCTGGGGGCTCATTCCGGCGGAGGTGAGAAGTAGGTTCATTCCCCGCCCTCCTCTCCAAAAAAGACTCGGGGCTCTTCTTCATCTGCGGGGGCTACGGGGACGGGTGGGTCTGCTGCCACTTTGGCAAGCGACCAAGCCAAGATCGGCACATCCGGCCCCTCTGCCCCCCCCCCGGTTGCGGAGCCCCTGATAAGACGAAAAGTGCACAGGGCGGAGCCTCGATCACATCAAGGCCCCTGATTCACAGGTTACCTGGCGTTTTCGAGCCCGCTGGCTTCAAACGCTTCCTCGTTATTCGCTCTACTGATGGCACCATGTTGGCCAAGGGCAACATGATCCATAAGAGGAGAGGATTAGCTAGTGCAATTGGTAGAGAGCCGAAGGTGACCCGTTTCTCGGACGGGAGCCTTCTAGCGAATGCGGCGAATCCCGCCGAGGCGGCCAAGATAAGTGCTCTTCGGACACTTCATGGCACCCCGGTGAGTGTGAAGCCGCACTCTACCATGAACTTTGTGAAAGGAGTAGTTTATGAGAGGGAACTCGTTGACTACTTCATTGAGGACATCACCCTAGAGCTGGCCGACCATGGGGCGTTCAAGGTCGAACGTGTGATGAGAAAACAGGGAGGGGACTCGAGACCCACCTATACACTCTTCGTCACGTTCGACTGTGACAAGCTCCCTGAGTCGGTGCGTGCAGGTTGGTACCGCTACCGCATGAAGGCATTCGTGCCACTGTCGCGGCGGTGCTATTACTGTCACCGCTTCGGCCATACGAATCGTTCTTATAGACGTGCAAAGTCGGGGTCACCCGAAGTTTATGTAAATTGCTCCAAGGCCGCACACGATAAGTCCAAATCGTGTGTGCCCAAGTGTGTCAATTGCGGAGAGCGGCACCCCGCTTCTTCGAAGCAATGTGGTGCATATCTCCTTGAGAAAGAAATCCTGGCCGTTCAGTCCCAGGATCGACTTTCATTCCGCGAGGCGCGCCTCCTAGCTAATCCAGGCCAACGAGCACGGTTATTTCTGTGCCCATTCGGAGCCCTTCTGCGGGCTCTACTCAACCCGGGCGCTTCCCTAGTAAAGCTGGCGGCAAAAAGGGTTCACACCCAGCCCCTGCTAAATCCAGGGCTTCCCCCTCTTACCCCAGCGTGAGCGTTTCCCGTAAGGCGAAACAGCCACGCGCCTCTACCGAGTCGTTAGACTCACAGGAGGCAACACCCTTGAAGATGGTCGCTAGGCCATCTTCCGGGGTTCCTAACGCTGTCCCCGAAAGGAGGACAGCAACAAAGGAGCTTTGGCTCCTTCGCCCACGCCCCGAGGTGGTTCTTCGAAGAGAGGGCATCCCGCCTGCGAAGCCGCAACGCCCGCCTAAGGTTTCGAGGCGGAGGGAGGAAAAGACTCGCATGGCGACCCCAACCTCCCCCAATAAGTCCTCGAAGGCGACAGCGCCTTCAGCGCTTTGTCCGGCTAACAGCGCCCGGGGTTCTGCCCCCGGGAAGCGTACGGCTATTCCCGTGAGGGTCTTCAGTTCGAGGAGGGCCCCCGCGTCTGCTCCGAGCTAGGCCTGGAGGGCATATTCCTTCAATGGAATTGCCGTGGACTCCTGGCCAACTGGGAGGAGCTGCGGAGGCTCGTCTCGTCCCGTTCACCGTTAGCTATCTTTTTGCAGGAGACCATGATAGGCGCGTGCCCCCTGCCCGCCCTCCCGGGGTATAAGGGTTTGCGACCCCACCACCGTGGGATGGCCGGGCTGGGGGGTGCGCGGTTTACACCCGGCATGATCTCTCCGTTCTTCCTTTCTTTTTAGATACCTCCTTTCAGGCAGTGGCTGTGCAGCTGCACCTGTATATGAGGTATACTCTGATTTCTGCGTACATTCTACCGTCAGCTGACTTCGACGCGGGGGACTTCCGCCGCGTCGTGGCACGGTTGCCGAGGCCCTATCTCTTGTTTGGAGATCTGAAATGCAGGCATCCTCTCTGGGGAGATTACTCGATAAATCCCAGGGGACAAGTCCATGCAAATCTGATCGAAGAGCTTGAGATGGGTGTCCTAAACGTGGATGAGTTTACGCATCACTGTCCGAGAACCGCTTCATTTTCTTGCATTGACCTATCTTTGTGCTCCTCCGATGCACAGCCTGATTTTGATTGGGGGTGGTCAATGACCCCCATGGTAGTCATCACTTTCCCATTCAAATATCATTTTTAGGGCAACTGCCGCCTGAGAGCCCACCTCGGGGGTGCATGGCGTGGGCGCGGTGGCCTGCATTTCAGGAAATGACTGAATTCTCTATCTCAGTCAAGGAGTTTAGGTCGGTAGATGAGGCCGTTGAGTTCTTCTCCGGCAACCTCATCGTCGTGGGCCTGACTAATATTCCTAGGACGTCTGGCCGTTTTGCACGCCGGCCACTCCCATGGTGGTCAGCCTAGTGTGAGACGGCCCTCAAACAGAAGCGTTATGCCTACATTCGCTATAAGCGCCGCCCGAACGATTTCACTGTCGCTGAATTTCGTGGGGCTAGGGCTAGGTTCCGGTATATTTTGAAGCACGCCCGCCGCTCTTCTTGGCGGGCATACGTGTCTTCACTTAACGGGAAGACCCCTTTAGCAGAGGTGTAGAAGCAAGTCAAAAGCATCGGGGCAAGTTCCGCAGGACCCCCCTTCCATTCTCCAGGAGAATGGGACCGCAATCTCGGACCCCGCGTCCGTGGCGGAATCCTTAGCAACCGCTTTTTCCGCATTCTCTAGCCGTGATGCTGCTCCGCCAGCATTCAATGCACGTCGTGATGTCGCGGAAGGCCGCCGGCTGGACTTTACCTCCAGAGGCGGAGAACCCTTCAACGACAAGTTTACTGTGAGTAAGTGTCCTCAGTGTCACACTCTTTGCCCTGAGCATCAACGGCATCACCTCGGTGCTGCCGGAAGATGTTCTCGCTACGCTCTACGTGGACGACCTTTCGATCTCTTTTGCCGCTGCCCAGATGCCAACTCTGGAGCGTCGACTCCAACAGGCATTGAAACGCGTCTCTCGCTATGCCGCAGCGCACAGGTTTCGGTTTTCTTTGGCCAAGACTAAGGTGGTGCACTTCTGCCTCCATCCACTGCTTCACCCCGACCTAGATTTGTTTCTTAATGGGGTGTGCCTGGATGTGGTTAAGTCGCACCGTTTCCTTGGTCTTGTATTCGACCGACGCCTCACTTGGGAGGCTCATATTCGCAGCCTTAGGGTCTCTTGTACCCGCGCCATGGACATTCTCCGTTCCGTGACGTTCAGCGCTTGGGGCGCTGATAGGGCTACTTCCTTACTTTTTTATCGATCCTTTGTTCGCTCGAAGCTCGACTACGGATGCGAGTTTTATGCATCCGCAGCCGAGCGTTTATTGCGGAAGGTGGATTTGATCCACCACACCGGCCTTCGCCTTGCGACCGGTGCCTTCCGCACTTCCCCCATTGAGAGCCTGTTGGTCGATGCTGGGGAGATGCCACTCGCTCTGCGCCGCGTGCAGTGCATCACTCACCTGTACGCGCGAGCCCGGCGCCTCCCTCAGTCGCCAACAGCTCTCACTGCATCCGCAGCTGATCTCGATGGTGCCTATGCCGCGAGAGACGCCAGTCATACCCTAAGCCCTTTAGGTTTAGGGCCTGAAACTCCTTCGAGAGCTAGATATAGCTCTCGGGCCTGTGGCGCCCCTGGTTCTGTCCAGGACGCCACCCTGGAAAGTACCACCTTTGGCTATTTGTCGCCACGCCTCTGCTCCCAAAGCTTGTACTGCGCCGGGAGTATTGCGTTCAACTTTGAGGGGGGCACACCTCGTGCCACACCGTGCCACACCGTGCCAGTGTATACGGATGGCTCCAAGTTCCAAGAGGAGGTCGTTTTCCACGCCGTATTTCCTCTGTTTGAAGTCAGCGGGGATCTGACAGGCGCTGCGTGTCCTCACGGCCGAGCTGCTAGTAATACACCACTCGGTACGGGAGATTACGTGACGTGCCCGGTTCGGGGACCGGATTGTTATCTATAGCGACTCACGAAGCACCCTGAGTGCTCCCGGGCATTGGAATCTCCGCATCCCCTGGTTCGCAATATCCGTGACGCTACGGTTTTGGCAAGCCGGGCGGATTTCGAGAGTATCTTCCTCTGGGTTCCTGGTCATGTAGGAATTGCGGGGAATTAGGGCGCCAAATAGTCCGCGAGGACTCGGCGACCGGACGAGTTTTTTACTCTTCCTCACACTGACTGCATGGCAGGAATACAGGCAGCTCTCCGGGCTGCCTGACAAAGAAGATGGGAGACGTTCGAAGGGAACTTAAAGTTGCCTGCCATTGCGCCGCGACCGTTCCCATGGGCCTATCGCCCAATGCCGTGAAGGCTTCAGTTTGCTTTCTGTCGTCTCCGAATCGGACACATTCGTGGGACGTACCGTCATTTGATGGAGCGCTCGCCAGCGCCCTACTGTGAAGACTGCATTGTCCCTCAGACTGTTCGGCACATTCTTGTTGAATGTGTCCCAGTCTGGGTGATCTCCGCGCACGTTACCTGTCCTGTTACCGGGATGGGTGGGGTCGCTACCGCCTGTTCCTTGTACTCAGGACGAGTTCATGCACATTGACTGGTGGACTTCTAGACTTTTGGGGGGAGGCCGGCCTTCTCCCCTTTATTTAACTATGGTTTTTGTTTGTAGGCCGCATGTTCCTGGGCCGGAGTTTGCTTGTTGGCATTTTCCCTTTTATATTATTGTTGTTTTTTATATATTCTTATTTTAAAGTAGCCTAGTGCTAGGCTGTCGTGAGTGCGGCAACTTGTGCCAGATAGGCTCCTAAAATTTTTGTTTTAAAAAAGCACAATGGCTTCAGGTCGCTTTCTGTCATCTATGAACCACCATTTGTTGTTTTATTTGACTCTGTGGTAGGTTGCATCTTTCTATGCCAGGGAAAGGTGTGCCTCCCATCAACCCTGGAATGTGCTTCCTTGTTGAGTTTCTTATGTGAATTTTAGAATATTCTAGTACTAGCCTAGAATTTTAATTATGCTGGCATATTCCTTCGAAGGCAGTTGCCATATGGGCTAATTTTTAAAATAAATTGCTGCTGGGTGTGTGCTCGGATGGTGCAGGAAGTTATTTGTCAGCCATGCCATTGTAGGCACTCACCAGTGGAGACCTCTCCTTATTTCCACCCCACTTCCTGCACATTTAATTTTATCAGAAATTAGTAAAAACTAAATTAACTTAGTTCCTGGATAGTGCAGATCAGGTTTCTGCTGAATCATGCGTCTTTCATAGGTTCCACTCTGTCTAAGCTTGGCTCCAGCTAGAAATACTATGCACTAACTTCTTTTTAGACAGCATTTGCCACAGTTTTTCTATGATCTGGAGAAGAGCTAAGATACTGTTGGTGATACAGTATCATCTAAATCTATTTGTCCCAGTGGATGCCCCCTAACGCTTGTGTACGAGTTTCTGTGAGGTAATCGATTCACTACGGCTGTATGATCTCTCTTTGGTCCAATAGGGCAAGAAGAGGCCCTCCCGCAATGAAGTGTTCTCATCGTCACTGTCTTGAGCATCAAGACAGTAGCCAACCATCGAACTACCAACCTATCAGTCTGACCTCGATAGTCGGTAAACTCATGGAAAGCATGATGGTGGACAAAATGACGTCGCATTTAAAGTCAAAGCTGCTACTGATGAGTTCCCAGCACGGCTCCCGAAGGCAACGGTCATGCCTGACGAACCTTGTGGAATTCCTCCACTTCGTCTTCAGTGAGCACGATCGGGACAAGGCGGTAGATGTGGTCTACTTAGACTTTTAGAAAGCCTTTGATAAGGTACCACACCGCCGCCTTCTCCGGAAAGTGCGAGCGCTGGGCATAGACGGAAAAGTAGCCGGCTGGATAGAGAACTGGCTAAGTGGCAGACGGCAACGGGTGGTGGTGAATGGACAGGCTTCTGAGTTGGTGCCCGTTACTAGCGGAGTGCCTCAAGGTTCTGTCCTAGGACCACTACTATTCATCATCTACGTCAACGACATGGACGGTGACATGGTAGCCAAGATTTCTAAATTTGCCGACGATACCAAGGTTGGTATGAACGTTGCAAAGGATGGAAATACTGCCCGCCTGCAAGATGATCTTCGAAAGATTGGGGAGTGGTCTGATACGTGGCAAATGCCTTTCAACGTAAAAAAATGCAAAGTGATGCATATCGGCCACCGGAATCCTCAATCACCCTATATCCTTAAGGGCACTGCTCTTGAATCCACGAACACTGAGAAGGACTTGGGTGTAACTATCACAAGTGACCTCAAGTTCTCGAAACAGTGTATTGAGGTGGAGAAGAAAGCCCAAAGGATGTTAGGGTATATAAAGCGACAGTTTGGATATCGGAACAAGGAGATAGTACTGTGTCTGTACAACTCCCTCGTCCGACCGTACCTGGAGTATGCTGTACAATTTTGGAGTCGCTTCATTTCGAAAGGACATCGCGAGATTGGAACGCGTGCAAGCCAGGGCAACCAAACTGATTCCCTCTATCAAACATAAAAGTTATGAAGATAGATTAAGGGAATTAGATATGTTCTCGTTGGAGACCCGGAGACTACGTAGTCAGCTTATCGAAGTGTTTAAAATACTTCGAGGTTTCGACAGACTGGACTACGGGGTTATTTTCCAGCTCAGCGAGGGGAGAACAAGAAATCACGGTTTAAACTTGGACTGAAGCGATACCATCGTGATCTGTGTGGGAAATTCTTCACTTACAGTATCTGCGGTAGTAAAGAATGCACTTCCGACTGAAGTTGTCAACCGTGAATCTGTTGACCAGTTCAAGTCAAGACTAGATAAAGTCTTGCGAAATCGCCGTTAAGATCCTCGCGAGTGATCTTCGAGGTTGCCAACGGACACCTTCGAAGATTGCGCCAAAAGTACCTTCCTTGTATGGACCGTAAGGTCTTCTAGGGTACTTATTTTCCTTGTAGCTCCTTGTAACATTATCACCTGGATGTTGCTGCAAGTTGTTCTTACTATGCCTTACATAGATGACCCTAAAATCTCTCTGGTTTGGCCCAGATTCCTACCTTAAAATTGCATCTCCAACAGGATCTAAGCTGCATCTCTCAAGTGCACAGGTTTAGGTTTTGGGGGTCAAGAATAAGGTAGTACATTTTACTGGTGTCCATGGCTTAACCCGCAGCCTGACTCTAAATAGGCTTGCCCTGATGTGGTAGTCTCATCATTTCCTTGGTCGTGTTTTTCACTGATGTGAGTTATATGCACCCACACATCAGTATGTATTTTAGAGGGCTGATTCTATCTGCCACACTGGGCACTTTTAATTGCCCTCCTCCTTTTGTATGAGTCTGTTTATGCTAAAGAGATCCTCCTTGCTTTATTGAATACTCAGTGCATCATGTGCTGGTATGTGTGAGCCTACCATCTCCCTCTTGGGTCAAAGAATGTTAAGATTGTCTTTTGATGAGTTCTTTGCAATATGTGGGTTCCAGAAATTGAGCATGCTGATGTATGTGCCATATAGTATGGAGGGACTTGGCTCCCGGACCAGCATTTTGCTTGTCCTTATTCTGACTACATAGAATGAATCAGATCAGCTGCATGAAAAAGAGGAGGCAGCCAATGAGATTCTAAAGATGCATCAAATTGCACTGTGAGTTTACCTGCAGATCCCCCTGTACTCCCTCTGCAGCTTCAGCTAATTTTTTGTCACCCCTAATTCAGACACACTCACTGGACAAACACCTTTTGATGTAATGCTCCTTTGAACCTTGCTGTGATGTCTCCATACTCCATGGACTCTTCCTTACATGCTTGTTAAATGCTCCACTCTAGGGGAGCTTTATTCATGCTACTTTGATCAGTGGGCTTGCTAGCCCTTGTTCCTTTTGCTTGACATGAGTTTTTACACCACAAATTATGGTGTATTCGAGTGGTAGGTTAGGAGGAGGCTAGCCTCCATTGGTACTTAATTATTTTGATTGTAAGTTGTATTTCCCTAGAACTTATCTTGCCTTTGTTCCTCCCTTTTGTCTCTTAGTTGTTGTTTTTTGTTATATTCTTATTTTTAGACTGATTAAGTCATAGGTCTGTTTCTGATTTGGGGAGGCTATGCCCCTGTTGGCTGGCAGCTACCCAAAGTTACCTCCATATGTGTCAATCGACTGTCAAACCCATTTCCATTAAAAAGAATCCTCTGCAAGGGTGTATTCTATGTGGTATCCTGAAACTGTTATCTGTTGATGTTGAGATGTCATTTCCCAGACTAGAAAAATGTGCCTGAATGGGTAATGGAGCATCCAACCACAATGTCATCTGGGATAATAGGAAAGAAGCAAATATAATGTGTGAATGGTATTTGAGAAAAAAATAGTTACTGCAAAGTTTCTTGCCCAAAGAAGTATTTTGTGGTATTAATAAAAATCAGTTTTATACAAAATCTTTAAAATGCCATATTTCAATATGTGACTTTGGAAAATGAAAAGTTTGACTTTCATTTACCATTATCTAATTCATATTTTGTCCTATTAGTTCAATCTTTCGAGTGTTCCCATTGCAAGTGCAAGTTTTCGATCGAAAGGCTGTTAAAAGAACACATCAGGAGGCATATCAACCACTTCAAGTGCCCCCATTGTGAAATGACTTGTACTACCCGTGGTACAATGGAGACTCATATCAAATATAGACATACTAACAACAAACCATTTAAATGTCCAGAATGTTCCAAAAGGTGTGTGATCATTTCCGTTTTAAGAAAGAAATAGGTGGGGTTTTGTCACTGGCACTCATTTAGGATTCCTTTTATTTCTCAGTTGGGTCCTAAAGTTTAATGTGGAATCCGAAGCGTGTATCTACAGTGTATGGCAGCTGGTGGGAAATCTACCTGCATCTGGACTCCATCCTGTGACTAATAACACCAATGTGGTTAAGTTTGCAGTAATCAGAATAGTGTTAAAGGAAGTGCATATGAATAGGAAATAGTACTGAGAAATATAAATGGGTTTTATATAACTTAAGAGATATGCAATAGCTTAAAACAGTATTTAATTAATTTCTAGAGAATTATTTATATTAAAATACCTTGAAAAATATTGTAAAACTGAATTAGCCCAAAGGTTAAGGAAGGTTCCAAAGTTCCGCTTTATTTCACTGAAACAAACAATTATAGAAAAAAATACATATGAACACACACGTACATAAGCACAAAAAAATATAGGCACATGTACATTTCACAAACAAAGAATTAATATATGTATAAGTGACATAATGTTGGTTTCACAAACCTAAGAGTCCAGTTAGTAGAGGAACTACAAGATCTTAATCTTTATACACTATCGTACATTTTCATACATTATATATTTACTTTTATTTATTATTCAAACCTAAAGAAAGAAACGCATGTTAGTAATGAACTTAATTATTACAATCTTCCTCTCTACAAAAAGAAAGAGGCAATACAATGAAATACTAGATTGAGCGTCTAATGCAAGTATTTACAGGATCTAGCTGTTTTCAATGTAACATTCAACAGGTTTTCTAGGTTGAGAAGAGCGATGAAGAGTAGTTTCAGGGGAGCAGCTGGAGGAGGAACATCATGAGATGTATCATTTTTGATAGAACAATCGAGTTTTCTATATCAAATAGATCGACAAGGGATTCTTTCAGGGATAGCAACTAGAAGAGGAACCTCCTAACAGAATTAGAATCTCATTCCGTTTCAACCTTTATAGGAGCATCAAGAAACGGAATGGGGGATTTTGTATCGGATTTAAGATTGGGAATATCTTCAATCTCGTTTAATTGGATCTCTCTGGCTGAGGCCAAATTGTGGATAACCACCTTATCTCCAAGGGCGTCTGGAAATCTGACTTGTGCATATTTAGGAATGGCTTCAATTAATTCCACTTTGCATGCCATAGGATTATCCTTGTTCCGTACATGTTGTTTTAACAGTACTTTACCAGGTGAAGCAAGCCAGCTAGGTATACTCATTCCCGTTGTGGTCTTTTGAGAGAATGAAAAAAAAACGTTTGTTGAAGTACATAACAATGAACGCAAAGAATGAAGAGCATCCGGGAGGACGTGTTCCCAATGGTTAATGCTTAGGTTTCTAGACTCTAACGCCAAGGTGACAGTTTTATATACACTTCCTACATAGTGCTAGCATTTGTCCATCCCTGGTGTAATGACTTGTTGGAACCCCTTTCTTGTGTAAAAATTATTTTATTTCGACAGTCATGAAAGAAGTACCTCGATCTGAATGCACGTATCCTGGTAACCCGAAAAGAGAAAACAACGTAGTAAGACTGTATAACAGTTGATGAAGAAATATCCTTACAAGGAAAAGCAAAGACAAAACGCAAGTATTCGTCTACCAAAATTAATAAATTCTTTTTGGTAGCAGAAGATGATAGTGGCCCTTAAAGTCCAGGCTGATTTGATCAAAAGGGCGCATTGCACGGATAAGCTCTGGCCTCTCTGTCATCTACAGAATAAGGCAAGTTTCGTACTCGAACAAAATCGTGAAATTGCGTAATCCCTGAATGACAGAGAGCTTTATGAAGCTTAACAAGATTATTGTGGGTCATGCTTGAGCAGAAAATGTGTGATAGGGTGTCAGCAGCTCTGTTGAGCGAACCAGGACGATGTATAACTTCGTACCAAAGGGGTATCAATTCTAAATGCCATCTAGCAATCTTTTCATTCTTTATTTTACTCCTATGACGTGAATTAAACATGCAAGACACAGATTTTTGATCTGTAATTAAGGTAAACTTACGACTGAGAAGAAAATGACGCCACCTTCTGATGGCCTCAACCATAGCATAGGCCTCTTTTTCAACAGAGCAGTGATTTCTCTTGGATGAATTTAAGGATCTGGAAAAAAGCAACGGGTCGTCCATTCTGGTTCAGATTTGAGGCATAAGTTTCCAGTGTAAACTGTAAATTTTCATTTATTTTTGCCCTAACAACGTTAATAATAGCTGATTTTAATTCCTCGATTGTATTTGTAGCTTCTTCAGAAAGTGGAAACTGGCAATTAATTAGGGGATGAATTCGTTGAGAGAATCTTGGAACCCACCACGAGTAGTATGCAAGCAACCTAATTAATCAAGATAATGATTCTTGTCTGGTCAGTACGGGCATATCCTTGAGAGCAGCATGACGTGAAAGATTTGGGCAAAGTTCATTCTGGCGAATATATTAACCTAGAATACATATAGTATTAGTTGAAAAGGTGCATTTGTTTTTATTTAAGGTCCTTCTCTGTTTCTCAGCAGCTTCGAGAAACTTGGGTTAAGTTTTTATCATGTTCTTGCGTGCAGCCGCAAATAGTAACATCGTATAGGTAAGCATACATGCCCTCAAGATTACTTTTACGAATGAAATTGTCCATAATTCTCTGGAAGCAGGCAACACCGTTGGTTAAACCAAAACTTAAGCATTTAAATTGAAAAAGCCTCCCATCCTCCTCAAAAGCAGTGCAAATTTTATCCTCAAGGTGAAGAGGAACACAATGATAAGCACTACTTAGGTCGATGGTGCTAAATATCTTATAGGTCGATATCTTATTAACCAATTCTTCAACATTTGGTAATGGATACGCATCCAAGTAAGTAAATTTGTTAATCGTCTGAGAATAGTCAATTACTAACCTTTTCTTTGATTGATTCGACACAACATGAACTTGAGCTCACCAGGGAGAGGTGCTTGGTTTGATGATGTCTTCCTTGAGCATGGGTGCTACTTCAGAACGAATAAATTCAGTGAGACTTTTTAAATTTGCGTGACTTCTTAATGACTGGTCTGCAATCAGATGAGAAGTTTGTGAAAACTCTTGGAGGATCCGTAATCATAGAAGTCAGAGAGCACACT
Organism: Ceratothoa steindachneri; assembly: GCA_963969495.1. Lineage (NCBI taxonomy): Eukaryota > Metazoa > Arthropoda > Malacostraca > Isopoda > Cymothoidae > Ceratothoa > Ceratothoa steindachneri. The sequence goes on from OZ018327.1 coordinate 53,476,751, forward strand.
TTGAGGAATGTTTACTTAGGAAGGGGATTCCTAAAATAATGTTAGCGCAACATTCAGATAAAACCAGCAAATATACTCTCCGGTACTCATGGCTTCCGCCTTTTATGCTAACATCACCTCATTCCTTGATAGGAGATGTTGAATTTGTAGAGGCCATATATATATATAGTGTCTTCATAAGGTTTAAGATGGAAATTAGAAGAGTTCGCAACATGTTTTGAAATAAATTTCTCGGAACTGCCGGGATCTAAAAGAGCCGTGAGAACACACCCATTTACCTCCACTTCTTGTCTTGAGATGACCTTTTCAAAATTGATGGCACACTAGCGAGACTTCATTTTTAGATGACTTGCATACCTTCGCAAAATGTCCTCTCTTCTTCCATTTAAAGCAAGTAACATCACTTGCCGGACAGTGAGCACAGTTTTAGTGTGAGGAATTTAGGCAATACATAAGGACATTTTTTTATGTTTACGAAGCGAAGGAGCTGCAGCACCATTCAAATCCTGAGGATTAGGATTAGAGCAGTCGACCTCAGCGTCCAGCTCATGCGTTTCTACTGAAGCTACAGGACCACAAGTGAATGATGCATAGGCTTCCCTATTCTTTGTGGCAATCTCTAACGCTCTCTCTTGATCAACGGCTGAAGATAATGTAAGAGGGTTTTTTTCTAGAAGTCTCGTTCCGATTTTGGATGATGAAAGGCCATTAATAAAGGCATCTTGAATATACCCGTTTCTATATCTTTCGGCATTCACAGCCTTAGAATTGCAATCCAAACTGAGTGTCTGAATAACATGTACATATTCATGTACATATTCATGAATATGTACATATTCATGTACATATTCATGTACATATTCATCTGATTGTTTACCTGTTGCGAGCTTGTGTCGCGCCACGACCTCATTCTCAGGTTGAATGAAGGCGCTTTTGAGAGCAGCAAAAGCATCATCGAAAGTACATTTGGAAATTATCTCGAAATCTTCAGGAGAAACTGAATTGGCTAAGAGGCACAAATACGAATCGTCTGTACCTTCAATTGACGCTTTGTACCTCGAGAAAACCAACAACCAGTGTTTAAAATACACATGTAGCTTCTGGTGTAGCTGGAAGAACATCCAAACAATTGGGACGAAGACCACGTTCCATTCTTCTTAGTGAAATAAATGGAAGTTGCACAAAGGTTAAGGAAGATTTTAAAGTTTGGTTTTATTTCACTGAAATAAACCATTACAGAACATAAGTATACAAAGAAAATATATATATTTAATGAGCACATTCTCACATAAGCACACACACACACACACACACACACACAAATATAGGCACATGTACATTTCACAAACAAATAATTAATATAATTGGCATAATGTTGGTTTTACAAACCTAGGAGTCCAGTTAGTAGAGGAACTTTAGGAACTTTATCTTCATACATTATATATTTACTTTTATTTAATACTGAAACCTAAAGAAAGAAACAGGTTAGTTATAAACTTAATAAATTATAACAAAAACCTGAGCTACATTTGCAGCTTAGTATTTCTAGGTTTGCACAGCCCAATTTCTTGTGCATTTATTTTGCTTTAACCCACTTTTATCCTTCACTTCTGCTCCTCTAAAGAGATTTTTAGATTTAAATTTCAGTTAGATGTTGCAAAGCACCTTTCCTCCCATTCAGTGGAACCAGGCTACGTGTGCTTCTACCCAGAATGCAGCTACTCATGTCGTTCATATTCATCCTACTTCGTTCATGTGAAAAGGGTTAGTATTTTATTTTAGTATCCGGTGGAGGTCTAGAGAATTTAAGGATTTAAGTCCTCCACATCCTTTGTGGTATAAATTTGTTTGCATGTTTCCTCTTTGTGACTATGATTTCTGGCACATATGGCTTATAGTGCTGAGAATGGACCTTCTATGTCCCACTATTTGGTCTTTGCTGGTGGGTCTTTCTGTTGTGGAACAAAGGGTAGTTGTATGATGTGCATTCCAAAGGACGAAATCCTTGGTGAGTCCTTTTAAATAGTCTGGAACAGCTCATACCATTTTTCTGTGCATCTCATAGAGAGAATTAGGTCCGATAGAGGTTGCTAGTGTAGAAACCTATGCTCCTAATATTTTTGTACTTACAAGCACTATACAAAATTGTGCACATCAACCCAACTTTGTGAGAATCCATTTCACTAGGTTGGGTTGATGCACGCAATTTTATATAGTGCTTACAAGAACAAAAATATTAGGAGCATAGGTTTCTACACTAGCTACCTCTATTGGAGCTAATTCTCTATATGAGATGCTACTGATGTCATTTCTTCAAACTCTACTGTCCCACAAGGGTATCCCCTTCATAGACTTACCCTTGATACCTATAGAGGTAGTACATCCGATGGCTCCGGGTTGCTCCAAAACAAGTTTAGAGCCTGTGCTTTAGCTCTTCTAAATATTTTGACCTTACTCATTTTTTTTTTTTGCTAATCTTTACCAACTTCTTCTAACCTATCGTTTCCACGCCTGGGGGTGGACGTTGTACCATAGACAAAACCACTGCTACAACTGAAGCCTGGAGTGATGTCGTACCAACTCCAGGCTTTCTTTAAGACTCCCTTTGCAGTACCCCGTAAGGGGCGCGGCGATTTGCCATCCTGGCCGCCGTGCTGACGGGATCCAGCGCTCCGTCCGGCCCCAGCTTAGCCTCTCTTCCTTCCTTCAGATAGCCCGATTTCTTCCCTACCTCGTCGCTTTTCATACAACCTCTCCCACAACTTTCTCTGGTCAGCCTCTAATTTCACAGGGTAGATGCTGACCTTCTTCTCAAGCCAACCACCCCGGATCGGGGCTGGGGGGGGAGGGGACATTGTTCCCTAACCCCTGAGCTCCGGTTCGGGATGGGGGTTTTTTAACAACCTGCTTCATCCCCACCCATACCTTCCTCACATCCCTTTTCCTCTCCTCTTCAAAATCTATCTTTTTTACGCCGTGTCCAAGGTGGAGCCGCCATGCCGATGGACTGCCAGGCCACCAGGCGGGAGGGGTGGTCCCGAATGGCGGCGCCTGGCTCTGCCGGGCTTGTAAGCACCTCTCGCAGTGCGGGCTACTGCGAGGGGTGATGAGCTATTGCGTCCCGTGGCAAAAATAGGGTCACCATGCCCATAGATGAACAACCAAAAAAAACCCAAACCCCTTTAACTCCCCCTTGCTCATCGACGGAGCCACCCTTGGGCAGCTCCACCGAAAAAATGGAGGTCCCCCCCCCTGTGCTTGCACAGGGGACCCTCCATATTTCTCTAACCGGAGAGGAGGCTTACTCCTCTCCTTCGCCTACGGGTGCAGGGGACTCCCCCTCACCCCCTTCTCTGGAGGTGCTTTCGAGCACCTCCCTTTTCCCAGCGGCAGTCCCATCTTTTCTTTTCAAGGGGACTGCCAAGAAAGCCAGCAGGCAGCCCTTAGCCAGCCGCTCCCCATCAAAGCGGCTCGGTAGGGCAAACCCCCTTAGGGGGGAGAGGGAAGCCAGGCCCCTTCGGTCACTTCCCTCAAAAGACCTGCTGGCAAGAATATTAAACCTTGCCGGGGTCAAGGCCTGTGCCTCCCCATACAAGACTGGCGACACTGCCAAGGGGACCTGTGATGTCCTGGGAGGGGATGGCCAACTGGAGGCCCCTCCTGTGATAGACATGGTCCTTGAGGAGACCCAGCCCCAGACGGTAGGGCCTTCCATGGGGGGGGAGTTCGGGCTCGGCGCCAAGCACCGAATCCGCCCCTATGCAAGGTCCTCCTCAAATGGCTGAGGGCTCCGAGGCAGTAGAAGGAGGGGAGGGATCTCCTCCGACAGGTGTCCCTACGACAACCAGGACCTTCTCCATTTCGGAGAGGGACCTGGCTGAGGCTGGTCCATCTGGCCTGGGGACTTCTGCCGGCGGAGGTGAAAAGCGGGTTCATTCCCCGCCCTCCTCTCCGAAAAAGAAAAAGACAAAAATGACTCGGGGCTCCTCTCCATCCGCGGGGGCTGCGGGGACGGATGGGTCTGCTGCCACTCTGGCAAGCGACCAAGCCAAGATCGGCACATCCGCCCCCTCTGCCCCCCCGGTTGCGGAGCCCCTGACAAAGAAGACTACTACCAAGAGTGCACAGGGCGGAGCCTCGATGACATCGGGGCCCCTGATTCAGAGGTTACCTGGCGTTTTCGAGCCCGCTGGCTTCAAACGCTTCCTCGTTATTCGCTCCACTGATGGCACCATGTTGTCCAAGGGCAACATGATCCATCAGAGGAGAGGATTAGCTAGTGCAATTGGTAGAGAGCCGAAGGTAACCCGTTTCTCGGACGGGAGCCTTCTGGCGAATGCGGCGAATCCCGCCGAGGCGGCTAAGATTAGTGCTCTTCGGACACTTCATGGCACCCCGGTGAGTGTGACGCCGCACTCTACCATGAACTTTGTGAAAGGAGTAGTTTATGCGAGGGAACTCGTTGACTACTCCATTGAGGACATCACCTTAGAGCTGGCCGACCATGGGGCGGTCAAGGTCGAACGTGTGATGAGAAAACAGGGAGGGGCCTCGAGACCCACCCCTACACTCTTCGTCACGTTCGACTGTGACAAGCTCCCTGAGTCGGTGCGTGCCGGTTGGTACCGCTACCGCGTGAAGGCATTCGTGCCACTTCCGCGGCGGTGCTATTACTGTCACCGCTTCGGCCATACGAATCGCTCATGTAGACGTGCAAAGTCGGGGTCACCCGAAGTCTGTGTAAATTGCTCCAAGGTCGCACACGATAAGTCCAAATCGTGTGTGGCCAAGTGTGTCAATTGCGGAGAGCCGCACCCTGCTTCTTCGAAGCAATGTGGTGCATATCTCCTTGAGAAAGAAATCCTGGCCGTTCAGGCCCAGGATCGACTCTCATTCCGCGAGGCAAAGGACTTGGTCCTGGCGCGCTCGGCTCTGCCTGGGACGTCATATGCCTCAATAGTTAGGAAGGCACCCTCTGCTCCCGGCCAACGAGCACGGTTGTTTCCGCGCCCATTCGGAGCCCTTCTGCGGGCTCTACCCAACCCGGGCGCTCCCCTGGTAAAGCTGGCGGCAAAAAGGGCTCATACCCTGCCCCGGCTAAAACCAGGGCTCCCCCCTCTTCCCCCAGCGTGACCGTTTCCCGTAAGGCGAAACGGCCACGCGCCTCCACCGAGTCGTTAGACTCACAGGAGGCAACACCCCTGAAGATGGTCGCTAGGCCATCTTCCGGGGTTCCTAAAGCTGCCCCCCGAAAGGAGGACAGCAACAAAGCAGCTTCGGCTCCTTCGCCCACGCCCCGAGGTGGAGCGAGTAGCTCGGAGACGGTGGTTCCTCGAAAAGAGGGCCCCCCGCCTCCGAAGCCGCAACGCCCGCCTAAGGTTTCGAGGCGGAGGGAGGAAAAGACTCGCATGGCGAGCCCAACCTCCCCCAATAAGTCCTCGAAGGCGACAGCGCCTTCAGCGCTTTGTCCGGCCAACAGCGCCCGGGGTTCTGCCCCCGGGAAGCGTACGGCCATTCCCGTGAGGGTCTTCAATTCGAGGAGGGCCCCCGCGTCTCCTCCGAGCTAGGCCTGGAGGGCATATTCCTTCAATGGAATTGCCGTGGACTCCGGGCCAGCTGGGAGGAGCTGCGGAGGCTCGTCTCGTCCCGTTCCCCGTTAGCTATTTTTTTGCAGGAGACGATGCTAGGTGCGTGCCCCCTCCCTGCCCTCCCGGGGTATAAGGGTCTTGCGACCCCACCACCGCGGGATGGCCGTGCTGGGGGATGCGCAGTTTACACCCGGCATGATTGTCTCCGTTCTTCCTTTCTCTTTAGATACCTCTTTTCAGGCAGTGGCTGTGCAGCTGCACCTGGATAGGAGGTATACTATCATTTCTGCGTACATTCCACCGTCAGCTGACTTCGACGCGGGGGACTTCCGCCGCGTCGTTGCACGGTTGCCGAGGCCCTATCTCTTGCTTGGAGATCTGAACGGCAGGCATCCTCTCTAGGGAGATTACTCCATAAATCCCAGGGGACAAGTCCTTGCCGATCTGATCGAAGAGCTTGAGATGGGTGTCCTAAACGTGGATGAGTTTACGCATCACTGTCCGAGAACCGCTTCATTTTCTTGCCTTGACCTATCTTTGTGCTCTTCGGATGCACAGCCTGATTTTGATTGGGGGGTGGTCGATGACCTCCATGGTAGTGATCACTTTCCCATTCAAATATCATTTTCAGGGCAACTGCCGCCTGAGAGACCACCTCGGTGGTGCTTGGCGCGGGCGCGGTGGCCTGCATTTCAGGAAATGACTGAATTCTCTATCTCAGTCGAGGAGTTTAGGTCGGTAGATGAGGCCGTTGAGTTCTTCTCCGGCAACCTCATCGCCGTGGGCCTGACTACTATTCCTAGGACGTCTGGCCGTTTTGCACGCCGACCACTCCCATGGTGGTCGGCCGAGTGTGAGACGGCCCTCAAACAGAAGCGTTATGCCTACATGCGCTATAAGCGCCGCCCGAACGATTTCACTGTCGCTGAATTTCGTCGGGCTAGGGCTAGGTTCCGGTATATTTCGAAGCACGCCCGCCGCTCTTCTTGACGGGCATACGTGTCTTCACTTAACGGGAAGACCCCTTTAGCTGAGGTGTGGAAGCGAGTCAAAAGGATTCGGGGCAAGTTCTCGCAGGACCCCCCTCCCGTTCTCCAGGAGAATGGGACCGCAATCTCAGACCCCGCGTCCGTGGCGGAATCCTTAGCGACCGCTTTTTCCGCATTCTCTAGCCGTGATGCTGCTCCGCCAGCATTCAATGCACGTCGTGATGTCGCGGAAGGCCGCCGGCTGGACTTTACCTCCAGTGGCGGAGAACCCTTCAACGACAAGTTTACTGTGAGTGAGTTGCGTTCCGCTCTCGCTTCGTGCGCGGACACCGCCCATGGTCCGGACGATGTCCCGTACGCCATGCTTCGACACCTGGGTGAGCGAGGCATGGCCTTTCTGTTAGATCTGTTCAACAGGATCTGGGTGGAAGGTCTTCTCCCAGACTCCTGGCGAATCGCTACTGTGCTCGCCTTTCGCAGGCCGGGGAGAGATCACTCTACTCCGACCGGTTTCCGCCCAATCTCTCTAACCTCTTGCGTGTGCAAGTTGATGGAGAAATTGGTAAACGTTAGATTAGCTTTTTTCCTGGACAGCGGAGGCCATCTGTCTTCCGCACAGTGCGGCTTCCGCAAGTTCCACTCCACGTCGGATGCTCTGCTCCGACTGGAAAATGCCGTCTGCGAGGCTTTCCTTCGTAGACAGCACTACGCCACGGTGTTTTTCGATCTGGAGAAGGCCTATGATACCGCATGGCGATACGGTATCATGGAGACTCTCTACACGATGGGGGCGAGGGGACGCCTCCCAATGTTTATATCTGAATTTTTGCGAGATCGTCGATTCCGCGTACGTGTGGGGGGAGCTCTCTCCGGCCCAAAGGAGCAGGAAGAGGGTGTCCCGCAGGGAAGTGTCCTCAGTGTCACACTCTTTGCCCTGAGCATCAACGGCATCACCTCGGTGCTGCCGGAAGATGTTCTCGCTACGCTCTACGTGGACGACATTTCGATCTCTTTTGGCGCGGCCCAGATGCCAACTCTGGAGCGTCGACTCCAACAGGCATTGAACCGCGTCTCTCGCTATGCCGAAGCGCACAGGTTTCGGTTTTCTTTGGCCAAGACTAAGGTGGTGCACTTCTGCCGCCATCCACGGCTTCACCCCGACCCAGATTTGTTTCTTAATGGGGTGCGCATGGATGTGGTTGAGTCGCACCGTTTCCTTGGTCTTGTATTCGACCGACGCCTCACCTGGGAGGCTCATATTCGCAGCCTTAGGGTCTCTTGTACCCGCGCCATGGACATTCTCCGTTCCGTGACGTTCAGCGCTTGGGGCGCTGATAGGGCTACCGCCTTACTTTTTTATCGATCCTTTGTTCGCTCGAAGCTCGACTACGGATGCGAGTTTTATGCATCTGCAGCCGAGCGTTTATTGCGGAAGGTGGATTCGATCCACCACACCGGCCTTCGCCTTGCGACCGGTGCCTTCCGCACTTCCCCCATTGAGAGCCTGTTGGTCGATGCTGGGGAGATGCCACTCGCTCTGCGCCGCGTGCAGTGCATCACTCGCCTGTACGCGCGAGCCCGGCGCCTCCCTCAGTCGCCAACAGCTCTCACTGCATCCGCAGCTGATCTCGATGGTGCCTATGCCGCCGAGAGACGCCAGTCATACCCTAAGCCCTTTGGGTTTAGGGCCAGGAAACTCCTTCGAGAGCTAGATATAGCTCTCGGGCCGGTGGCGCCCCTGGTTCTGCCCAGGACGCCACCCTGGAGGGTACCACATTTGGCTATTTGTCGCCACGCCTCTGCTCCCAAAGCTTGTACTGCGCCGGGAGTATTGCGTTCGACCTTTTTGGAGCACACATCGTGTCACGCTGGAACCGTGCCAGTGTATACGGATGGCTCCAAGTCCCAAGAGGGGGTCGGCTTCCACGCCGTATCCCCTCTGTTTGAAGTCAGCGGGGCTCTACCAGGCGCTGCGTCTGTCTTCACGGCCGAGCTGGTGGCAATACACCACTCGGTACGGGAGATTACGCGACGTGCCCGGTTCGGAGACCGGATTGTGATCTATAGCGACTCACAAAGCGCCCTGAGTGCTCTCGGGGCATTGGAATCTCCGCATCCCCTGGTTCGCGATATCCGTGACGCCACGGTTTTGGCGAGCCGGGCAGATGTCGAGATTATCTTCTGCTGGGTTCCTGGACATGTGGGAATTGCGGGGAATGAGCGCGCCAAAGAGTCCGCGAGGACTCTGCGACCGGACCAGCGTTTCGCTCTTCCTCACACCGACGACTACATGGCAGGAATACGGGCAGCTCTTCGGACTGCTTGGCAAAGAAGATGGGAGACGGTCGAAGGGAACTTAAAGTTGCGTGCCATTGCGCCGCGACTGTTCCCATGGACCTATCCCCCAATGCCGCGGCGGCTTCAGGTTGCTTTCTGTCTTCTCCGAATCGGACACACTCGTGTGACGCATCGCTATCTGGTGGAGCGCTCGCCTGCGCCCTATTGCAACGACTGCGTCGTCCCCCAGACTGTTCGGCACATTCTTGTCGAATGTCCCAGTCTGGGTGATCTTCGCGCATGACACCTGTCCCGGTACCGGGATGGGCGGGGTCGCTACCGCCTGTCCCTTGTACTCGGGACGAGTGCGTGCACTTTGACTGGTGGACTTGCTAACTTTTTGGGGGAGGCCGGCCTTCTCCCTTTTTTTTAACCAGGCTTAATTTTTGTTGTTGTTGTTGTTTTTGTTATTGTTTTGTTATTGTTATTTCTTTTTTGTTGTTCCCTGTTCCATTTTTTGAAGTAGCCTAGAACTAGGCTGTTTGTTTACGGCGACTTATGCCTAAGTCGGCAGTCGCCAGATAGCCCCTTAAATAAAAAAAATAAAAAAAAAATCCCTTTGCAGTAATCTTGCCCAGTGGCTAATTTTGTAGGCAAGTCACTGACCCACTTTAAATCCATACCTCTCCCTTTTGGGGGATAGCGAGAGGAGGGGTTGGCCCCTACATGATGGTGCCTAGAGGAATGAGACTTCCTCTCGGTCTGAGTGCAAATTAGGGAAGTTCCATCTTTACATTGACTTGAACACTGCCAGGCCCTGTGTAAGTTGTTGGTGCGCTTCCTCTTACCACTACTACTAACTATTCCATCAGCCTTTTGTCTACATGCACCCGGTACTGGGAGGAACTGTTCTCTCCTGTACCAAGTGCAAATGGAGGAAAAAAGTCTTTTCACTGGGTTGACATTAACTGGTGGGATGTGGAAAATAGGTATATGTACTTCCTTGTTTCCTCTTACTAGTGTTATGGGGTCACGTAAGAGAGTGAGCCCGTTTGTGTTTTGTTTGAGAAGAGAACTTACTATATAGTATGTTAGTGGGCTCTTCCCCGTCAGGACACCATTCACTACCGCTGGTCTCAGTCCTTCCCTGGGATTTTGAGTGAATCTCCTAGAGAAGGTTGAATAGGTAAATGCATTAATGAATGAGATGAGTAAGCTGGTGAGAATTTTAGAATAATTCATTGTGCCCTATAAAAAGCAAACAAAAAGAATAAAATCAATAACTAACCCGGAGCCTCGGTGGACACAATCTTCCAAATGAATACCACCGAGGATAATAATACTAAAATTCTATTTACTAAGAATTTATTTACAAAAAGGGCTAACACAATATATATACTCCTATTGAAATTAACAAGCTGAATATACTACCATAATAATAATAATACTTTTTGCAAAGCTTATAAGTTCACAATATTCCTATAGTTAAATGTTAGGCTATTTCAAAACAAAAAAAATAAAAAGAATACGGGATGACAGTTACTTAAGCCATATAAAAACAAAATAAGATTATTTACTGTGGTGGAGGAAGTAAACAACTATTCCTCTTTTCTCTTTAGTCAAACCCAGAAATGCTCCCACCAAACAGGAAGGGGGTAAGAATCGGTCAAAGTTGGGCTGGCAGTTTGTTTGATTAGGGGGGTTTCTTCTACAGCATTCAATATTATTAAATTTTGCTATTAATAAAGCAAAAAAAGAAATCCTAAAGGATAGCCCAGAAATAATTAAGGGAAGAAGAAACTTCAAAATATCCAGCTTTCACTAACCACTCAAAAGAGAGATAACCCACGTTTGAGTAAAAAAAAAAAAGCATGGAGTTGCCCTCTTTCATGCCTCCCCACTTAATGGCAGTATGACATCAACTTTTCCTTCGTTTTTTTATCTTTTTGACAAAGGAACTATATAACATTAATCCGTATAGGTATGATGAAATAGACAATAATTCTGAAATTCACAACGTGAATTTTGTTACTCGTCTTTTTGACTGTGTGTGGTAAGGTTTAGAGGTTAACATGGTGTTTTTGTAGTTATCTTTTGTAGATACTTGGGGTACAATGCGAACTGCAATATTGCCATTATGTGAAGTTAAGTGATTCATGTCTATACATAAATTTGTATAGTCTTGTGCACAGGGTGTAACTTCTAGGACCCCCTAAGGGGCACAGCGATTTGCTCTCCTGGCCGCCATGCTGACTGGACTCAGCGCCCCGTCCGGCCCCAGCTTGGCATCCTTTTTCTCCTGCTAACCCCTACTTCGTCTTCTGTACCAATTCTCTTTCACCCTGCATCGTCCTGCCATCTTCGTTTGTTTGTCGATCTCGGTGCATCAGAGCTGTCTCAGGGGGCGCCACCCTTTAGCTAGTCCTGCCTGTGTTGTTAGGTGGGTGCCTGAGCCGTCGTGGCGCTCTTTGGGGTCTTTGCTTCACCAACCGGTAAATTTCCGAGGCTGGCCGGCCATTTTTAAAACGATGGTTGGGTCAGGGGTCGACGGGCCTACTCTCCTGGTTGGGCCCGCGCTCCGAGTAGGTGTCTCGACGGTAGACAGTAACTGCGCTGCGCGAGTTCGCACCCCATTTTATACTATACTTTATATGGGTAATAATAAAAAAAATATTACGCCTGTCAAGTCCTCTTTTACGTTAGATCGCTTCGCAGAAGAGAGATATCCTGATTTCGATTATCCTCGTTTCCGGGTCTCCGCTTTCTAAATTGGACGTGTTTGAGGAGTTTTAGTCCCACTGAGCTATCTTCGCGAGAGCAGTTTGGTGCCGTGCGAGATTTGTCCTCCATTTCGAACGTTCCGGTTTCGGTTGTGCCCCACCCACGCCTTAATTTTGTTAAGGGGTTGATTCGCTCCAACGAATTATTGCAATATGATGTTTCGAGACTAAAGGATAAACATTCGTCCCAGAGGGTTACGGACGTTTATAGGGTTTCTAAGTCTGTTGGTCCCGCTAAGGTTGCTACGGGTACGCTCATCGTTACCTTTGAGCGTCAGGATCTGCCCTAGTTTGTTCGTGCTGGTTATCTTCGTGTCCCTGTGTCCCGTTATGTCGAGCTCCCCAGACGTTTTAATTGCGACCAGTTTGGCAGCAATTGTAGGCAGGCTCGTCGCTGTGTGGCCTGTGCGTTGGCGTATCATGGCTCCTCTTGTGGGAATCATGAATGTTGCGCCAATTGCGGAAGTTCCCATAGCGCGGCTTCGCGTTGTTCTCCCATATTCCTTTTTGAGGAGGAGGTCCTGGCTCTTCGGGACTCCCTCAGACTGGAATTCCGTGAGGTCCGCCGTAGGGAGCGGGTTCAGCTCACCCCCTCCGGGCGTCTCTTCTCTGACGTCTTCCGGGAGGCAGGGTCCCGCCGTCCTCTTCCCGGTAGTCCTACTACTCCTTTGTCTTCTCGCGGTCCCTCTGTTGCTCCTTCTTCCCTGCCTTTGGTCCCTCTGTTGCGCCCTCTCCTTTGTCATTGGTCTTTTCTCATGTTCCTTCCTCTGTCGCGGACCGTGAGACCGACCGAGCTGAGATGCTGGAGGATATCCGGCAGTTCCTCCAGGCGTCTGCTCCTGCTATTCCTCCCGTTCCTTTGCCCCAGCACAAACGGAAGGATTCCTCCTCACCACGTTCGCAGTCCAAGCGCGCTGCCTCTGATGAGGCTGGTTTAGCCCCCGAGTCGATTGTTGATGACTTGGCGTTGTTTTGTTCATCTCCTCACTTACCTTCTGCTGCCCGTCGATTACAGTTGGCAGTTGATGCCGTGTCGGGTCGTGCTGTCTCAAAGGCTTTTCGTTTTTTGGTCACCAAAACGAAGGACATGCATTTTTATCGGGGTCGTGGTGTCCTTGGTCCCCCTGCCCTCTTCTTGGATGGCACGGTGATTGAATATGTCCCCGTTTTTAAGTTCTTGGGTTTAACGTTTGATAGTAGCTCATTTGGGTGCCCCATTTGCGTCACTTGAGGGCTTCCTGTTTGAAGGCTTTGGATTTTTCAAGTTTTATCCCACGCCACCTGGGGTAGTGATAGGCAGGCGCACCTTGTAGTCGCTTTATTCGGCGCTGGTTCAATCCCGGCTGATCTACTGTTGCCATGTGTACTCCTCAGCGTCTCCGGCTTTGAAGTTAATTTACTCTGTTTGTTCGCTTGGTGTCCGTCTTAGTAGTGGAGCTTTTCGCACCTCGCCCATCTTTAGTCTCTTTGTGGGGGTTGACGTGCTTCCCTTGAGATATCACTGGCTGCAGGTGTGCTTAAAATCCCTGTTTCGTGTTCAGCAGTATCCTTCCTCCCCAGTCTATGAGTGCCTTATTGCCCCCTCGTCTTAGGCCTCTTTCGATCGGTGGCCATTGCTAGTCCGGCCTCTGGGGCTCCGGGCTGGGACCATCTCACCTTCATAGGCGTTCCCGGGGTGTTGGCCCTCCTGAGATCTGTACTGCTTTTTGGCATTTCGAGAGAGGGTCTACTGAGATGCGTCTATTAAAGTGCCTGTTTCTTGAACATGCGTGTTCTCATGCTCACCAGCGTCCCATCTATACTGACGGCTCGAAGTCGGACCTCGGTGCTGGAACAGCCACGGTGTCCTCTACAGTCTTTTCGGTTCGCCCGCCCTCCTGTAGCATCCCTTTTTACCGCAGAGTTGACGGCCATTCTTTTGGCTTTTAATTTGATTTTATCCCTCTATTCGGATTTTATTCTTTTTAGCGATTCCCGGCCTGCTTTGGAGGCAGTTCGTTCTTTTACGTCCACACACCCTTTGGTTCTACCGATTTGCTCCTGGCTGGTCGGAAAGGCCTCCCATTACAAAGGGGTATTCTGTTGGGCTCCGGCTCATGTTGAGGTCCTGGGCAACAAGGCGGCTGATCGGCTAGCCAGCTCGGCCGCCCTCGAGGTGCCGGACCCCGTAAGGGGCGCGGCGATTTGCCATCCTGGCCGCTGTACTGACGGGATCCAGCACTCCGTCCGGCCCCAGCTTAGCCTCTCTTTCTTCCTTCAGATAGCCTGTATTTTTCTCCTACCTCGTCGCTTTTCATACAACCGCTCCCACAACTTTCTCTGGTCAGCCTCTAATTTCACAGGGTAGATGCTGACCTTCCTCTCAGCCAACCGTCCCGCATCCGGGCTGAGGGGGGAGGGGACAATGTTCCCTAACCCCTGACTCCGGTCTGGGGTGGATGGTTTTTAACAACCTGCTTCATCCCCACCCATACCTTCCTAACATCCCTTTTCCTCTCCTCTTCACATTCTATCAATTTTACGCTGTGTCCAAGGTGGAGCCGCCATGCCGATGGACTGCCAGGCCACCAAGCGGGAGGGGTGGTCCGAAATGGCGGCGCCTGGCTCTGCCAGGCCTGTAAGCACCTTTTGCAGTGCGGGCAACTGCAAGAGGTGATGAGCTATTGCGTCCCGTAGCACAAATAGGGTCACCATGCCCAATGATGAAAAAAAAAAACAACTTCCCCAAGAACATCCACGGATCCGCCCTCGGGCAGCTCCAACCGAGAAAAGGGAGCCCCTCCCCCCTTGTACTTGCGCAGGGGACCCTCCATACTTCTTTAACCGGAGAGGAGGCTTACTCCTCTCCTACGCCTACAGGTGTAGGGGACTCCCCCTCACCCCCTTCTCTGGAGGTGATTTCGGGCACCTTCCTATTTCAAGCGGCAGTCCCTCCTTTGCTTTCTAAGGGGACTACCAAGAAAGCCAGCAGGCAGCCCATTGCCGACCACCCCTCGTGTAAGCGGCTCGGTAGGGCAAACCCCCTTAGGGGGGAGAGGGAACCAGGCCCCTTCGGTCGCTTCCCTCAAAAGACCTGCTGGCAAGAATATTAAACCTTGCCGGGGTCAAGGCCTGTGCCTCCCAAAAAGACTCATGACGCTGCCAAGGGGACCTGCGATGTCGTGGGAGGGGATGGCCAACTGGAGGCCCCTCCTGTGATAGACATGGTCCTTGAGGAAAACCAGCCTCAGACGGTAGGGCCTTCCATGGGGGGGAATCCGGGCTCGGCGCCAAGCACCGAACCCGAATCCGCCCCTATGCAAGGTCCTCCTCAAACGGCTGGGGATTCTGAGGCAGTACAAGGAGGGGAGGGATCTCGTCCGGATGATGCCCCTACGACCACCAGGACCTTCTCCATTTCGGAGAAGGACCTGGCTGAGGCCGGTACATCTGGCCTGGGGGCTTCTACCGGCGGAGGTGAGAAGCCGGTTCATTCCCCGCACTCGTCTCGTAAAAAGAAAAACAAGACTAAAAAGACTCGGGGCTCCTCTCCATCCGCGGGGGCTGCGGGGACGGATGGGTCTGCTTCCACTCTGGCAAGCGACCAAGCCAAGATCGGCACATCCGGCCCCTCTGCCCCCCCGGGTACGGAGCTCCTGACCATGACAAAGACCAAAAGTGCACAGGGCGGAGCCTCGATGACATCGGGGCCCCTCATTCAGAGATTACCTGGGGTTTTCGAGCCCTCTGGCTTCAAACGCTTCCTCGTTATTCGCTCCACTGATTGCAGCATGTTGCTCAAGGGCAACATGATCCATCAGAGGAGAGGATTAGCTAGTGCAATTGGTAGAGAGCCGAAGGTGACCCGTTTCTCGGACGGGAGCCTTCTAGCGAATGCGGCGAATCCCGCCGAGGCGGCCAAGATAAGTGCTCTTCGGACACTTCATGGCACCCCGGTGAGTGTGACACCGCACTCTACCATGAACTTTGTGAAAGGAGTAGTTTATGCGAGGGAACTCGTTGACTACTCCATTGAGGACATCACCCTAGAGCTGGCCGACCATGGGGCGGTCAAGGTCGAACGTGTGATGAGAAAACAGGAAGGGGCCACGAGACCCACCCCTACACTCTTAGTCACGTTCGACTGTGACAAGCTCCCTGAGTCGGTGCGTGCTGGTTGGTACCGCTACCGCGTAAAGGCATTCGTGCCACTGCCGCGGCGGTGCTATTACTGTCACCGCTTCGGCCATACGAATCTCTCATGTAGACGTGCAAAGTCGGGGTCACGCGAAGTCTGTGTAAATTGCTCCAAGGTTGCACACGATAAGTCCAAATCGTGTGTGTCAATTGCGGAGTGCCGCACCCTGCTTCTTCGAAGCAATGTGGCGCATATCTCCTTGAGAAAGAAATCCTGGCCGTTCAGGCCCAGGATCGACTCTCATTCCGCGAGGCTAAGGACTTTGTCCTGGCGCGCCCGGCTCTGCCTTGGACGTCATATGCCTCAATAGTTAGAAAGGCACCCTCTGCTCCTGGCCCATCCAGGCCAACGAGCACGGTTGTTTCCGCGCCCATTCGGAGCCCTTCTGCGGGCTCTACCCAACCAGGGCGCTCCCCTGGTAAAGCTGGCGGCAAAAGGGTTCATACCCAGCCCCGGATAAAACCAGGGCTCCCCCCTCTTTTCCCAGCGTGAGCGTTTCCCGTAAGGCGAAACGGCCACGCGCCTCCAGCGAGTCGTTAGACTCACAGAAGGCAACACCCCTGAAGATGTTCGCTAGGCCATCTTCCGGGGTTCCTAAAGCTTTCCCCCGAAAGGAGGACAGCAACAAAGGAGCTTCGGCTCCTTCGCCCACGCCCCGAGGTGGAGCGAGTGGCTCGGGGACGGTGGTTCCTCGAAAAGAGGGCCCCCCGCCTCCGAAGCCGCAACGCCCGCCTAAGGTTTCGAGGCGGAGGGAGGAAAAGACTCGCATGGCGAGCCCAACTTCCCCCAATAAGTTCTCGAAGGCGACAGCGCCTTCAGCGCTTTGTCCGGCCAACAGCGCCCGGGAAGCGTACGGCCATTCCCGTGAGGGTCTTCAGTTCGAGGAGTGCCCCCGCGTCTCCACCGAACTAGGCCTGCAGGGCATATTCCTTCAATGGAATTCTTCGTTAGCTATCTTTTTGCAGGAGACCATGCTAGGCGCGTGCTCCCTGCCCGCCTTCCCTTGGTATAAGGGTCTTGCGACCCCACCACCGCGGTTTACACCCGGCATGATGTCTCCGTTCTTCCTTTCTCTTTAGATACCCCCTTTCAGGCAGTGGCTGTGCAGCTGCACCTGGATAGGAGGTATACTATCATTTCTGCGTACATTCCACCGTCAGCTGACTTCAACGCGGGGGACAAAAGGGTTCATACCCAGCCCCGGATAAAACCAGGGCTCCCCCCTCTTTTCCCAGCGTGAGCGTTTCCCGTAAGGCGAAACGGCCACGCGCCTCCAGCGAGTCGTTAGACTCACAGAAGGCAACACCCCTGAAGATGTTCGCTAGGCCATCTTCCGGGGTTCCTAAAGCTTTCCCCCGAAAGGAGGACAGCAACAAAGGAGCTTCGGCTCCTTCGCCCACGCCCCGAGGTGGAGCGAGTGGCTCGGGGACGGTGGTTCCTCGAAAAGAGGGCCCCCCGCCTCCGAAGCCGCAGGAGACCATGCTAGGCGCGTGCTCCCTGCCCGCCTTCCCGTGGTATAAGGGTCTTGCGACCCCACCACCGCGGTTTACACCCGGCATGATGTCTCCGTTCTTCCTTTCTCTTTAGATACCCCCTTTCAGGCAGTGGCTGTGCAGCTGCACCTGGATAGGAGGTATACTATCATTTCTGCGTACATTCCACCGTCAGCTGACTTCAACGCGGGGGACTTCCGCCGCGTCGTGGTACGGTTGCCGAGGCCCTATTTCTTGCTTGGAGATCTGAACGGCAGGCATCCTCTCTGGGGAGATTACTCCATAAATCCCACGGGACAGGTCCTTGCCGATCTGATCGAAGAGATGGGTTCCTAAACGTGGATGAGTTTACGCATCACTGTCCGAGAACCGCTTCATTTTCTTGCCTTGACCTATCTTTGTGCTCTTCGGATGCACAGCCCGATTTGGATTGGAGGGTGGTCGATGACCTCCATGGTAGTGATCACTTTCCCATTCAAATATCATTTTCAGGGCAACTGCCGCCTGAGAGACCACCTCGGTGGTGCTTGGTGCGGGCACGGTGGCCTGCATTTCAGGAAATGATTGAATTCTCGTATCTCAGTCGAGAGTTTAGGTCGGTAGATGAGGCCGTTGAGTTCTTCTCCGGCAACCTCATCGCCTTGGGCCTGACTACTTTTCCTAGAACGTCTGGCCGTTTTGCACGCCGACCACCCCCATGGTGGTCAGCCGAGTGTGAGAAGGCCCTCAAACAGAAGCGTTATGCCTACATGCGCTATAAACGCCGCCCGAACGATTTCACTGTCGCTGAATTTCGTCAGGCTAGGGCTAGGTTCTGGTATATTTTGAAGCACGCCCGCCGCTCTTCTTGGCGGGCATACGTGTCTTCACTTAACGGGAAGACCCCTTTAGCTGAGGTGTGGAAGCGAGTCAAAAGGATTCGGGGCAAGTTCTCGCAGGACCCCCCTCCCGTTCTCCAGGACAATGGGACCGCAATCTCGGACCCCGTGTCCGTAGCGGAATCCTTAGCAACCGCTTTTTCCGCATTCTCTAACCGTGATGCTGCTCTGCCAGCATTCAATGCACGTCGTGATGTCGCGGAAGGCCGCCGGCTGGACTTTACCTCCAGAAGCGGATAACCCTTCAACGACAAGTTTACTGTGAGTGAATTGCGTTCTGCTCTCGCTTCGTGCGCGGACACCGCCCATGTTCCGGACGATGTCCCGTACGCCATGCTTCGACATCTGGGTGAGCGATGCATGGCCTTTCTGTTAGATTTGTTCAACAGGATCTGGGTGGAAGGTCTTCTCCCAGACTCCTGGCGAATCGCTACTGTGCTCGCCTTTCGCCAACCGGGGAGAGATCACTCTACTCCGACCGGTTTCTGCCCAATCTCTCTAACCTCTTGCGTGTGCAAGTTGATGGAGAAATTGGTAAATGTTAGATTAGCCTTTTTCCTGGACAGAGGAGGCCATCTGTCTTCTGCACAGTGCGGCTTCCGCAAGTTCCACTCCACGTCGGATGCTCTGCTCCGACTGGAAAATGCCGTATGCGAGGCTTTCCTTCGTAGACAGCACTACGCCACGGTGTTTTTCGATTTGGAGAAGGCCTATGATACCGCATGGCGATACGGTATCACGATGGGGGCGAGGAGACGCCTCCCAATGTTTATATCTGAATTTTTGCGAGATCGTCGATTCCGCGTACGGGTGGGGGGAGCCCTCTCCGGCCCAAAGGAGCAGGAAGAGGGTGTCCCGCAGGGAAGTGTCCTCAGTGTCACACTCTTTGCCCTGAGCATCAACGGCATCACCTTGGTGCTGCCGGAAGATGTTCTCGCTACGCTCTACGTGGACGACCTTTCGATCTCTTTTGGCGCGGCCCAGATGCCAACTCTGGAGCGTCGACTCCAGCAGGCATTGAACCGCGTCTCTCGCTATGCCGAAGCGCACAGGTTTCGGTTTTCTTTGGCCAAGACTAAGGTGGTGCACTTCTGCCGCCATCCACGGCTTCACCCCGACTTAGATTTGTTTCTTAATGGGGTGCGCCTGGATTTGGTTGAGTCGCACCGTTTCCTTGGTCTTGTATTCTACCGACGCCTCACCTGAGAGGCTCATATTCGCAGCCTTAGGGTCTCTTGTACCCGCGCCATGGACATTCTCCGTTCCGTGACATTCAGCGCTTGGGGCGCTTATAGGGCTACTGCCCTACTTTTTTATCGATCCTTTGTTCCCTCGAAGCTCGACTACGGATGCGAGTTTTATGCATCCTCAGCCGAGCGTTTATTGTGGAAGGTGGATTCGATCCACCACACCGGCCTTTGCCTCGCGACCGGTGCCTTCCGCACTTCCCCATTGAGAGCCTGTTGTTCGATGCTGGAGAGATGCCACTCGCTCTGCGCCGCGTGTAGTGCATCACTCGCCTGTACGCGCGAGCCCAGCGCCTCCCTCAGTCGCCAACAGCTCTCACTGCATCCGCAGCTGATCTCGATGGTGCCTATGCCGCCGAGAGACGCCAGTCATACCCTAAACCCAAAGGGGTTTAGGGCCAGGAAACTCCTTCGAGAGGTAGATATTGCTCTCGGGCCGGTGGCGCCCCTGGTTCTACCCAGGACGCCACCCTGGAGGGTACCACATTTAGCTATTTGTCGCCACGCCTCTGCTCCCAAAGCTTATACTGCGCTGGGAGTATTGCGTTCGACCTTTTTGGAGCACACATCGCGTCACGCTGGAACCGTTCCAGTGTATACGGATGGCTCCAAGTCCCAAGAGGGGGTCGGCTTCCACGCCGTATCCCCTCTGTTTAAAGTCAGCGGGGCTCTACCAGGCGCTGCGCCTGTCTTCACGGCTGAGCTGGTGGCAATACACCACTCGTTACGGGAGATTACGCGACGTGCCCGGTTCGGAGACCGGATTGTGATCTATAGCGACTCACAAAGCGCCCTGAGTGCTCGGGGCATTGGAATCTCCGCATCCCCTGGTTCGCGATATCCGTGACGCCACGGTTTTGGCGAGCCGGGCGGATGTCCAGATTATCTACTGCTGGGTTCCTGGACATGTAGGAATTGCGGGAAATGAGCGCGCCAAAGAGTCCGTGAGGACTCTGCGACCGGACCAGCGTTTCGCTCTTCCTCACACCGACTACATGGCAGGAATACGGGCAGCTCTTCGGACTGCTTGGCAAAGAAGATGGGAGACGGTCGAAGGGAACTTAAAGTTGCGTGCCATTGCGCCGCGACTGTTCCCATGGACCTATCCCCCAATGCTGCGGCGGCTTCAGGTTTCTTTCTGTCGTCTCCGAATCGGACACACTCGTGTGACGCATCGCTATTTGATGGACCACTCGCCTGTGCCCTATTGCAACGACTGCGTTGTCCCCCAGACTGTTCGGCACATTCCTGTCGAATGTTCCAGTCTGGGTGATCTTCGTGCACGATACCTGTCCCGGTACCGGGATGGGGGGTTCGCTACCGCCTGTCCCTTGTACTCGGGACAGATTCGTGCACATTGACTTGTGGACTTGTTGACTTTTGGGGGGGAGGCCGGGCTTCTTCCCTTTATTTAAGGTTCCTTTTTTTTGTTATTGTTTTGTTTGTAGGTTGCACTCTCCTGCACCGGGGTGAGGGGGACCTCCCCCCGCTGCCGGAGATTGCTTCCTGATTGTTAAGTTTTTTCAATTTATATCATTGTTAAGTTTTCATATTTTTATTTTAAAGTAGCCTAGTTCTAGGCTGTCGTGTTTTTCGGCGACTTATGCCCAAGTGGGTAGTTGCCAGATGGGCTCTATAAAATTAAAAAAAAATAAATAAATCGAGGTGCCGGATGTAGCCCCTCTGCCCTTCAGGGATTCCTACCCCGTAATCAGGGCGTATGTCTTTTGTTTGTGGCAGAGAGAATGGGATTAGTTCCCACTTCTAAGCTGTTCTTTATTAAACGCTCTGTCCGTTCCTGGTCCTCTAGCTCTCAGCGACTCCGGTCTTGGGAGGTTTCTCTCTGCAGGTTGCGAATTGGGCACACGTGACTCACCCATGGCTATTTAGTTTCGGGTGGAGGCCGAGTTGCCCCTGGTTGTCTCTTTTGCGGTTTCGAGCTGTCTGCGGCTCACATTTTAGTAGTTTGTCCCCGCCTTGCTTCCCTACCCTTTCTGGCGTCGCCTTTCCTGCTCGACTTCGCTTTATTTTATCATAGGACTTCCTTCGTTTGACCTCCCTCCGGTTGTCCTCCCTGCTTACATTTCTATCACGAACTGGCGTTTTATCCCTTTTATAAATTCTTTCCACTTTTTTGTTTAGGTTTATTCTTTTATCTTTTATAATGTGCCCTTCCCTGCGGCTGCCGCATGTCATTTGTTTATTGCCCCAGCCGCCCTTATTTTTTAGAATGCTGTATGCCCGTAATTTAAGTGTGCGTCTCTGTGTGTTGTACTTTTTTTCTAATGCTTTGCTTTTCCCCATTTTTATTGAGTGTCTCCCATGCCTCTTCTGACTTTTTTCGGGCGACCCCGTTTTAACAGTGCTGCCATTAATAATCTATTAGGATTGTGCAGCTGCCAACTTGTTTTTCCTTAAACTTAAACTTAACTTCTAGGATTTCATTATCTTCAAACCCTGAGAATGGAGTATTATCTAAAGATTCCTCTATGAGAAAGTAAAACGGTCTTGCTGGATCTGATTGAAATGTGTCCACATCAACATTCTGCATAGGTGCATCCTGTCAAGGATAAATCCCTGGTATAGGAGAGAGAGCTTTCATTGCTTGTATAGGCTTTGTAAGTGTCAAAGGAGTGGATTGATTTATGGATATAAAATATATATCTTTATTAATTTTATTAAGAGAATCAGCTGTTTCTTGGATTGATTTAGCCATTTGTTCCAATAGTGTTTTTTCAAAGCAAGAAATTATTTTCATCCTCATCTACAAAATTTTCTGAAGGACCTCTTTTAGAGCCATTTATTTCTAGCTTTTCAAATTCAGTAGGCTCATCCATATCCTCATTTTGAACTTTTCTATAGTAAGGGTTATTTTTAAGATAGAATGGGGATTCTCTCCATGGATGTAATTGTCACTAGTGTACTCATAAAAGGATATTGCTTGATTCCTTTTTAATGGTATAAGTGAGGCCATTGCCATTAACATCAATGATTTTATAAGGTCCTGTATACCTTGGTTGAAATTTACCTATGGTTGTTGTTGGTATCCAAGTTTTCTTCAGGACCATTTGCCCCTTTTGATATGGTTGGTACCACCAATGGCCCTCATCCCAATATTGGGGTGCTCGAATTAAAGGTCTTATTCCCAATTGATGGGCTTGGGAAAGGATACAAGCAGCGGGTGTCAATTTGATTTCTAAATGAAAGGTATTATTGTAAAGACTAACCACATGGGGTAGATATTGGCCCCAATGTGAAGGATGAAGGATCTTTTAAAACTACATAGTTTTAATTGTTGGATTAAGGTCCTATTTACTCTTTCTACTGCCCCATTGTTTTAAGGACAATATGGTGTTTTAACCCCATTTCTTGTAGCACACTTTTAAATTCATGGCCAATGAATTCTTTGTCATTGTCGCTTAGGAGCTTTTCTGGGGCACATGGTAGAAAAGGTAACACTTGGTACTTTTATGCCAGTGCAATAGATTGGGAGGA
Source organism: Ceratothoa steindachneri (assembly GCA_963969495.1). Taxonomy (NCBI): domain Eukaryota; kingdom Metazoa; phylum Arthropoda; class Malacostraca; order Isopoda; family Cymothoidae; genus Ceratothoa; species Ceratothoa steindachneri. Next base: position 53,499,675 of record OZ018327.1, read on the forward strand.
TTTGTTCTTTAATGGAACAACAGCCAGCCATTTTTGAAAATGATCTACCATCACCAATGCACACGCATGACCATTTCTTGTTCTTGGTAGTAGTAACAGATCTACAGCTACTAATTCAAAGGGGCTCTGTGTGATAATGTTTTAGGGTTGGTGGAGAGATTTGAACCTGAGTTACCTTTGATTTTTGACAATGGGAACAAGTGTTGGCAACATCTGATATAATTCTGTATATGCCAGGGGTCCAAAATTTTTAATTGACTGTAGCTGCAAGTCTATTCCTACCCAAATGCCCCAATTCTGTTTGGAGTTGAATGATCCACTTAACTGCAAAATCTTTTGTGACTACAGGATATAATTTATCACCTGTTTTGCGATGAACCAAATTATTTCAGATTTGTAGATCTTGATAAAATGGCTTGAAGCATTTTATATTTCTGGCTACATATTTTGGGGTCTTACCTGATTGATATGTTTTTTCAGACTCTTAATTAATGAGTTACTGAGTTGATGGTCTTCAATTTCTTCAAGTAGCACCATTTCTTATTGATATGTTGTCCCAGGTCTTACTTGGGCTGGCACAAACTCTATTGAAAACATATCCACTATACTTTCGGTTAAGGAATCACCTTCAATATTTGGTGAGAGTTCAGTTCCTTCCCAACTTGCTGAAGGAACACTCGAAGTTGCACTCAGGAGTGTCATCATCTAGAATATCATACAGGGTAAACCCATTTACTTCTCCCATTTGTTCATTTGTCTGTAAATAAGACAAAGGGGCTATTTTAGGAGGGTTCTCCTCTCCATCTGTCTGGAGAATAAAGGGAATCAACAAATTATAATGAACCCCTCCTAAGCATTGAAGGCGCAGTTTTCCTTTCTCTTTTCACTACATAATTTAGGGGTTTGAGGCCTCCACAATAAACTTCAACTTTTACCCCATTTATTTTGGTAAAGGCTTCTATGACTTGAGGACAAGGTAATTGACCTGGGAATCTCTTTAAGGCGCAATCGGCGGTTTATTTGCAGGATGTCGCACGCTACCTATCCCGATACCGGGATGAGCGGGGTCGCTACCGCTTTCCCCTTGTACTCGGCACGGGTTCGTGCACACTGACTTTAGGAAGGAGCTGGCCTCCACTTTATTTAACTGGGTTTGGGGGAAGGGGGTTAGGTTGCACGTTCCTGAAAGGGCATCCGCTACCAAATCACTTTTACCTGGTACATGTACAACTCATAGTCTATTTATCTGAGTTCTTCTAATGCTCAGGCTACTCTTGGATTCACCAGTGGCATGTTATATAGATGAACCAAGGGCTTATGATCAGTGTGGATATGTATTTTCTTCCCTAATGAGAATGGTCTCACTGTTTTTACTGCCCATCTAATAGCTGTCATTTCAGGGTCTGTTGTTGAATACCGTTGCTCAGCAGAATTAAATGTCCCGGGGGATCGATCTGGGAAGGCCAATATTGTGGTCTCTATTAATGCTCGTTTCAGTTTCTCAAATGAGTGTTGGCACTTTTTTGTCCAGGTTAAAGTTTTCTTTCTTGTGAGCTCTCACTTAATGGCTTTGCTATTTCTGAACAATTTTGGATATGCCTATGATAGAAATTTATAATCCTTAAGAACTTCCTAATTTGCTTTAAGGTATTGTTTTATTCCCTCAAGATTTCTTTCAAAAGGCATCATGCCTCTTTCAGATATCATGTGACCTGAAAATTGTACCTTACCTCGGCACGGGTCAGTCTTCTTAGGTTTAATTTTTAATCCACCTCTTTTCAATGCATTTAGAACATTTTCTAAAACCTGATGATGTTCCTCGAAGGTTCTACTGTGAATCATAATATTATCTATATATGTCATGCATTTTGACCATGTTATTTCACTTAAAGCCAACATCATTCCTCGCTTAAATGTGGCAGGGCTATTTTTTACCCCAAAAGGCATTCTTAGGAATTCCCAATGGGATAGGGGAGTGGAAAATGCAGTCTTTTCATTATCTGCTGGTTCCATTTCTACTTGATAGTAACCCCGAACCAGATCAATGGTTGTGAAATATTTTGAGCCTTGAAGGTTGTACAGTGTGTCACTCAAATTCCTTTTTGTAATGTTATTTAGGGCTCTGTAGTCAATGCAGAGCCTTATGGATCCGTGGTATAATTGGAGTTGAATGTGGTGAGAAAAACTTTTGAAGTTGCTCCGTCGGTGGTGGAGGGGAAAGGAGAAGAGTTTGATTTTTTATATTTCCATCATCGGGCATGGAGACCCTATTCGTTATACGGGAAAAAAACGCAAATCCTTCCCCCTCCCCGCAGTAGCCCGCTCTGCGATGGGTGAACACGGGGCGGGCAGAACTAGCTGCCGCCATTTAGGAAAACACTTTTCCACCCAGTGGCCAGGCACCCTTCGGCATGGCGGCTCCACCTTGGGCTGGGTGTAAAATCGATAGAATTGAAAGGAGAGAGAAAGGGGTATGTGAGAAAGGTGTGGGTGGGTGTTAAAAACCCACCCACCCCAAACCGGAGCTCAGGGGTGAGGGGTCATTGCCCCCCGTCCCCCACACCACCACCATCCCCGACCAGGGATGGATAGGTGAGAGGAAGCTGATCGGCGTCTACCCTGTTAAATTAGAGGCCGACCAGAGAAAGTTGTGGGAGAGGTTGTAGGGGAAGTGAGGAAGTAGGGTAGATAGGCAAGCTGTCTGAAAGAAGAAGAGGCTAAGCTGGGGCCGGACGGGGCGCTGAGTCCCGTCAGCACAGCGGCTAGGAAGGCAAATCACCGCTCACCTTACGGGGCTCCATTCTTAGAATGCTAGCGGAGCAGTATCCCGGCTAGAGAATGCGGAAACAGGTGTGGAGAAGGATTCTCCTCACTCCTGATCCCCGGTCTGGGATGGTGGGTTTTTAACAACCTACTTAATGACGGACACCTTCCTCACATCCCCTTTCTTTCTCCTTCCACTATATATCCATTTTACGCCGTGCCTAAGGAGGAGCCGCTATGTCTATTGGTTGCCATGTCACTAGGCGGGAGGAGTGGCCTTAAATGGCGGCAACCGGTTCTTCCGGCCCCGTGTTCTCCCCTCGCAGATAAGTGGGGTGATGAACGTTTGCGTCCCATATTATTATCAGGGTCACCATGCCCGATAATGAAAATGAAAAAATAAAAAATCTTCTCCTGGACCATCAGCGAAGCCGCCCTCGGGTAGCTCCACTGAAAAATTGGAGGTCCAGCCCTTGTTTTCACAGGTGACCCTTCAAACTTCTCTGACCGGAGAGGAGACCTACTCCTCTCGTATGCCTTCGGGTGCAGGGGTCTCCACTTCACCCCTTTCCCTGGAGTTGCCCTTGAGCAACTCCCTGTCTCCAGTGGCAGCCCCCCCTTTACTTTCTAAGGGGACTGCTAAGAAAATAGGCAGGAGGCCCATAATTGACCGCTGGGGCCAGCCCCTTTTGGGGAGCAAGGGATGGCGGCACGTTAGCCCCTGGCCCCTAATGTCCTGCGTGAATAACCTGCAGGGGGTCAGTATACCAGCCCCTTTCTACCAAGACAAGAAAAAAGGTCACTCGAATGGGATCAGTGATGTCTTTGGGGGGGGGAGCTCCACATGGAAGCCCCCTGCCCTCCTTGAGATAGACATGTTCCCTGAGTTGACCCAGCCCCAGATAGTAGGACCTTCCACGGGGTCCTCTTCAGACTGCTCGTGCCCCCCGAGGCCTGACAAGGAGAGGAGGAATCTCCTCCCCTGGCTGGTGCCCCTGTGACAGCCAAGACCTTCTACATTTCGGAGAAGGATTTTTCTGAGGTCGGTCTATTTGGCCTAGGGGCTCCTGCCCGCGGAGGGGAAAAGCGGGTTCATTCACCGCTTTTCCCCGAAAGAAGACTAAAAAGACTCGGGGCTCCTCTCCTTCCACGGGAGCCATGGGGACGGACAGGTCTGCTGCCCTTTCGGTAAGCAACCTAACTAAGATCGGAACGTGCGGCCCTTTTGCTTCTCTGAGTGGGGAGCCCGAGACAAAGACAAAAAGTGTGCAGAGCGCAGCCTTGATTACGTCGGGGCCGCTCATTCAGAGGCTACCTGGTGTTTTCGAGCCCGCTGGCTTCAAACACTTCCTCGTTAATCGCTCCATGATCCATCAGAGGATTGCGCTCTCTCTCTCTCTCTCTCTCTCTCTCTCTATCTCTCTTCACGGCCGACTGCCCTAGTGGGCAGTCTCCAGATGGACTCTTTAAAAAAAACAAAAAAAAACATGGCATCAACAAAGTGATAGCTTTTGTAAATGAAAATGTGCAAGATACTTTCGATTCAAGATCTTTTATATTTCCGTTTTCTTTTTTTTTACTGTCGATGGTACAAGCATTTTTCATTTAAATATTCATTCATTTTTTCGACCCAATTGAAACTTTCATAGGTTCGGATTATGATTGCTAAATTATTGATTACCATTTTCTAAATGAATCTTTATTTGCAAAAGAGGCTGGATATAACAAGTTAGTCTAAGCAGGTTTTATTTAATTCGTGATTTTCTTTTCTTCTACTTTTCAGTTTCATGAACGAACCCATGAAAACCCTTATATTTGTCACATGTGTGACAAGACCTTCTCCCTCGGTTTCAAACTGACAGGACATTTGAAGAAAGTTCATGATTATCATTGGCCTGCCGGCCATACTCGTTTTAGGTACTAAAGTAATGTTTTGTAATCTTATTCGTTCTCTCATGGGAAGTAAAATAGTTGCAAGATGCCCATTTGCCTTTTCTTTTTCTATAAATCTAATTTCCCTTCGTGAAGGCGATAGTTTCTATTGGTGGGACTCTAGGGACACGCAGAAATATTGATCCTTGTTCTTCGCAGATACAGTAAAGATGAAAATGGTTATTATCGGCTTCAGACGACGCGATTTGAGAGTATGGAATTGGCCCAGGAATTCCTTAAAGAAGGTGATCATAACCCCGATGACCCGGACTCGGATGTGGAGGCGGGAAGCAGTGTCGCTAGCGTGTGTTCAAAAGATCAAGATACTGATGATGACGATCCTCCCCCGATCCAGGAGACACAGGGACAGAAGCCACAGGAGAGTAAATCAACCGAAAAGGTGCGATCATGGTTATTTTATTTGTTTTTAGGTGCCTATGATTTTTAATTGGACCGTTTATGACCAGGAAAAACAGCTTCTGATTACAGCCAAGCTTAGCCACACTGGATATGGTTAGTCGCTACCTACTCTGGAGACACCCGTGGTTCTTATCCCTCGTTAGTATAGGTCGCTACTGAGAAATTAACTGCCTTCAGGGGACTAATCCTCAAGCAAATTATTTGTTATTTGTGCAGAACTCTAGACCCTTGATTTGATATTGGTTTTTGAAAATTTTAATAAAAAATCTTAATATTTCTCTCCCACGTATTTTAAATCTCGCTCCCTTTTTTTCAGATTGAAGAAAGCAAAATGCGAAGAGGTGCCAAATGCCGCAAAGTTTCTTAATTGATTTTTTTTTTTTGGTTATTTCAATAAATACTTTGCCCTATTTGAAATTAAGACGCTACACTCTTGTAACGCGCTTGTATTATCTGCCTTCTCAACTGAACAATTGCATTAGTCTCATCAGCATCTGCTTTCTCACAAGAAGGGTCAGAAGGATGCGCATAAAACCACGCATCATTTATTCCGTCTTTGCAGTGCAGAGTGATTCCCCATGTAGACTGCTCCATTTGGTGGAGTTGTGCTTCCTTCCTCCCTGAGTTCCTTCTGGCACGGATTCCTGGTCTAATTGCCCTTAGATGTGCACCTTCCCTGCCCCAGTTTGCAGGACCCGCTGCTTTATATCTTCCGCTATTTTTACTCTGCCAACATTCATCACTTTTCTATCTGATCTCGGCTCACTGACTTAGAGCAACCCCTATCTAGTTTTAAGAACCTGACCAGTTACCTCATGCTGCCTCAGAAAAGGGGCTTTGGAACCTCCATAAACAACGCCCTCGGGTTGCATGATAGTAGGCTTGAGAGGTCCTGGTTAGTGGGGCGCGAATAATTGCAAAGTCAGTTTTGCCCCACTAACCCATTACATGTACCTAATGAGCTGACCACCTTGCAGCCATTTTGGGGTCCTGATCGGCGGGAGGAGTGGTCTCTAATCATCCCACGCAGTAACGTGGGATGATTAGCGCTTGCGTCCCATGAATTCTTCAGGGTCACCATGCCCAAAGATGGAAAGAGGCTTGCTTCTCGCCTAGGCTTAGGAGCGCGGTGGACTCTCCCTCACCCCATTTTCTGGAGGTGCCCTTGGGCGACTCCCTATTTCGAGCAGTAGTCCCTCCTTTTCTTTCACAGGGGATTGCCAAAAAAGAACCCTGCACCCAGCTTCTTCGAAGCAATGTGGTGCGTATCTAGTTTCCGTGCCCATTTGGAACCCTTCTGTAGGTCGTACCCACCCCGGGAACTCCCCTGGTACAGCTGGCGGCACAAAGGATTCACGCCCATTCCCGCCTAAAACCAGGGCTTACCCCCTGCGTGACTGTTTCCCGTAAGGACCTTCGGCTCCTACGCCCACATTTAGTGTTAGGCTGGGAGAATTGAAGGCGGTGGATCCTCCGAAGCCGCCCCGCCATCCTAAGGGTTCGAGGCAGAAGAGGAAAAGACTCGTGGCGATCTCAACCTCTCCCGATAAGTCATCGAAGGTGACAGCACCCGGAGTTCTGCCTCCGGGAAGCGTACGGCCATTCCCGTGAGGGTCTTATCTTCTAAGCGAGCCCCTGCATCTCGGAGCTAGGCCTGGAGGGCATATTCCTTCAATGGAATTGCCGCGGACTCCGGGCAACTGGGAGGAGCTGCAGATGCTCGGCTCCTCCCGTTTTTCCTTAGCTATCTTTTTGCAAGAGACCATTCTGGGCGGGTGCCACCTCCCGACTCTCCTTGTGTATAATGGTTTTTCGACCCCACCACCATGGGATTGGGGTCGGGCCGGAGGATATGCCATTTACATCCGGTATGATGTCTTCGTTCTTCTCTTTGCTTTAGATACCTCCTTTCAGGCAGTAGCTGTGCAATTGCACCTGGGTAGGAGGTAGACTTATTTCTACGTATATTGCATCGTCAGCCGACTTGGAAGCGCGAGACTTCCGCCACTTCGTGGCCCTTTCTCCTGCTGAGGGATCTGAACGGTAGACACGTACTTTGGAGAGACTATTCGATCAATCCCTTAGGTTAGGTCCTTGACGAGCTGGAGATAGCTGTCCTAAATGCGGATTAGTTTACGCATCAATGCCCGAGAGAACCGCTTCATTTTCCTGTCTTGATCAATCTTTGTTGTGCTCTCCGGATGCAGAGCCTGATTTGGGGTGGGGGGTAGTCGATGACCGCCATGGTAGGTATCACTTTCCCATTAAAATATTTTATGGGCCGCTGCCGCCTGAAATCTCACACCCGGTGGTGCTTGTCGAGGGAAGCAGTGGGACGCTTTTCCGGAAATGGCTGATTTTTCTGTCTCAGTCGAGTAGTTTAGATCGGTGGATGAGTACGTTGAGTTCGCCGTTGGCCTAATTACTATTCCTAGAACGTCTAGCCGTTTTGTAGGCCGACCGCTTCCGTAATGGTGAGGCGGCCCTTAAACAGAAGCGTTATCCCTACATGCGCTATAAGTGCCGCCAGAATGCTCACTGCTGGTCTGTTTCGAACCACGCCCGCCCCTCTTCCTGGCGGGCATACGGGTCTTCACTTAACGGGAAGCTCCCACTAGCACGAGGTGTGGAAGCGATTTAATAGGATTCTAGGCTAGTTCTCCCAGTACCCGCGCTGGCGGAGTCCATCGCATCCGCTTTCTCTGCATTATCTAGCCGGGAAGCTGCCCCGCCACTATTCCCCCGTAAGGGGCGCGGTGATTTGCCATCCTGGCCGCCGTGCTGATGGGACTCAGCACCCCGTCCGACTCGAGCTTAGCCTTTTCTCCTTCCTTCAAAACACTTGTTTCCTCGCTTTTCATACAACCTCTCCCACAACTTTCAATGGTCAGCCTCTAATTTCACAGGGTAGATGCTGACCTCCTTCTCAAGCCAACCGTCCCACATCGGGGCTGAGGGGGGAGGGGACAATGTTCCTTAACCGCTGAGCTCCGGTCTGGGGTGGCTGGCTTTTAACAACCTGCTTCATCCCCACCCATACTTTCCTAACATCCCTTTTCCTCTCATCTTCACATTCTATCAATTTTACGCCGTGTCCAAGGTAGAGCCGCCAGGCCACCAGGCGGGAGGGGTGGTCCGAAATGGTGGCGCCGGCTCTGCCAGGCCTGTAAGCACCTCTTGCAGTGCGGGCAACTGCAAGAGGTGATGAACTATTGCGACCCGTAGCACAAATAAGGTCACCATGCCCAATGATGAAAAAAAAAACAAAAAAACAACCTCCAACTTCCCCAAGAACATCCACGGAGCCGCCCTCGGGCAGCTCCACCGAGAAAATGGAGGTCCCTTCCCTTGTTCTTGCGCAGGGTACCCTCCATACTTCTTTAACCGGAGAGGATGCTTACTCCTCTCCTACGCCTACGGGTGTAGGGGATTCCCCCTCACCCCCTTCTCTGGAAGTGCTTTCGGGCACCTCTCTATTTCAAGCGGCAGTCCCTCCTTTGGTTTCTAAGGGGACTACCAAGAAAGCCAGCAGGCAGCCCATTGCCGACCGCCCCTCGCGTAAGCGGCTCGGTAGGGTAAACCCCCTTAGGGAAGCCAGGCCCCTTCGGTCGCTTCCCTCAAAAGACCTGCTGGCAAGAATATTAAACCTTGCCGGGGTCAAGGCCTGTGCCTCCCCACCAAAGACTCATGACGCTGCCAAGGGGACCTGCGTTGTCGTGGGAGGGGATGGCCAACTGGAGGCCCCTCCTGTGATAGACATGGTCCTTGAGGAAAACCAGCCTCAGACGGTAGGGCCTTCCATGGGGGGGAATCCGGGCTCGGCGCCAAGCACCGAACCCGAATCCGCCCCTATGCAAGGTCCTCCTCAAACGGCTGGGGATTCTGAGGCAGTACAAGGAGGGGAGGGATCTCGTCCGGATGATGCCCCTACGACCACCAGGACCTTCTCCATTTCGGAGAAGGACCTGGCTGAGGCCGGTACATCTGGCCTGGGGGCTTCTACCGGCGGAGGTGAGAAGCCGGTTCATTCCCCGCACTCGTCTCGTAAAAAGAAAAACAAGACTAAAAAGACTCGGGGCTCCTCTCCATCCGCGGGGGGTTGCGGGGACGGATGGGTCTGCTTCCAGTCTGGCAAGCGACCAAGCCAAGATCGGCACATCCGGCCCCTCTGCCCCCCCCTCCCCGGGTACGGAGCTCCTGACCATGACAAAGACCAAAAGTGCACAGGGCGGAGTCTCGATGACATCGGGGCCTATCATTCAGAGGTTACCTGGCGTTTTCGAGCCCGCTGGGTTCAAACGCTTTCGCGTTATTCGCTCCACTGATGGCACCATGTTGTCCAAGGGCAACATGATGCATCAGAGGAGAGGATTAGCTAGTGCAATTGGTAGAGAGCCTTCTGGCGAATGCAGCAAACCCCGCCGAGGCGGCCAAGGTAAGTGCTCTTCGGACACTTCATGGCACCCCGGTGAGTGTGACGCCGCACTCTACCATGAACTTTGTGAAAGGAGTAGTTTATGCGAGGGAACTCGTTGACTACTCCATTAAGGAGATCACCCTACAGCTGGCCGACCATGGGGCGGTCAAGGTCGAACGTGTGATGAGAAAACAGGGAGGGGCCTCGAGACCCACCCCTACACTCTCCGTCACGTTCGACTGTGACAAGCTCCCTGAGTCGGTGCGTGCCGGTTGGTACTGCTACCGCGTGAAGGCATTCGTGCCACTGCTGCGGCGGTGCTATTACTGTCACCGCTTCGGCCATACGAATCGCTCATGTAGACGTGCAAAGTCGGGGTCACCCGAAATCTGTGTAAATTGCTCCAAGGTCGCATACGATAAGTCCAAATCGTGTGTGTCAATTGCGGAGAGCCGCACCCTGCTTCTTCGAAGCAAAATGGTGCATATCTCCTTGAGAAAGAAATCCTGGCCGTTTAGGCCCAGGATCGACTCTCATTCCGCGAGGCTAAGGACTTTGTCCTGGCGCGCCCGGCTCTGCCTGGGACATCATATGCCTCAATAGTTAGAAAGGCACCCTCTGCTCCTGGCCCATCCAGGCCAACGAGCACGGTTGTTTCCGCGCCCATTTGGAGCCCTTCTGCGGGCTCTACCCAACCCGGGCGCTCCCCTGGTAAAGCTGGCAGCAAAAAGGGTTCATACCCAGCCCCGGCTTTAACCAGGGCTTGCCCCAGGGTGACCGTTTCCCGTAAGGCGAAACGGCCACGCGCCTCCACCGAGTCGTTAGACTCAGGAGGCAACACCCCTAAAGATGGTCACTAGGCCAACTTCCGGGGTTCCTAAAGCTGTCCCCCGAAAGGACAGCAATAAAGGAGCTTCGGCTCCTTCGCCCACGCCCGCCTAAGGTTTCGAGACGGAGGGAGGAAAAGACTCGCATGGTGAGCCCAACCTCCCCCAATAAGTCCTCGAAGGCGACAGCACTTTGTCCGGCCATTCCCGTAAGGGTCCTCTGTTCGAGGAGGGCCCCCGCGTCTCCTCCGAGCTAGGCCTGGAGGGCATATTCGTTCAATGGAATTGCCGTGGACTCCGGGCCAACTGGGAGGAGCTGCGGAAGCTCGTCTCGTCCCGTTCCCCGTTAGCTATCATTTTGCAAGAGACCATGCTAGGCGCGTGCCCCCTGCCTGCCCTCCCGGGGTATAAGGGTCTTGCGACCCCACCATCGCGGGATGGCCGGGCTGGGGGATGCGCGGTTTACACCCAGCATGATGTCTCCGTTCTTCCTTTCTCTTTAGATACCTCCTTTCAGGCAGTGGCTGTGCAGCTGCACCTGGATAGGAGGTATACTATCATTTCTGCGTACATTCCACCGTTAGCTGACTTCGACGCGGGGGACTTCCGCCACGTCGTGGCACGGTTTGCCGAGGCCCTATCTCTTGCTTGGAGATCTGAACGGCAGGCATCCTCTTTGGGGAGATTACTCCATAAATCCCAGGGAACAAGTCCTTGCCGATCTGATCGAAGAGCTTGAGATGGGTGTCCTAAATGTGGACGAGTTTACGCATTACTGCCCGAGAATCGCTTCATTTTTTGCCTTGATCCATCATTGTGCTCTTCGGATGCACAGCCTAATTTTGATTGGGGGGTGATCGATAACCTACATAGTAGTGATCACTTTCCCATTCAAATATCATTTTCAGGGCAACTGCCGCTTGAGAGACCACCTCGGTGGTGCTTGGCGCGGGCGCGGTGGCCTGCATTTCATGAAATGACTGAATTCTCTATTTCAGTCGAGGAGTTTAGGCCGGTAGATGAGGCCTTTAAGTTCTTCTCCGGCAACCTCATCGCCGTGGGCCTCACTACTATTCCTAGAACGTCTGGCCGTTTTGCACGACGACCACTCCCATGGTGTTCGGCCGAGTGTGAGACGGCCCTCAAACAGAAGCGTTATGCCTATATGCGCTATAAGCGCCGCCCGAACGATTTTACTGTTTCTGAATTTCGTCGGGCTAGGGCCAGGTTCCGGTATATTTCGAAGCACGCCCGCCTCTCTTCTTGGCGGGCATACGTGTCTTCACTTAACGGGAAGACCCCTTTAGCTGAGGTGTGGAAGCGAGTCAAAAGGATTCGGGGCAAGTTCTCGCAGGACTACCTTCCCGTTCTCCAGGAAAATGGGACCGCAATCTCGGACCCCGCGTCGTTGGCGGAATCCTTAGCGACCGCTTTTTCCGCATTCTCTAGCCATGATGCTGCTCTGCCAGCATTCAATGCACGTCGTGATGTCGCGGAAGGCCGCCGGCTGAACTTTACCTCCAGAGGCGGAGAACCCTTCAACGACAAGTTTACTGTGAGTGAGTTGCGTTCCGCTCTCCGGGCGCGGACACCGCCCACGGTCCAGACGATGTCCCGTACGCCATGCTTCGACACCTGGGTGAGTGAGGCATGGCCTTTCTGTTAGATTTGTTCAACAGGATCTGGGTGGAAGGTCTTCTCCCAGACTCCTGGCGAATCGCTACTGTGCTCGCCTTTCGCAAGCCGGGGAGAGATCACTCTACTCCGGCCGGTTTCCGCCCAATCTCTCTAACCTCTTGCGTGTGCAAGTTGATGAAGAAATTGGTAAATGTTAGATTAGCCTATTTCCTGGACAGCGGAGGCCATCTGTCTTCTGCACAGTGCGGCTTCCGTAAGCTCCACTCCACGTCGGATGCTCTATTCCGACTGGAAAATCCCGTCTTCGAGGCTTTCCTTCGTAGACAGCACTACGCCACGGTCTTTTTCAATCTGGAGAAGGCCTATGATACCGCATGGCGATACGGAATCATGGAGACTCTCCACACGATGGGGGCGAGGGGACGCCTCCCAATGTTTATATCTAAATTTTTGCGAGATCGTCGATTCCGCGTACGGGTGGGGGCAGCCCTCTCCGGCCCAAAGGAGCAGGAAGAGGGTGTCTCGCAGGTAAGTGTCCTCAGTGTCACACTCTCTGCCCTGAGCATCAACGGCATCACCTTGGTGCTGCCGAAAGATGTTCTCGCTACGCTCTACGTGGACGACCTTTCGATCTCTTTTGGCGCGGCCCAGATGCCAATTCTGGAGCGTCGACTCCAACAGGCATTGAACCGCGTCTCTCGCTATGCCGAAGCGCACAGGTTTCGGTTTTCTTTGGCCAAGACTAAGGTGGTGCACTTCTGCCGCCATCCACGGCTTCACTTCGACCCAGATTTGTTTCTTAATAGGGTGCGCCTGGATGTGGTTGAGTCGCACCGTTTCCTTGGTCTTGTATTCGACCGACACCTCACCTGGGAGGCTCATATTCGCAGCCTTAGGGTCTTTTGTACCCGCGCCATGGACATTCTCCGTTTCGTGACGTTCAGCGCTTGGGGCGCTGATAGGGCTACTGCCCTACTTTTTTATCGATCCTTTGTTCGTTCGAAGCTCGACTACGGATGCGAGTTTCATGCATCCGCAGCCAAGCGTTTATTGCGGAAGGTGGATTCGATCCACCACACCGGCCTTCGCCATGCGACCGGTGCCTTCCGCACTTCCCCCATTGAAAGCCTGTTGGTCGATGCTGAGGAGATGCCACTCGCTCTGCGCCGCGTGCAGTGCATCACTCGCCTGTACGCGCGAGCCCGGCGCCTCCCTCAATTTCCAACAGCTATCACTGCCTCCGCAGCTGATCTCGATGGTGCCTATGCCGCCGAGAGACGCCAGTCATACCCTAAGCCCTTTGGGTTTAAGGCCAGGAAACTCCTTCGAGTGGTAGATATAGCTCTCGGGCCTGTTGGCGCCCCTGGTTCTTCCCAGGACGCCACCCTGGAGGGTACCACATTTGGCTATTTGTCGCCACGCCTCTGCTCCCAATCTTGTACTGCGCCGGGAGTATTGCATTCGACCTTTTTGGAGCACACATCGTGTCACGCTGGAACCGTGCCAGTGTATACGGATGGCTCCAAGTCCCAAGAGGGGGTCGGCTTCCACGCCGTATCCCCTATGTTTGAAGTCAGCGGGGCTCTACCAGGCGCTGCGTCTGTCTTCACGGCCGAGCTGGTGGCAATACACCACTCGGTACGGGAGATTACGCGACGTGCCCGGTTCGGAGACCGGATTGTGATCTATAGCGATTCACAAAGCGCCCTGAGTGCTCTTCGGGCATTGGAAACTCTGCATCCCCTGGTTCGCGATATCCATGACGCCACGGTTTTGGCGAGCCGGGCAGATGTCGAGATTATCTTCTGCTGGGTTCCTGGACATGTAGGAATTGCGGGGAATGAGCGCGCCAAAGAGTCCGCGAGGACTCTGCGACCGGACCAGCGTTTCGCTCTTCCTCACACCGACTACATGGCAGGAATACGAGCAGCGCTTCGGACTGCTTGTCAAAGAAGATGGGAGACGGTCGAAGGGAACTTAAAGTTGCGTGCCATTGCGTCGCGCTGTTCCCATGGACCTATCCCCCAATGCCGCGGCGGTTTCAGGTTGCTTTCTGATTCAATCCGCGTCGCGGAAGGCCGCTAATTTGGCTTGCTTCTAAACGCGGAGAATTCTTCAACGACAGGTTTACAATGAGTGAGTTGCGTTCCGCTCTCGCTTAGTGCGCAGACATCGCCCCTGGGCCGGACGATGTCTCGTACGCCATGCTAAGCCACTTGGGTGAGCGAGGCATGGCCTTTCTGTTGGATTTGTTAAACAGGATCTGGGTAGAGGATGTCCTCCCAGAGACCGGACGAATCGCTGCTACTTTGCTCGCCTTTCGCAAGCCGAGGATGCATCACTCTACGTCGACCGGTTTCCGCCCAATCTCTCTAACCTCCTGCGTGTGCTAGTTAATGCAGAAATTGGTGATTCTTATATTAGACTTTTTCTTTGCACAGCTTAGGCCACCTGTCTTCTGCACAGTGCGGCTTCCGCAAGTTGCACTCTACCTCGGATGCTCTACTTTGACTGGAAAATTCCTTCGTAGATAGCACTGCGCCACTGCTTTTCGATCTGGAAAAGTCTTATCGTACCGCATGATAATACGGTATCATGGATCCTCTCCACACGATACCGCCTGTACGCTCGATGCCGATGCCTCCCTCAGTTGCCAACAGCTCTCACTGCAGCCAATCTCGACTGTTTATGGCCAATCTTTATATCTGAATTGTTGCTAGTTCCTCTATTTCCCGGACGGCTTGGGGCTGGCAATTTATTCCCGAATGGAGCAGAAAGAGGCTGTTCCTCTAGGAAGTGGTTTCAGTGTCGCACTCTGCCGTCATCATTAACGGCATCACCTCCGTGCTGCCGGAGCTTTTCTCGCTACGCTCTATGGTGACGACCTTTCGATCTCTTTTGGTGCGGCACGGCTGTCGACTCCAACGGTTTTTGAATCGCGTGTCTCGCTTGCAAGTGGTGTACTCACCCTTTCTTTGGTCTTGTATTTTACCGACCTCTCACCCGGGAGGCTCATATTCACAGCCTTAGGGTCTCTTGTACCCGCGCCATGTATATTCTTCCCTAAGTTACTTTCAGCGCCTGAGACGCTCATAGGGCTACTGCCTTACTTTTTATTGACCCTTTGTTCGTTCGAAGCTCCACTACGGACACTGTTGTAAAAAGTACCCTGCTTTGATACATAAGCTAAAGTATTGTTATCCTGACAAAATATTACTCAAAGTGCAATTTAAAGTACTCAAGTAGTAAAAGTAAAAAATAGCACCAAATAGTAAAGTACCCATCACCTCAGACACTATTCAGTATATTGTACAGTAAACCCTTTTATTCCCCTTGTACTGACCCTTATATATTTGAATTAAGTTAAACTCGACTTAACAATCAAGATGTAAATATCCCTCTATTGATCAAAAAGTCTAGTTTATATGAAAAGTAAAATTAATTCTACAAAATTATCAAGTTTAACAGAATATAAGAGTGGTTAACTAAACTAATTATTTGGTAAAAAATATACTAAGAAATTAATTTCTGACATATTTTTTATTCAGCTTCGCAAACAACCGATTCTCAAAGTTCTGGCTATCTCACCGCGAATGTTTTGGGGCGAAAATTAATCATGCTGAGGTAAACAGGCGCTCACAAGCAGTAGATGCAGGTAGTTGGGTATTTAACTTAACTGAACTATGTAGGATAGCACCTCAGGATTTCTATTAAAACTCCTTGGGCATGACAAGTACCTGTCAATTTCTTGTGTAACTCTGGGCTGTGATTTTGTTTGGGCTGTGATTTTGTTTTCATTGAACAAAAGAAGTCATCATCTGAGCTACTATTACCGGCATCAAACACCGCTTCAGTGACCCTAGTTTCCCGCATTCTACCTGTACTTAAAAAATGATTCCAACTATGTGCATGGGTGGGAATAGCCACTATTTTTATTTTCAATGGTAGGACTATAACTCATGATGGTCAAGTAATTACGCGGCAGCACGCTAGGAGTCTAGGACAAAGGAATAATTTAATAAACTAACTGTTTCCTAAGCGGGAGAGATAAACGAATTGGCTATCAGGTAAAAAAAGAATGCATGTGATTGGTCCAAACATGAACGGTTTATGATTGGTTCAAACCAGAGTACACGTCTGACTTTTGCTCTTTAAGTGTGTTTGACCAAAATTAATAGAGTACTTTGTAGTAAGTACAAAGTATAACAGTTACTTAGTATAATACTTGTACCAAGTTACTTCAGAACTCTGACTCCGAATGCAAGCTTTATTGCATCCGCAAATGAGCGTGTATTGCGGTAGGTAGAGACTATCCACCACACTGGTTTTCGCTTTGCGACCGGTGCCTTTCGCACGCTGTCCAGTGAGAGCCTACTTGTCGATCCTGGGAAGATGCCACTCGCTATGCGTTGTGCACAGTACGCGCGAGGCCGATGCCTCCCTCAGTCGCCAACAGCTCTTACTGCAGCTGATCTCGACGGTTTAGGGCCAGGAAACTCCTTCAAGACCTCGGTACTCTGGCCGGTGGTGACCCTGGTTTTGTCCAAGACGCCACCCTCAGGGTAACACGTTTGACTGTCACCACGCCTCTGTTCCAAAAGCTTATACAGCGCTGAAAGTATTGCGTTCGGCCTTTTTGGAGCACCCTTCGTATCACGCTGGAACCTTGCCAGTGTATACGGATGGCTCCCAAGTACCATGAGGATGTCGGTTTCCACGCCGTATTCCCTCTGTTTGAAGTCAGCGGTGCTCTGCCAGAATTGGAAATTTGAGGATTTAGAGAAAGTGGTTGATTTGGGTCAAGTGAGAAAACTGGAGAATTTGAGTAATGAAGATTTGATTGAGGATTTGGAGAGTTTGGTGATGAAAAGTGAAGATTAGAGGATTTTTGAGATGAAGATTGATATGCGGAGAGTGGAGAGATGAGATTAGGGGGAGTTACTGGTTGTAAATATGTGCAAGGTTGTAAAGATTTTACGGCTTGTGCACCATATTTGTTATGATACCAGCACCACTGAGTTGGTTGAAGTGGAAAGGGAAACGTTATGCTTCGGGAGACTACTTAACGCAGTATGTGAAAAAAGAAGCATAACGGTGGCTACAAGGCTGTGTACAGCGTTGTGCCCGTACCTTTGATGATACCAGCATAGACCCTGATGGTGGGAATAGTTGGAAGAAGTTTGAAAATATTGCTACCTCTCGCCTTTTGCATCGGGATGCCCCCGTTGGTTTCTCTTTTGTGAATCAGAACGGGACCTGCGCCTTTGATTCCCCAAACTGCCTGTGCTCGCTCTGTGATCCCTGTTGCAGCATTAACCTTTGGATGTCGGCCTCCATCCTCCGTATTGAGGCCTCGAGTGACCTCCATAAAGATGATGGAACCTCTAAATGCTCGGCCCGGTCATCAGAGGAGCTCGACGTTCCGCAAACCTGAGAAATAGTAATATTATTAGATGGGCTGTTGCCCCAATTCACGTAGGGATTCATAAATAATCTATCGGCGGCTATGGATATCTTTATATCCGAGGGGTTTGAATTTAAAATAAGCTGCCTGATTCCCTCTTGGACTCCTCTCATGAAAATATCGGTGGGGAGTGGGCTAAAAAGGTCGCTTTGCGCACTTTTTACCCTGATAAGGTCCTTTAGGTGCCTTAAGAAAGCCAAAGGACTCTTATCTCCCATTTCCTGAGTGTTTAGGAGCTGCCTTAGGTTGTCTACTTGGGACCTGCCATATTTTGTATGAAATGCCTCTCTCAGGCGGTCCAGAACGCCATCCTGTTCCCCGTTAATCAAAATCTCCCTAACTTCAATGAATATACTCATGGGGAGACTGTGTGTGATTGCAGGAGTCTTTTCTTCTTCTGTAATGCGCTGGGGCTTGAGTAGAATGGACGATACCTCCAGCCATACTATGGGATTTGAAGCATCAAAAGTGGGCAGTGAGATATATCTACGGGACTGTCTGGTGGTGGGCTGATATAGAGATGAGGATTTTTCATCTGGTGAGCCGCTTACTGAAGTACTTCGATGGTCCATTATAGTCGCTACTGTGTGTACACGTGATGGATGCGTGTGTGTGTGTGTGTGAACTTCAGTCACGCGAAGGAACGTAAAATAAAAATTATCGGAAAAAATATTCACTCGTTGTATTTATATAAATATAATAAATTTAATTCGATAAAGATATTATTAATTCAATTAAGGATATAATTGGGAACTTGGGATTAGAAACTAACACGTGTTGAGAATCTACGCGCGGAAAATGAACGCGTGAGTAAGTGATTCGAAAAATATGAAACCATGTAACTGGGTTGAAAATTTATATTTGATTTTATAATTAAGAATGGATGACGTACGGGAGATAATTAAACAAATTCTGGGCACCAATTTATGCAAATGTTGAATACTATATCTTTGACCTTGATAGCGTATGGTAGAATATTCTTCACGCATAAACTTTGATTGATTGAAGGGATTTTTTAATAATGTAGGCCAAAGGAAACACTTTTCACGCGGGCTGAAAAATAAATGCAACGAGTTTCTAAAGATAATATATATATATATATATATATATATATATATATATATATATATATATATATATATATATATATATATATATATATATATATATATATATATATTAGATTAACAAAATAGATTATAATAAGTTGAATTACGTTAAATTAGGCAAGGTTGAACTTGAGTTGAAAATATCCACGTGGCGAGATGAAGCGTGACGTATAGATTTTTTAAATGGATGTTGAATGTGGTAAATTATTTTGATGTAGCGAATGTAATCGTTTTTGCTGTAGCGACTATAATTAGTGACTTGGGGTTTAATATGACGGTGACGCGAATATAAATGAGAGAGTCTTTTCGCGTTATTTCACAACTGGTGAAATGTGTGTTTTTGTATGTGCGTGAAATTCTAATAGATGATGTTTGTATCAGTGCGTTAAATGAAGTCAGGTTCTCGTCACGGAATGATTGAATTATTAAAGGTTACATAAAATAAATGGATTGAATTGCAAAAAGTTATGCATAAATAATTGAATGATTGAATTGACAAAAGTTAAGTAAAATAAATGAATGAATTATTAAGTTGTACATAAATTACATGAATGATTTAATTGACAAAGTTAGGTAAAATAAATGAATGATTTGAATTTTATACATAATACCCGTATATATATTTAAGTTTCCCAGGAGGATTTTATTATAGGAATGCCCAAAGGGCATTGCCCTACATCCGCCTTCTCATCAGTCCTCACAAATTTGTCAAAGACATAGAAACTGAAAGAGATAGAAATGTTTCAATGACAATTTGTTGAATTTAAATTTAATATTTATAAATCCTTAAATCACGAAAAGAAGTAAATTTACTAAATTTTAACATTTAATCTCGCTACGTTACTATAGCGGCGCGGCGATTTTCTTACCTCTCAAGAGTCTCCAAGCAGCTTTTCAGCTCCTTGACGGCCTCCTCGTTTCCCTCCTGGCTCTGGTCGCCAGCCTCCCCTTTCTCCTCATCCTCCACGGTCAGAGTCTCGGGTAAAAAAAAAAGGCATGTGGCTATCCCTGTCAGTGCTCTCACTTAACATAGAAGTGCTACTCCTGAAGCTACTACTGGCTGAACTGTCGCCAGAAATACTCCTGCTCCTTGTCACAAACTTATCCATGTCTATGTCGCAGTTTTTCCAATCTGTAAAAGAACAAAAACTACAATAATTTTCAGTAACTAATAATAAATTAAGCTACAATAAAAGTCAAAAGAAAAAAGTAGTGAAAAACACCCATGCTACAACCACTCGCAGGGTGGCGTCGGAAAAGAAAGAAATGATGAAATAAGAGATTCAGATCAGCGAAGGACATCACTCTTAACCTTTACCGGTTTAAGTTACTAAACAATCGATATTTTCTAAGCTCATAGGGTGGCCTAATGGATTTAAAGAAGATAAAACCATGTGAGTGTAATAGGCAATATCAATATTGACAAAGGACAACCGCACGGAGTCACCACTCCAAGTAGACTGCTCGTCGGCGCCGGCGTGAGCCTGCAGGCCAACGTTGATGACGTAACATGTCGCATGCATTGTTGCACATAGTGATTAATACAGGTTAACACACTCGTCCTCTTTTCTTATTTTGTGAGGAAGTTTATTTTTTGAATATTATATTTCACGTACATATACGTTTGAACGACATGCACTTTATACAGAGCGGTAACCATTTAGGCGCAGTGGAGAGTCACATACTACTATGTGTTATTTACAGTGGGATTGAGTTAAGGTTCTAGTTCCTACTAACTGTAGCCCGAAGCTGCTCAGTAGAGGCACCTCTTTTAGTGAGGCAGTCCGTCAACTGTTGACCATGGTCAACCCAGGACACCTCCGTGATCTCGCGTATTTCCAACATATCTTTCAACACAGCTATGTATGTCAATTCTGAGTCTCATGTCGTCAACGTGTTTACACAAATACAGAGCTTCAGCGAGGCTCTTATTGTTCACATAGCACTTTATTCTTAGTTTGTCACACCCAGATATCTCGGACAAGAGACTTGCAAGATAGATGACAGTCTCAGTGCAAAGTAAGGCGAGAGTTTCAGCAGACATGGTCGACTTAACTACCCGACGGATCTTTCTGCTCTGCCAATAGATGGGGCATCTTGTTCCACAGTCATCACGCCAGAAAATTACAAAGCCTCCTTGAGAACCACCGCCGGTCAGGTTAGCAAAAGAAGCATCCGCGAAACACTCAATATAACAATTGTCAAGTTACTGCATCGTTGGAAAGTGCAATCTGATGTTATTAATGGTAACACTTCAGATGACCTTGTTGAGTCTCAAAAGGTCAGCAACAG
Organism: Ceratothoa steindachneri; assembly: GCA_963969495.1. Lineage (NCBI taxonomy): Eukaryota > Metazoa > Arthropoda > Malacostraca > Isopoda > Cymothoidae > Ceratothoa > Ceratothoa steindachneri. The sequence continues at coordinate 53,520,537 of OZ018327.1, forward strand.
TGGCAGAGTTAAAAGGCACGCTCAACTCGCAGACATCAAATGCAATGTCAGGCCTAGTATGGGTAGCAATCCAGTTAAGCTGTCCTATCAGTGCACGGTACTCGGACTTTTCTGAGTCTGACAGCTCGCGGCTCTTTACTGCAGACGATGGCGACTAACCGTGATGGGTTTCAATGAACACGCGTACTGAAACTGGTCTACAGCAATGCTACCGTCACTATCAGAAACAATTTTCAGGCCAACATACTTGAACGCTTTCAATGCTGAGCTACCAACCAAGAAGATTTCGCTCAATTTGCTAATTATATGTTGCTCAAATTCTGAAGTGCCTGCCCAAAGGAAGTCGTTAAAATAGATACACAGTATGCCATCCACTCTTCCATGACAACACCAATAGAACAACGCAGAGTCCAGCTTGGCCATATCTCTCAGGGCAATTAATTCCTCCTTGATACGCAGATACCAATGACGAGCAGCACCAGACAGACCGTAAACGGCTTTCTTAAGCTTACACAGCTTACCGTTAGCATACTCTGGAGGAGGACGTAGGTAGATGACTCCCTTGATCTCATTACCTTGTAGGTATGCAACCTTTACGTCAATGGTATGGCACTCCCATTGTCTGGGTGAAGCAAATGCCAAAACTAAACGCATTGCCTCCTATGAGCAAGTAGGTGAATCTTTCCGAAGATCGGTGGTATTCTCAAAACCTCTCGCTACTAAACGCGCCTTAACCACTGGTTATGCCGCTCTTTACTTTCTCGGTCACAACCCACCGAACTGTAATATAACTTTGTCCTACACCATCTACCTCTTCGTAAACAAGACAACCATTTCTGCTTCATCACTCAATATTTCCAACTCAGTAAAGCCACCCTGTAAGTCTACGGTACATACACTGCCATCTGAGTCTTTTTGCAAATTATACCAACTCGGCTTAATATCTTTCCTGATACTAATTCACCACTTTCAGAATATATTCCTTTAATTCTTTGGCCAGCAGTAACCTTAGGTGGCCCAGGAGCACCAGCAACATCTGGCTGTCTTTCACGCACATCATTATTCTCTACGTGGAAATGAGGCTTGTCAACTCGATCATTCGAAGATTCATCATCAGACTCCTCATGAGGCAGGTAACACTGTGCCGTACCAGACTCCTCGGGGTGCTGCTGAACGCTACGGACATCAGGAGTGCTCTCTTGCATCCCAGTGTTCTGCACTGGAACACGAGTGAGACGACAGACGTGTGCTCGTACGTAGACACCAGGGGTGGCTGGTCCTCAGGGGCTGGTGAGCTGCAGCCCTCATTGTCTCAGCCTTGCCAGGCAGATGATAGATGAGTGGTTAATTCCTATTATTAATTAATTTTATACAAATAAATATTATACTTTTATATTCCATTCAGTATTTTTTAAATTTTTTACCATTTTTTAACATAAAATACTAGCATATTTAATAAATTAATTCAACTTTACAGTAAAACACTTTTTCAAGGGTTGGCGACAGCGCCAACCCGTTGCGAGCTGCAACTAGTACAGCCCGTTTTCCCGGGATTACAGTGTGTCAGCCCTCAGTGTTAGTGAAACAAATATATAACAATAGTGCATTACAACCGTGATTCGTGAATACTAGCCAGTTTTCGCACCCCCCGTAATGACCGAAGCTTAGTTTCAGTATCCTAGTTACTTCAATACTACATATTATGCTTAATAACATGATAAATATTCCTCATAGCTTTGGCAACGCATATATTTTAAAGTATAAGATACAAAACGTAACGTTTGAGATTCAAATAAGACTGCCTATAGTACGGCCACATTAGTAGTAGGCCTAATGTAATTGGCCTACTGTCTTGATCGGATCACGATAGATATTAGGTCCGAGTCCGACTCAACACTCCTCCAAGGAATTAAGCAATTAACTCGCCTAATACAGTATTTTTCCTCTACATGATGGTATATTCCATTTCCTGTGCAAATTCTTAATTTCATTGTTATGATTTTTTTCTCTCTATTTTCCTATATCAGTCCGGCCAGCCGACACTGCATGAGCCCTGAACTGTCACTACTCGTGAGGCCAGTCCGGAGGGAGGGGGAATCTAACTTAACTTAACCTAACCCAACCCAACCCAACCCAACCCAACCCAACCTAACCCAACCTAACCTAACCCAACCTAACCTAACCCAACCTAACCTAACCCAACCTAACCTAACCCAACCTAACCTAACCCAACCTAACCTAACCCAACCTAACCTAACCCAACCTAACCTAACCCAACCCAACCTAACCTAACCCAACCCAACCTAACCTAACCCAACCTAACCTAACCCAACCTAACCTAACCCAACCTAACCTAACCCAACCTAACCCAACCTAACCTAACCTAACCCAACCAAACCCAACCTAACCTAACCTGATAATTATAATACAGAAAAAATCATAACAATCAAATTAAGAATTTGCTTAGGAAATGGAATATACCATCATGTAGAGAAAATACTGTATTAGGTGAGTTAATTCCCTGGATTAACAAATACTGATAAAATCAGAATAACTTAGCTTCGGTTGTGGCTTATAGGTTATCTGTTTCTGGCTTGGCTTATCGGTTTTTTATATATTTTTTTATCCATAGGTTGATCAAGAACAATCATGGCTGTTCCAAGCTGTCAAGTTAAGTATTTACAATGCATAAACTTTACTCGTCTGACACTGAGTGAAAAAATTGACATTAAAACAAAAAGAAGACCTACACCAGTACTGTCCCTTGGACAAAATGTCAAGAGCAGGAATCGAGAATACACACACGCAAATTTAACTTAGGTGTTATGAATAAAGGACTGCCTCTGTGGATGTGAAGAAGCTAATGCTTTGTTTTGCTTCCCATGCCTCTTATTTGGTGGGGACCTAGCCTGGACGAAGAGTAGCATTGAGAAACCTGATAGATTTACAAGAGGAAATAGTTAAACATGAAAAATCAGCCAAACACTTACATAATGTGGTTAGTCTTTCGTTACTGGGCAGTGTAAACATTGCTACTGAAATGAGCTCCGCATACAGACTCTCAGTTGCAAAGCACAATGAACAAGTGAGAAAAAACAGAGCTGTTCTTTCAAAACTTGTGGATTGTGTAAAGTAATGTGGCAAGTTTGAACTCCCACTCAGAGGACACAATGAAGGGCCTACTTCCAAGAATCCTGGAGTATTTCGTGGAATAGTAGAGTTTGCTTGTGAACTGGATTCTAGCTTAAATGCAACAGTATTCAGAGGAACATCTAAAACTATACAGAATGAAATCTTGGAATGAACACTAGAAATATGCAGAAACATGATTAAAGAAGATTTAAAATCCACAAGTTTTGTAGCAGTGATGTGTGATGAAACAACAGACATTTATGATAAAACACAGATGGTAATTGTTTTAAGATATGAGATAGATGGAAAACCTGTTGAGAGATTCTAGGGATTTTTTAACCCTCTCAGCTTGACTGCAGAAGACATATCAAGTGTGCAATTTAAAGAGCTACATACATTAATTGGTGATTGTTCTCATAAGCTTATCGCTCAGACTTACGATGGTGCAGCTGCATTAAGTGGAGCTAAGAGTGGTGTGCAAGTTAGAATAAAAGAAGTATATAGCCATGCTCACTTTGTACATTGCTATGCACACTAACTGAACTTGATTTTGGAAAAGGCAGCATCACAAAATTCTAAAGTTAGAGTCGTTTTCAACAGTTTGTCAGGAATACCAGCTTTCTTTTCTAACTCCCGACAAAGAATGGCCACATTAGAGTGTGTTGCAGATTCCCAAAGAATTTCTAGGCCTTCGACAACACGCTGGAACTTCAAAAGCAGAACTGTGAATGCTGTGTATGAAATGAAAGATATAATCATTGAATGTTGCAGTAAACTAGAGTTATCTAACTCAAAGGTCACTGGTTTAGCAGCAGCTGGTATCAAAAGAATGTTAAAGGATCACGAATTCAATTTTTGGCTGGTATTTTTTCTCTAAAGTAATGTCCCATGTAGATATTTTGTTTTCACAGCTACAATCCAGAAATGTTGATGCAGTTAAAGCTAATGCTGCATTGAATGGTTTCAATTCTGCAGTTCAAAGGATAAGAGTTGCATGTGATGAGTGTGATACAGAGATGCAAGAGCTACCTGAAGCTAAAAGAAGAAAACCTGAATTGCCTGAGAGAGGTAGAACAACAACTGCAAAGGAGGTGTGTGATGTAATTATTATATTGCGTAGAGAGAGATTTCGCTTCACTAACCATCTGAAGCAAGCAAGTTACTTCTAGTGGACAACTTTACTACATATTTCATTATTTTCCCCAATAATGAACTTGCACAGACAGTTGAAGCTTACCCAATGCTTGTAGCAAAAAAAAATTAAGAAGTGAACTTACAGTGCTATACACCAGAGAAGATTTATGGAAGTCACAAAACCTCACAGATCTACTCAAGAAAATAAATGATAATAATTTACAGTCAGCATTTTCAGAAACTCAAATTATTGAAAATTCTAATAACAACTCCAATGACAACAGCCGAAGCAGAAAGGTGCTTTTCAACTTTGAAAAGGATTAAAACTTTCCTGCGTAGCACTATAGCTACTGAAAGACTGTCTGCTTTAGCAATGTCATCAATTGAAAGTGCAATGGTAACGGAATCAAAAAACCAATAAAGCTGTCATAAATCATTTCGTTACAAGTAAGAGCAGGCGCATGTATTTTATTTTCAAGTAGGCTAACTAACTAGCCTACATACTTCTGTATATAATCTCCTTTCCCTGGCTGCCACTAGTACTAGTCTACCCTCCTCCCCCATCTCCCCAAGCCAAGCTACCTGTCTAAGGACCTGAAATCCCTGACTTGACTGCTGTGGATAATTAAATGCAAAGTAAGTATAGTACTATAGTTTTATTTTTTTAACATTATATTGTAATTTGAAATTATTATGCAGTCCCCCTATGTAGGGGAATGGTCACTCCCCCCCCCCCCCCGTTCACTCGTGATGCAGTCCCAAGGCGGTTACCGCAAGGACATCCGCCCCAGGCATCGGCGAGTCAAAAGCGTAACCACAACGTGGCACAACTCGCTGCCATGAAAGACCCTAAAGGTCAAAATGTAAGATCTCCCCCAGGAGAGTGATATCCAGTTTCACGTTGAACAAGAAATTGGAGACGGGTTTCTCCCAATCTCGATGGCTAACGAGGAGCCGATGTTTGACTTCGTGGAAAAGACCGTTGGGAAAAAAAACTCTCCTGGGGCCGTCCTCAAGCCCCTCTCCCCCTTACCACTCCCCCAGTGGGGGTGCGAGGTATAAATGAGGAACTCTGAGGAAAATCGAGGTAGTATACGTCAGTCTCTAGGTGACGAAGTCTTCGGATCAAACCGAACTACCGAGACTAGAGAGGTAGTGTACTTGGCTCGCCAGACCAAGAAGTACCCTGCAAGAGAGGCAGGGCTACCTACCTTAAGGGGCTAAGAAGAAGCTCATCCTTGAGCTAAGTCCCTGGTTATCATACCAAACGATAAGTTAACTTTGGTAAGTTCAACTTACTCTCGCCAGAGAGACTCCTCATATCCTGGTGCACCTTAAACACCAGGGGTATTCCTCGTCCTTGAGGAATTAAGAAAAGAAGAAGGTAGTATACGTCAGTCTCTAGGTGACGAAGTCTTCGGATCAAACCGAACTACCGAGACTAGAGAGGTAGTTTACTTGGGTCGCCAGACCAAGAAGTACACTGCAAGAGAGGCAGGGCTACCTACCTTAAGGGGCTAAGAAAAAGCTCATCCTTGAGCTAAGTCCCTGGTTATCAAACCAAACGATAAGTGAACTTTGGTAAGTTCGACTTACTCTCGCCAGAGAGAATCCTCATATCCTGGTGCACCTTAAACACCAGGGGTATTCCTCGTCCTTGAGGAATTAAGAAAAGAAGAAGGAGGTAGTATACGTCAGTCTCTAGGTGACGAAGTTCTCGGATCCACAACCGAGCTACCGAGACTGGAGAGGTAGTGTACTTGGCTCGCCAGACCAAGAAGTACCCTGCAAGAGAGGCAGGGCTACCTACCTTAAGGGACTAAGAAGCAGCTCATCCTCGAGCTAAGTCCCTGGTTATCAAACCAAACGATAAGTTAACTTTGGTAAGTTCAACTTACTCTCGCCAGAGAGACTCCTCATATCCTGGTGCACCTAAAACACCAGTTGTATTCCTCGTCCTTGAGGAATTAAGAAGAAGGAAAAAGCTCCCCCTCGAGCCCGTTATTCGGTGGCCACACCAAACTTTAAGTAACTTATTCTCGCCAGAGAAACCCCCCTCCGTTATCCTCGCCCTTGAAGAAGACCCTCTCCGAGTTCAGTCCTCGTCCATAAGGAAATAAGTAACGAAGGAGAAAAGCTCCTCCTCGAGCTAGTTACTCGGTGATCACACCGCACTCCAAGTTAACTTGATTTAAGAAACAAGTTCGACTCACTCTCGCCAGAGAGACCACGACTGCCTAGGTGTTGCATAAAGCACCGTCTTGGTTCTCGTCCTTAAAGAACCCTTCCCCCCCGGAAGAACGTGTGGACCCCCCAGCTGCTACCCTCGCCAAAACGACCGTGGAATTTCGCCCATCTACAACTGGACACACGGCTCGCGTCGTGAGTCAATAACATTTAACATTTCTGAGGCCCTTTAAACTCCACATGAGTTCGTAAGCCTAATTCTTATATTATTGTTTTGGGTAGAGAAAACGTTAACCAAATTTTGGAGGGTAAACTAATTTAATTAATTCTTGTTTATAATAATATTTAGAGTATTGCTGTAGTTAATGTATAAAGGTTGTGTATTCAATGGTTAAAGATAAAATATAAGTTTATTTTGGGATTAATGTTCGTTTATCTTATATATATCCTTACGTGTTGCAGAACGGCTCTGTTCTTTAAGATATTCTTATAATATCAATATATTAGACACTCTTAGAATAGAACAAAAAAAAAAGGGAGAGCATTCTACGACACTAAATAAAGGTGGTGTCAGGAAAGTAGGGTTTTTATCAGAAAGAATTCTACGACACCCTACTTTTTTTTACCACTAGCCGCCACTAGTAGAAACCACCATGCCTTACCAGCACTTGTTGACCGTCAAGCCCTATCACTATGCCAGACCCGAGCAACTCATGGCTATCATTCCTCTTTTAGAACACTTTGTCTCCATATTGCAAATTATCCACACCAGTTGATAGAACGTTGTGACGCAAGGCTCTAGCTAGGCGCTCACGACTCCTTTTTAACAAACTCCTGCCTGGTCACATGGAGAGCATTCAGGTTATCACGCACAATTTTCGATGGTGTCGCTGGTTCTAACGCTGGTTGATCATTCGTTAACACACTGGGAATAGCAGGGTTGATACCAAACACAAGTTGGTTAGGTGAGCAGCCAGATCTGTTGGTGAGTGCATTCCTTGCTACTATAGCCAAAGCTAGGGCTACTTCCAAGTCACAGTCAGTATCAGCCATGATTTTACTGACGCTGTTGCCGATCACTGCGTTTTGTCGCTCGCAAACACCATTGCTCCACGGACTCTGCTGAAGTTGTCATAACCTTCACATTGAATGTTTCGCCTAAAGATCGCATGTCACTGTTATTAAATTCACAGCCGTTGTCAGACAAGGTTTTCTTGGTGCACCAAAAAGAACGATCCAACTGAGAAATACACCTCTGATGACAGTAGAAGCACATTTATCTTCTATTACAATAGCCGTACAGTAGCGCGTCGCAAGATCTATCATCACCAAGAAGTAGTAATGACCCCAAACCTTTAAGTCCATGGCCACTACGTCATTAAACTTGGACGCCATTGGAATGCTAACTATCGGTCGAGGTTTAGGTTTCTAAAAACGAGCACAAACTTCACAACTAACAGTAACAGTAGTGATCGCCTTCTCTAGTTGAGTGTTCTTAATTCCTTCATCTTTAATGAGAATAATCAACTTCGACGATGTCGGGTGGCTAAACTGCTTGTGTAATTTAAGAGCAACCTGCTTGACATCAACACTATCACACGCTAAGGCAATACTCTCACGAAACTCTCGGCCTAGTCATAGAAAGGGGCAGCAGGTAGTGACCTGACGATGACTTTAACCAAATAGTTTTACCACATGCTGTTACGGTGTCATTTTGGAAGTTCAAACACATCTTTCCTTTCTTCATTGAACGCTTGCTTATAAGGAAAGGAACATTACAGGATACCACATGAGTGGTTACAGTAGCATTGATTCTTCCGATTGAAAACGGAAAAGTAACTCACTTTAGTGAAGAATACGTGACACCATCACCAAAAGTAAACGGACTTCGATTCTTTTTCCGTCACATTGTCTTGTTCAAATTCACTAAGTTCTTTACGGTAATCCTCCAACCACAAAGAACCACACACAGTCGCTGAACACACAAAATCCAGAACAGCAGAACCTTTTGCTTCATTAACTAGCGTGTGTAGTTTCTTCGCATGACTATCCCTACTGGTAAATCTTATAAACGACGATAACTGCACGGTCTCAAGCTGACTACGATTTTCCAAATAACCGCTAGCCCCACCGTTCTCGTAGGCATTGGACGACCACGTACCCAATAAAACCGGGAGTCACACACTAAACACTGAGAAACACTGCCGTCCAGGCCGAGGGAGTTTTGTCTTCTACTACCGCACCGCGAGCGGTTGACAGCACTGGGTTGAACCCGGCTGCCGCCATTACGACCGCTCCCCCTCGTTGTAGCACCTTGTGAAAATGGCCATCCACGTCGGTTACCGCGTGCGTAAAACGTTGCTTCACTCAAACTACTATGACATTTGGACACAGGTTCATTTTTGACCTCAACATTAGCCGGGGATACACTCGACTTTGAACCGATTTCACCGACGAAAATTCTTTTTAGGGCGGATTTCATGTTACTATATGTCACGTCTGTAATGGCGGACATTACTCGCTGCTGTTCGTTGTCCGACAAATTACAGGAAGCCAGAAGTATAAATGCCATTACGGAGTCGGGTAGAGTCATATCCTGCTTAGTAAACATGTAGTAAACGTGTTCAAACTCGATAACAAATTTCGGAATGTCCACAGCTCCAGATCTCCGAAAATTATACAATTCCTGGAAGGCTGCAAACTGTCCGATCCCCTTTGTCAACCAGGAACAAACTAACAAGTTTGCTCAGCAACGTCTTAACACCATCTTCATTCTTCAAGTCCGATGCATCTATCTCAGAGGACGCAGCCCTAGCCAGGCCAGATAAAGATAAATGTTGAGCAAGTGCCTGCTTAGTTCCGTCAATTCACACCAAATATCAATATCTCTTCTATTTCTCATAAACTAGATCAATTTAAAGTTTGGGAGGCCATTTTGTTGAACAAGACGCCATGTTGTTTACGCTCTGCTACCAGTGACAAATGACAAGCGCACGGACTCACCGCGTTCGCCCGCAGGCGAACGCTCATGTCACATATGCACGTGACGTGCACAATAGTACAGACGCACATTGTTGCGCATAGTGATTAATACAGGTTAACAAATATGATCTTTAAATTTAGAACCAAGGCCTAGTCTACGTACGATGGTCCGATTTTTACTTATATTATTATAATTTTAGGCATGTTAAAGGCAGTATATTTTAATTACTTCTTAGACTTAATAGTAATTTTTTCGTCTCAGCCACAATAAAAATATAAGCACATATTAAAATACTAGAAAATGAGATTAATTTGCGCAGTGAACGCCACAAGGAATAACACGCTCTCGAACGTTTTCAACTGAAAAGACAGGTTTAAAACTTGGTTAAGGCCCAAAAGTGTATGTAATTTTACTAATTTATAATAAAATTCAGAGTGACAATTTTTTGGGGGGGTACGTTTAGGCAGTTTCATGTCAGTCTCATATAATGTGAATAATTTAATTTATCGTAAAAGGAAAGTTAAAAATCAGATAAAAATAAAGTTAGCTGTTACCAACTCAAATTTGACATTGCTAGCAAATTCGGGCTTTACAACTGGCTTAAATCAGCCGCGGCAATTTCTTTCAAAAAAGTCGTCTTTGTTTCTGTTCAAAGTCGCCGAAAATTTGGGGTGCGACTTTGCTTAGTCCGGCTTTTTCAAAACGTTTGTGACTTCGAAATTCATAGTGCGGCAAAGTAGCAACTCGTTGCCGCAACGGCCAGCTCTGTTAATATATATACTTTTTCCTACGTCAAAATAGCATTTAAGCCTTTCAAATATCATTTTGCTTACTCATTAGCTCTCATTTTTAATTTTTATTTTATTTATGTTATTATCATTTTACGTGTATGCGGGCACTTCGCCTCTTTTATATTTGAATTTTTATTTTATTATTTTTCTTCTTTGATTTAGTTTGGCACTTCACCTCTTTTTATATATTTATTCATTCGAGTTTTAATTTATTTATTAATCTTGGGCACTTCGCCTCTTTTTATCTATTTACTCACTTGAGTTTTAATTTAATTTTAGTTTTGGGACACTTCACCTCTTTTTATTTATTTACTTAAGTTTTAATTTAGTTGTTAATTTGGTGTACTTCGCCTCTTTTTATTTATTTTTTACTTAATGTTTTGTTCTCTTTTGGGTACTTCGCCTCTTTTGTTATATTGTATTCATGTGTCCTCTTTTGTGAATTATTGTTTTGTTTTATGTTTAATTCGGGATTTCTTCTTAATTAGTCGGAGTGATCAGTTTGACTTATTTAGGTGTAGACTTCGTTTTGTTCTTCCCGGAAGCACAGTCTTCCACTTGGGAGTAAGGCTCTCCTGGTGACACGTCTAGTTATGGGTTGTGGAATGTCGAGGTCGGTGTCTATAAGCACGAATACTTCTTCTTCTACCTTTTCCCAGAACCATATTCAATGGCTTCAGTCCTGCTTTCACGTGCAGTTCCGTCTGACGAATACGGTCCATTTTTTTTTTTTTTTAATTCTATAGAGCCCATCTGGCAACTGCCCACTTGGGCATAAGTCGCCGAAAAACACGACAGCCTAGAACTAGGCTACTTTAAAATAAAAATATGAAAACAACAATGAAATAAATTGGAAAAACTTAACAACCAGGAAGCAATCTCCGGCAGCGGGGGGAGGTCACCCTCACCCCGGAGCAGGAGAGTGACCCCTACAAACAAAACAATAACAAAAAAGAACCTTAAATAAAGGGGAGAAGCCCGGCCTCCCCCCAAAAGTCAACAAGTCCACAAGTCAATGTGCACGAATCTGTCCCGAGTACAAGGGACAGGCGGTAGCGACCCCGCCCATCCCGGTACCGGGACAGGTATCGTGCGTGAAGATCACCCAGACTGGGACATTCGACAAGAATGCGCCGAACAGTCTGGGGGACATCGCAGTCGTAACAATAGGGCGCAGGCGAGCGCTCCATCAAATAGCGATGCGTCACAAAAGTGTGCCCGATTCGGAGATGACAGAAAGCAACCTGAAGCCGCCGCGGCATTGGGGGATAGGTGCATGGGAACAGTCGCGGCGCAATGGCACGCAACTTTAAGTTCCCTTCGACCGTATCCCATCTTCGTTGCCAAACAGCCCGAAGAGCTGCCCGTACTCCTGCCATGTAGTCGGTGTGAGGAAGAGCGAAACGCTGGTCCGGTCGCAGAGTCTTCACGGACTCTTTAGCGCCCTCATCGGCGCGCTCATTCCCCGCAATTCCTACATGTCCAGGAACCCAGCAGAAGATAATCTCGACATCTGCCCAGCTCGCCAAAACCGTGGCGTGGCGGATATCGCGAACAAGATGATGCGGAGATTCCAATGCCCCGAGAGCACTCAGGGCACTTTGTGAGTCGCTATAGATCACAATCCGGTCTCCGAACCGGGCACGTCGCGTAATCTCCCACACCGAGTGGTGTATTGCCACCAGCTCGGCCGTGAAGACAGACGCAGCGCCTGGTAGAGCCCCGCTGACTTCAAACCGAGGGGATACGGCGTGGAAGCCGACCCTCTCTTGGGACTTGGAGCCATCCGTATACACTGGCACGGTTCCAGCGTGACACGATGTGTGCTCCAAAAAAGGTCGAACGCAATACTCCCGGCGCAATACAAGCTTTGGGAGCAGATGCGTGGCGACAAATAGCCAAATGTGGTACCCTCCAGGGTGGCGTCCTGGCAGAACCAGGGGCGCCACCAGCCCGAGAGCTATATTTATATCTCGAAGGAGTTTCCTGGCCCTAAACCCAAAGGGCTTAGGGTATGACTGGCATCTCGGCGGCATAGGAACCATCGATATCAGATAGGATGCAGTGAGAGCTGTTGGCGACTGAGGGAGGCGCCGGGCTCGAACGTACAGACGAGTGATGCACTGCACGCGGCGCAGAGCGAGTGGCATCTCCCCAGCATTGACCAACAGGCTCTCAATGGGGAAAGTGCGGAAGGCACCGGTCGCAAGGCGAAGGCCAGGGGGGAACGAATCGACCTTCCGCAATAAACGCTCATGGCGGATGCATAAAACTCCCATCCGAAGTCGAGCTTCGAACGAACAAAGGATCGATAAAAAAGTAGGGCAGTAGCCCTATCAGCACCACAAGCGCTGAACGTCACGGAACGGAGAATCTCCGAGGCGCGGGTACAAGAGACCCTAAAGCTGCGAATATGAGCCTCCCAGGTAAAGCGTCGGTCGAATACAAGACCAAGGAAACGGTGCGACTCAACCACATCCAGGCGCACCCCATTAAGAATCAAATCAGGGTCGGGGTGGAGCGGTGGATGGCGGCAGAAGTGCACCACCTTAGTCTTGGCCAAAGAAAACTGAAACCTGTGCGCTTCGGCATAGCGAGAGACGCGGTTCAATGCCTGTTGGAGTCGACGCTCCAGAGTTGGCATCTGGGCAGCGGCAAAAGAGATCGAAAGGCCGTCCACGTAGAGCGTAGCGAGAACATCTCCTGGCAGCACCAAGGTGATGCCGTTGATGCTCAGGGCAAAGAGTCTGACACTGAGGACACTTCCCTGCGGGACACCCTCTTCCTGCTCCTTTGGGCCGGAGAGGGCTCCCCCAACCCTTACGCCGAATCGACGATCTCGCAAAAATTCAGATATAAACATTGGGAGGCGTCCCCTCGCCCCCATCGTGTGGAGAGTCTCCATGATTCCGTATCGCCATGCGGTATCATAGGCCTTCTCCAGATTGAAAAAGACCGTCGCGTAGTGCTGTCTACTAAGGAAAGCCTCAGAGACGGCCTTTTCCAGTCGGAGCAGAGCATCCGACGTGGAGTGGAACTTGCGGAAGCCACACTGTCCGGAAGACAGATGGCCTCTGCGGTTTAGGAAAAAGGCTAATCTAACATTTACCAATTTCTCCATCAATTTGCACACGCAAGAGGTTAGAGAGATTGGGCGGAAGCCGGACGGAGTAGAGTGATCTCTCCCCGGTTTGCGAAAGGCGAGCACAGTAGCGATTCGCCAGGAGTCTGGGAGAAGACCTTCCATCCAGATCCTGTTGAACAAATCTAACAGAAAGGCCATGCCTCACTCACCCAGGTGTCGAAGCATGGCGTACGGGACATCGTCCAGACCATGGGCGGTGTCCGCGCACGAAGCAAAAGCGATCTTCCGCGACATCACGACGTGCATTGAATGCTGGCGGAGCAGCATCCCGGCTAGAGAATGCGGAAAAAGCGGTCGCTTAAGATTCCGCCACAGGCGCGGGGTCCGAGATTGCGGTCCCATTCTCCTGGAGAACCTAAGGGGGGGCCTGCGAGAACTTGCCCCGAATCCTTTTGACTCGCTTCCACACCTCAGCTAAAGGGGTCTTCCCGTTAAGTGAAGACACGTAAGACCGCCAAGAAGAGCGGCGGGCGTGCTTCGAAATATACCGAAACCTATCCCTAGTCCGACGAAATTCAGCGACAGTGAAATCGTTCGGGTGGTGCTTATAGCGCATGTAGGCATAACGCTTCTGTTTGAGGGCCGTCTCACACTCGGCTAACCACCATGGGAGTGGGCGGCGTGCAAAACGGCCGGAGAAGAACTCAACTGCCTCATCTACCGACCTAAACTCCTCGACTGAGATAGAGAATTCAGTCATTTCCTGAATTACAGGCCACCGCGCCCGCGGCAAGCACCACCGAGGTGGTCTCTCAGGTGGCAGTTGCCCTGAAAATGATATTTGAATGGGAAAGTGATCACTACCTTTGTGGGTCATCGACCACCCCCCAATCAAAATCAGGCTGTGCATCCGAAGAGCTCAAATATAGGTCAAGGAAAGAAAACGAAGCGGTTCTCGGACAGTGATACGTAAACTCATCCACGTTTAGGACACTCATCTTAAGCTCTTCGATCAGATCAGCAGGGACTTGTCCCCTGGGATTTATGGAGTAATCTCCCTAGAGAGGATGCCTGCCGTTCAAATCTCCAAGCAAGAGATGGGGCCTCGGCGACCTTGCCACGACGCGGCGGAAGTCCCCTGCGTCGAAGCCAGCCTACGGTGGAATGTACGCAGAAATGATAGTATACCTCCTATCCAGGTGCAGCTGCACAGCCACTGCCTGAAAGGAGGTATCTAAAGAGAAAGGAAGAACGGAGATATCATGCCGGGTGTAAACCGCGCATCACCCAGCCAGGCCATCCCGCGGTGGTGGGGTCGCAAGACCCTTATACCCCGGGAGGGCAGGCAGGGGGCACACGCCTAGCATGGTCTCCTGCAAAAAGATAGCTAACGGGCAACGGGACGAGACAAGCCTCCGCAGCTCCTCCCAGTTAGCCCGGAGTCCACGGCAATTACATTCAAGAAATATGCCCTCCAGGCCTAGCTCAGAAGAGACGCAGTGGCCTTCCTCGAACTGAAGACCCTCACGGGAATGGCCGTACGCTTCCCGGGGGCAGAACCCCGGACACTGTTGGCCGGACAAAGAGCGTTCGAGGACTTATTGGGGGAGGTTGAGCTCGCCATGCGAGTCTTTTCCTCCCTCCGCCTCGAAACCTTAAGCCGGGCGTTGCGGCTTCGGAGGCGGGGGGGCCCTCTTTTCGAGGAACCACCGTCTCTGAGCCACTCGGTCCACCTCGAGGCGTGGGCGAAGGAGCCGAAGCTCCTTTGTTGCTGTCCTCCTTTCGGGGGACAGCTGTAGGAACCCCGGAAGATGGCCTAGCGACCATCTTCAGGGGTGTTGCCTCTTGTGTCTCTAACGACTTGGTGGAGGCGTGTGGCCGTTTCGCCTTACGGGAAACGCTTACGCTGGGGGAAGAGGGAAGAAGCCCTAGTTTTAGCCGGGGCTGGGTATGTACCCTTTTTTGCCGCCAGCTTTACCAGGGGAGCACCCAGGTTTGGTAGAGCCCGCAGAAGGGCTCCGAATGGGCGCGGAAACAACCGTGCTCGTTGGCCTGGATGGGCTCTGAGCAGAGGGTGCATTTCTAACTATTGAGGCATATGACGTCCCAGGAAGAGCCAGGCGCGCCAGGACCAAGTCCTAAGCCTCGCGGAATGAGAGTCGATCCTGGGCCTGAACGGCCAGAATTTCTTTCTCAAGGAGATATGCACCACATTGCTTCGAAGAAGCGGGGTGCGGCTCTTCGAAATTGACACACTTGGCCACACACGATTTGGACTTATCGTGTGCGACCTTGGAGCAATTTACACACACTTCGGGTGACCCCGACTTTGCACGTCTACTTGAGCGATTAGTATGGCCGAAGCAGTGACAGTAATAGCACCGCCGCGGAAGTGGCACGAATGCTTACACGCGGTACCAACCGGCACGCACCGACTCAGGGAGCTTGCCACAGTCGAACGTGACGAAGAGTGTAGGGGTGGCTCTCGAGGCCCCTCCCTGTTTTCTCATCACACGTTCGACCTTGACGGCCCCATGGTCGGCCAGCTCTAGGGTGATGTCCTCAATGGAGTAGTCAACGAATTCCCTCGCATAAACTACTCCTTTCACAAAGTTCATGGTAGAGTGCGGCGTCACACTCACCGGGGTGCCATGAAGTGTCCAAAGAGCACTTATCTTGGCCGCCTCGGCGGGATTCGCCGCATTCGCCAGAAGGCTCCCGTCCGAGAAACGGGTCACCTTCGGCTCTTTACTAATTGCACTAGCTAATCCTCTCCTCTGATGGATCATGTTGCCCTTGGACTACATGCTGCCATCAGTGGAGCGAATAACGCGGAAGCGTTTGAAGCCAGCGGGCTTGAAAACGCCAGGTAACCTCTGAATGAGGGGCCATGATGTCATCGAGGCTCCGCCCTGTGCACTCTTGATCTTAGTCAGTGGCTCCGCACACGATGAGGTAGAGGGGCCGGATGTGCCGATCTTGGCTTGGTCCCCTACCAAAGTGGCAGCAGGCCCATCCGTCCCCACAGCACCAGCGGATGGAGAGGAGCCCCGATTCTTTTTTGTCTTTCTTGTCTTTTTATTCTTCTTTTTAGGAGAGGAGGGCGGGGAATGAACCCGCTTCTCACCTCCGCCGGAAGGAGCCCCCAGGCCAGATTGTCCGGCCTAGGCCAGGTCCTTCTCCGAAATGGAGAAGGTCCTGATAGTCCTAGGGGCACCTTGTACTGCCTCGGAGCCCTCAGCCGTTTGAGGAGGACCTTGCATAGGGGCGGATTCATGTTCGGTGCTTGGCACCGAGCCTGGATTTCCCCCAATCGAAGGCCCTACCGTCTGAGGCTGCGGTTCCTCAAGGACCATGTGTGTCACAGGAGGGGCCTCCAGTTGGCCATTCCCTCCTAAGACATCGCAGGTCCCGTTGGCTGTATTGTCACTAGTCTTGTGTGGGGAGGCACAGGCCTTGACCCCGGCAAGGTTCAATATTCTTGCCAGCAGGTCTTTTGAGGGAAGCGACGGGAGGGGCCTGGCTTCCCTCTCCCCCCTAAGGGCGTTTGCCTTACCGAGGCGCTTACACGAGGGGCGGTCGGGGGGGGGGGGGAACCTCCATTTTTCCGATGGAGCTGCACGAGGGCGGCTCCGTCGTTGTTATAGTGGGAATTAAGGGAAGATGTGTTTTTTTTTAGAAGAGCGAGGGCTGTATCAGTCTTCCTTCTCTTGCGGAACTCGTGTTGCTGAGGGTTGTGTGCTTTCAGCCTGGGTAGCTGGTCTTGAAGCCCTTAACTAAAAGCTTCTCGTAGACTTTGCCCACGAACTCTAGGAGTGATATTGGCCTGTAGGCCACCAGTTGATGGGGGAGGGGGGGGCTTCCTCTCTTTAGGAATAAAAATTATTTTGGCCATTTTTAGACCGTCGGAGAAATAGCTCGTATTCAGAGAAGCGTTATATATGTTCGTAATTCCCTGAATGATCAGCCGGGGGGCATGCACCAAGTTATTTTTAGAGATGCCCGTCCAGCCTGGTACCTTTTTTTAAAGTTTTCACAGTTGCCATGACATCTTCTGTTGTTTTCGGTCGGCTATAGTCTACCATCTCCCTCCCTTCATCGACGTGGGCTTGTAGGTGCGTTCGATGTATTATCTGATTAAGATCTTCAATCAGCTGACCTTCGAATTCCTGGTTGAACTCCGCATCGTCATCAGGTGTTATTGAGAAGATATCCTTCCAGAACGTGTGGAACCTCTGCCAGGACCGCTGGATCCTCCAAGTAGTCATCGCCCTCTTTAATGCGAGTCTTTTCTCTACTTGGAAGGCCTTTTTGTTTTTTCCCTAGTCGCCAGAATTTTTCGGGATTCACCTCGCTGTCTACTTTGGCTATAAGGCTGTCCCAGATTTCAGCCTGTTGGTGGTTTATAGCCTGCCTAAGTTCTTCACTCAAGCGTCGTAGCAGTGAGCTTCTTTCCCGACCTGCACCTGCTCTTTTGATTTCTTCATGCACGTCCCTGTGCTCCCTAGCGATCTCTTTCATATCGATCCATCTGGGTTCTGGAGGAGTTTTGTACCCTGTCATAGGTACACATCGTGGTCAGCCTCAGTGATTGAGGCTGTTATCTTCTCCTGCTCCCCGTCCATCTCCTCTGGTGTTGCTTCGCTATAGCGATCCCAGTTGGCCGAAGCGTAACTTTTGCAGAAAGGGACCGGACGGTGGATCAGTGGGAACGGGATGGTCGCTGGGTACTGTTGGCCGAGGATCGCTATGATATTTGAAGGGGTGAAGGAGAAGCCATCGCTTGTCATGATTATATCTAGCCTTGTTGATGCCCAAGAGGTGATATACAAGGGGCGGTCAATAAGTTTTGCAATTCGGATATAAAGAAACGACATATGAGGAAAAGTGTTTTATTATTTTTCAATATAACTACCCTCGACTTCAATGCACTTGCACCACTTGTCCCTAAGGCTTCGAATTGTCGACAACCAGAAATCTCCCGATTGCTCTTCAATCCACTCCTAGACGGCGAGCTGGAATCTTCATCATCCCCAAACCGGCGTCCATGCAGTGCAGCCTTAAGCTGGTGGAATAAAAAGTAGTCTCTAGAGCCAGATCTGGATTGTAGAGGGGATGTTGAGCTCCTCGAATCCGCACTCGCGCAGGGCAGCTTGTGCAACTTTGGCCTTGTGGGCAGGGGCTTGTCGACGAGGAGCAGGACACCGCGTGTCAACTTGCTGCGCTGCTTCTGACGGATGAAGTTCTTCAACCCAGCTAGTTCCTCGGCGTAATATTGGCAGGTGATGGTCCTTCCACGAGGGGCATAGTCCACCATCAACACTCCCTCAGAATCCCAGAAGATGGTGGCCATGATCTTCCCGGCTGAGGGTTGGGTTCGGAACTTGATAGGGGTGGGAGAGCCCCTGTGCTTCCAGGCCATGCTTTCGAGCTTGGTCTCGAGACCCCAGTGATGGACTCATGTCTCATCACCTGTCACTGCGTGACTCGAATCCCGCCGGGTCTTGGTTGTACATGAGCAGCAGCTCTTGTACAACTAGGGACCCAACGGGCAGAGACCTTGGTCATGGCCAAATTGTCGTGGATGATGTTGATAACACTTCCATGTAATATTCCAAGTTCTCGCTCGATTTCTTCGACCTTCACCCGTCGATTTTCGAGGATCATTCTCTCCACACGGGCCACAAAGTCCTCTTTGGTCACGTCTGACGGGCGTCCTAGACGGGGGTCATCTTCAAGGGACTCACGAACATGGTGGAACTTCCTATTCCAGCGAACAATGGTTGCATAGGACGGGGCGGTGTTGGTGTACACTGCAACCATGCGTTCATGGATCTCTTTTGCATTCTTGCCTTCCTTGGTCAAAAATTTGATCACTGCGCGCTGTTCAACCTTCTCCATTGTTTTAAAATTTGTGACTGACGATCTGCGATCAACTACTGCTTCTTAAATAGACGAGGCAGGAGCGTGCGGCCGCAGGTCCTGACTTTTCATAACTTGTCCTAACACCCCCACAAACAGCCATCCCTCTTCCTCTGTTTTGCCCTACCGATTCGCAAAACTTATTGACCACCCCTCGTAGGTAGGAAAGTCCGGTCATATCCTCTGAATGTTCTTCCGTCTTATAATTTTTTACAAGCTATGGCCTCTGTTGTTCATGTTTCCATAGGTCGACCCCAAGGAATGTCATTCGGCCGTGCCCGAACAAGGTGTAGAAACTGTTCTGGGGCAAGTGCGCTCGTCGAGGTGGATGATCGGCCGCCTCTATCATGAGACTGCCCACTAATTCTACCACCAGAAAGGACTCCTCCAATTCCGGAAGGCGTTTGGACGAGAGATTCTTTTTAATGGCGACGGCAGCACCATCAAACCTCTCTTGAGAATGGTTCTTAGTGACAACTCTGTAGCCCAGTCTCTTCACTTGACAGGATGTTGTGTCGATACCATGCTCGGTGATTAAGATGATGTCGGGGTCGAGTACACGGAATATGTTGGCATATGCGGGAGCTTTTCCCTCCCATCCATTTACGTTGAGTGTCACTATTCTCAACCTGTTGTTCGAGTTTTCCATTCTTTATTCTGGCTTATAGTGTTTCTTGGTAAAAGTGCGTTTTTTCCCGTTTCTATTTTTCTTAAATTCTGCCATGGTAAGCTTTTCAAATGTGTCCCAGCAGAAGGTAACCTTTTGGTTGAAGAGCGCTTCCTCGAAAGTTTGTTCGTCGATTGTGATTCCGACGAAGATTGTGTTGGCATCCATGTCATTTGGGAAAGGGACCTGCTCAGGTTCATATACTGAGAGGTTGATATCTTTTGCATCAAGTGGTTTCTTGGCCTTTCTCTTTCCTTTCACCCGGCGTCCTTCTTTGTCCGTGATCTCTGTATCTGAGGAGTCTGTGGAATCTGAAGATTCCATTTCTTACTTCTTTTGGGTTTTCTTCTTTTGTGTGGAGAGATTTGCCGATTTGGCAGCAGCCTCACTTTCCTTTCTCGCCTCTATCTAGGATACGGTCTTCTGTTTACCTATTTTTGCTTTTGCCTATTGTCTCTCCTCTGCTTGTGCCGCTTCATGTTTTGGGTTTGGGACCATTTGCAGTTGAAGGGCATCCCCTAATGGGGGATCGTCCGGGAACCACATCTCGCTAATGCCGTTCTTCGTGAGCATCTGGTTCAGCTCTTTCGCAAATGTCCCTGACTGCGTCAAGTCTCTGACGTGCGCGTAAAGGATACATGTGAATAATTTAGTTGAGTTCTCATTCTGGATTTTAAGATTTGTCTTCTTATTTTCTGCCTCAGAGTATGCCGCCTTGGCGACCTATGCGTAGATTGTGTTTGCTTTCCTAGTTTCCTCCTGTTTGCTTTGTATCATCTTTTTCTTAATTAGCTCCTTTTTCATGGGGTAAGCCATTGCCATGGATCGTCGCTTTGCCCACAGTTTGCGCACCACTCGCGAGAGCTCTTGCAGTCCTTCCAGTAGTTTCCTAGGTAGCTGCATTTAGAACATATCTCTTGGGGCGCTTGAAAATCTCTGGCTACGTGTACTTTCATTTTATAACAGCGGAAGCAGAATTCTATAGGGTGGAACTCTTCCCTCTCGATCTGTGCCCAGTTGATTTTGGCATTGCAAAGTAGGAGTACGACCTCCTTCAATTTCTTAGCCATAGATGTGTCGCTTAAAATGATCTTAAACACATGGTTGTAATCGCTATTGTCTCTTTTGTTCCTGAATTTTATTATTTCGGTGACCTTTTTCCTGTTCTGATTTTTCACTCTCTCTCCTTAATCTCTTCCTTAGAATGTTGGCCAATCCAAGGATCCAACCTCCGGCAGATCACGCTCCTGTGCGTCTGAATCTGCAGTGGGGATAGCGAGCTGCAGGTCGATCTCGCGTAGAGTTACGACTGCCTCTTATTTTGTCATGGCCTCGACATCCTTCTCCTTTTCGCAGATCACAACGTAACCGGTGGGGACCTCGAGTAGTCTGATCATGGCAATCTTTAGTCACCTAAAGACAACTTTAAAAGTCTTCTTCCTGTTCGGTCTATTTTGACCACTGATGGTGCGCATCGGAACGCAGGTAGTCCCATTTTAGGCACGAAGGGCATATTTCTTCAATGGAATTCTCGTAGATTCCGGGACAACTGCGAAGATCTGCGGAAGGTCGTTTCTTTCCCTTCCCCATTAGCTATTGTTTTCCTGCTGGAGGAAGCACGATCTACACCCGCTATGATGTGTCCGTTCTTCTATTTGTGACTTTGAGGCAGGGGAATTTCGTCGCGTCGTGCTTGATGATTTGAGCGATTGACAACCGCTCTGGGGGGACTACACTATCACTCCCAGTGATCAGGTCTTAACGACCTCCATATATGTGCCTTAAATATGGAATTACGGAATGAACAAAATGGACAATGTCCAATCCCAGTGAATTATTGATGGCAGCACAAACAAATTTGGTCAAATTATTTGTGAGATAATTATTTTTTAAATGGCGCCTTAAAAGATTCCTCTGCAAGAAGGAAACGAAGGTGGGACAGGCGAAGGATACTTGAAAGGTTTGGAAACGGAACGACCGGAGAGTGGGAAAAATATGAACATTCTAATAGAAGATGGACGAGCGATTGGTCCCCAACACAAAAACACCAGCCAAGGGTGATTTGCGCCCCAGTCGAAACAAGATGGCCGTGGGTAAGTCTCGTCTGGCTGATTGCAACGCGGCAAAGGGCCACTTCCAGGGACCGTAGAGCGCTCTTCCTTCTCGTTTGCTTTGTTTTTTATTTTAATTTTGGAGGGGTTTGTGCATATCCATTTTCTTTTTTATATTCGTTATCCGGTTTTAATCTAGCCTAGTAGTAGGCTGTGATGTATGTAGGGTAACTTGTGCTCTAGTAGGCAGTCGCCAGATTGGCTCTCATTTTTTTTTTTTTAAACTATAGGGACCGTAGTTTGAAGGCTCGAGGCACAAGAACGGATAGACTCTTAAATTATGTAACTTAAAGGATGAACACCCATCCCATTGGTCCTGTCACAAAAGGAAAAATCTCGAAAAGGCAATGCAGAGTTATCCAGGACATCGGGATAGGTTGAACGGATTAGCTGATCAGCCTTCTCGTTTGCGGGAACTCAACAAAATAAAAGTGATAGAACTCGATAACGGGACGCATTTTGGAACAGCCAGTTGCAAATTTCTGCAACTAATGGATGGGAAGTAATAAAAGAGCGAATCGCTTGTAAAGGGTAAATTTTTGATCGGTTTAAATGTTAAATTAATGGCCGAAAAATAAGTTGCAAACGCAAGAGTAAACGGTTACAGCACCCACTCCTCAGCCTCACTTGAGACCGTCTGTGTATGTGAGGTCGCGTGCACGAGGAACAGAAACCTAAGAGAGCAGATATCCAATGATGACTTATCCGAGTTCTACATGGTGTTGCAATTGTGCGATGTTAAGCACACACCAACTATGGATCGATGACGAAGGAAGAGCAAGGACCCTTAGAGCACACAGGTTCGAGAGATGATCTAAAGGAGGTTCAAGGAACGGGCAAAGACTGCAACCTATCGAATGCGCTGTTGATTTATAACTACTCTTAAAGGTAATAAATGAGTAACCAGTTATAGGGCTCGAGAGCTAATAGGGACACCGAACGTTCTTGTGGTAGAGGATTCAATGACCTTTATTTTTTAGCGGCAAGGAACGTGGTAGGCTTCGAAATAGAGAGGAATTCACGTGACTGAGGCGTGAGATTAGGTAGGCTGGGTTCAAAGGATCGATTTAGATTACCTGCAGCAAGGAAATCGCAAACAGAGTAATCTAGCACTCTATTAGGGCATAGCACGAGGTTGCGTGGGCGTAAGAAGAATTCGAGAAGGGTTTGTAGTTTGTTAAAGCTGACTTATTAATCGACGCTTTTCTGACTCTCTAGCTCTTCATGAATCTTGATTGTATGTTTTCTTACTCCTTTCTCAATCGTTCTGTCAATTTTGTGCGCGCAGGTCTACCAGAGTGGGACATTTGACAAGAATGTACCGAACAACGAAGTCTTCGCAAAAAAGGCGCAGGAGAGCGCTCCATCATATGGCGGTGCGTCCCGAGAGTGTCTCCAATTCGGAGACGACAGAAAGCAACCATAAGACGTCGCGGCATTGTGGGGTAGGTCCATGGGAACAGTCGCGGCGCAATGTTACGCAACTTTAAGTTCCCCTCAACCGTCTCCCATCTCCGTTGCAAAGCAGCATGAGAGCTGCACATATTCCTGGTATGTAATCGGTGTGAGGAAGAGGGAAATGATGGTCTGGTTGCCCAGTCCTCGGAGACCCTTTGGCGAGTTCATTCTCCGCAATTCCTACATGCCCATGCATGAACCCAGCAGAAAATAATCTCGACAACCCCCGGCTCGCGAAAACCGTGGTGGCACTGATATTGCGA
Source organism: Ceratothoa steindachneri (assembly GCA_963969495.1). Lineage (NCBI taxonomy): Eukaryota > Metazoa > Arthropoda > Malacostraca > Isopoda > Cymothoidae > Ceratothoa > Ceratothoa steindachneri. The sequence goes on from OZ018327.1 coordinate 53,544,270, forward strand.
ACCAAGGGGTGCGAAGATTCTAATGACTCAAGACCAGTCAGGGCACTTTGTGAGTCGCTATAAATCACAATCCGGTCTCCGAACAGGGTACGTCGCGTTATCTCTCGTACCGAGCGGTGTATTGCAACTAAACAGCTTGAAGACAGAGTCAGAGCCCCGCTGACTTCAATTAGAGGCCACCTTCCGCATTACATGGTCGGCTGTGGATGCATAAAAATCGCATCCGTATTCGAGCTTCGAACGAACAAAGGATCGATAAAAAGTAAGGCAGCAGCCGTATCAAGCGCATCAGCCGCTAAAAGTCACGGAACGAAGAATATCATAGCGCGGGTACAAGAGACCCTAAGTTGCAAATGTCTCCCAGGTGAGGCGTCAGTCAAATACAAAACCAAAGAAACGGTGCGATTCTACCACTTTCAGGCGAGACCAATAAGAAACAAGCCGGGGTCGGGATGGAGCCGGGGATGGTGGCAGCAGTACACCACGTTAGTCTTGGTCAAGGGAAACCGAAGCCTGTGCGCTTCGGCCCTGCGAGAGACGCGGTTCAATGCCTGTTGGAGTCGATGCTCCAGAGTTGGCTTCTGAGCCGCGCAAAAAGAGATAGAAAGGTCATCCACTTATAGCGTAGCGAGAACATCTTCCAGCAGCACTGATGTGATGGCGTTGATGCACAAGGCAAAAAGTCTGACACTGAGGAAATTTCCCTGCGGGACACCCTCTTCCTGCTTCATTGGGCCTACAAGGGCGCTCCAACAACATGGAATCGACAACCTCGCAAAGTTCACATATAAACATTGGGAGGCAAATTCTCGCCACCATCTCGTAGAAATTTTCCATGATACCGCATCGCCATGCGGTACCATTGGCTTTCTCCAGATCGAAAAACACCGTGGCCTAGTGTTGTCTACGAAGGAAGGCCTCCAGTCGGAACAGAGCATCCGACGTGGAGTGGAACTTGCTGAAGCCGCACTGAGCATAATACAGATGGCCTCCGCTGTATACAAAAAAAAGCTAATCTTACGTTTAAAATTTTTTCCATAAACTTACACACGCAAGAGGTTAAAGAGATTGGGCGGAAACCGGCCGGAGTAGAGTGATCTCTTCCCGGTTTGCGAAATGAAAGCACATTAGCGATTGGCCAGGAATCAGGGAGGATACCTTTTCCGCAGATCCTTTTGAACAAATCTAACAGAAAGACCATGCCTCGCTCACAGAGGTGTCGAAGCATGACGTATGTGACATCGTCTAGACCAGGGCTGGTGTCCGCGCACTAAGCGAGAGCGGAACGCAATTCACTCATAGTAGCCCTATCGTATTAGGGTTCTTCGCCTCTAGGGATAAAGTCTAGTTGACGGCCTTCCGCGACATCGCGGCGCGCATTGAATGCTGGCGGAGCAGCATCCCAGCTTGAGGATGTAGTGAAAGCGGTCGCGAAGAAATCTGCCACAGATGCAGGGTCCTAGATTGCGGTTCCATTCTCATGAAGAACGAGAGGGGGGTCTTGCGAGAACTGCTCCAAACCCTTTTGGAGAGGTCTTCCAGTTAAGTGAAGAGACATATGCCCGTCACGAAGAGCGTCAGGCTTGCATCGAAACATACCGGAACCTAGCCCAACGAAATTCACCGACCGTGAAATCATTCAGGCGGCGCTTATAGTTCATGCAGGCATAACGCCTCTGTTTGAGGGCCTTCTCACACTCGACTGAGCACTATGAAAGCGATTTTCGAGGCGGGGAACGGAACCGTTTGTGAAGCGGCTGGCGATTGGTGATATCGACCTCCAACTAGAGAAGGCGGGCTGTTGAAGAACCGGGGCGTGAGGCGTAGAAATAAAATGCAAGTTCGTCTAAAGATTATACAATTCTATTTATTTCAATTGCGAATAAATTAAACCTTAATACACTGCCCTGGGGAAACCCTCCTCCTCCACATAAAGATCCGAATGAGTGTTAACAACTCTAAGCCGGAGGTTTCGAGTAGCTAAAAATCTCTGGATAAAAACGGGTGAAAGTCCTCTCAATCCCCGCTAATAAAACATGCGGAGGACTCAGTGTCACCAGATGGTGTCATAGGCCTTGTCAAAAATCAAAGAAGACAGCCATCGCATTGCAGGCAAATGCCTCACGGAGAGTACCCTCCATACGGACAAGATCTGTCCTTGCACCAACTTAGATAGCTGGGGAGGGATATTAGCCTATAATAGGAAAGACAAGCCGTCTTTACCTGGTTTCAGAAATGATATGACTAACGTCATTCTCCAAGAAGTAGGATAGAAACCATAGATCCAGGTCCAGTTAAAAATATCCAGTGCAAGTGATTCCGTACCTGGATGAAGATGCCCGAGTAAGCCGTACCGGATATTCTCTAGGCCAGAAGACGTGGGGGCGCGGACGAGAGCGCGCTGAACGCATTTCGGCGGTAGTGAACAGAAACTTCTAGGGCTCCTGTCCACCGGCCGAGAAACGAAGGGCTTCGCGGTCAAACCCGAGTTGGATACGTCTAAACTCCGCCGGGTAGCGTTGACCGCTGCTAACATCATCAAAAAAGAAGGCCAATATATCGGTGACGCTGGCTGGATCGCAGATAATAGAACTATTCACCTCAATGCCAGGAGTGGAATGACTAGCATACCGACCCCTGATTTTGTTCATTCTCTTCCACATCTGAGCTGAAGAGGAGAGTTGAAGATGAGGATGACACATATACCTTCCAGAAGTTAATGCGTACCTAAGGTTACGTTCGCCAGCGAATTGCTTTAGTTCGATTTTGGTCAATACAGTTCGGATTTTTTTTTTTTTAAGAGCCCATCTGGCGACTCACCACCTGGGCATAAGTCGCCGTAATCACCAATGCCTAGTACTAGGGAACTTTAAAATAGCAACATGAAATAAAAACAACAATAATAAAATAAAAAAGGAAGAAGGTAAGAGGCAGGAAGAAAGTTCCAGCGTCGGGGGAAGGTCCGCCTCTCTATGGTGCAGAAACGTGCGACCTACAAAAACAACAGAAAAAAAAATAAATAAAGGGGAGAATGCTGGATTCCTCCAAAAAGTCGATAAGTCCACCAGTCAATGTGCACGAAATCATCCCGCAATCCCGGTACCGGAACACGTGACGTGCACGAAGATCGCCCAGATTGGAACATTCAACAAGAATGTGCCGAACAGTCTGGGGGACAACTTAGTCTTCAGAGTAGGGCGCAGACGAGCGCTCCATAAAATGGCGGTGCCTCCCGCGAGTGTGTCCAATTCGGATACAACATAAAGCAACCTGAAGCCTTCGCGGCATTGGGGAGTAGGTCCATGAGAACAGTCGCGGCGCAATGGCACTCAACTTTATGTTCCCCTCGAACATATCCCATCTTCTTTGCCAAGCAGCCTAGAGAGCTGCCCGTATTCCTGCCATGTAGTCGGTGAGAGGAATAGCAAAACGCTGGTCCGGTCGCCCATTGCTCTCCGAATATTTAACGCGCTCATTCTTCGCAATTCCTACATGTTCAGGAACCCAGCAGAAGATAATCTCGACATCCACCCGGCTTGCTAAAACCGTGGCAACACGGATATTCCGAACCAGGGGATACGGAGATTCCAATGCCCCGAGAGCACACGGGGCGCTTTGTGAGTCGCTATAAATCTCAATCCAGTCTCCGAACCGGGCATGTCGCGTAATCTCCCGTACCGAGTGGTGTATTGCCACCAGCTTAGCCGTGAAGAGAGAGGCAGCGCCTGGCAGAGCCCCGCTGACTTCAAATAGAGGGGATAATGCGTGGAAGCCGATCCACTCTTGGGAATTGGAGCCATCCATATACACTGGCACGGTTCTAGAGTGACACGATCTCGCAAAAATTCAGATATAAACATTGGGAGGCGTCCCCTCGCCCCCATCGTGTGAAGAGTCTCCATGATACCGTATCGCCATGCGGTATCATAGGCCTTCTCCAGATCGAAAAACACCGTGGCGTAGTGCTGTCTACGAAGGAAAGCCTCGCAGACGGCATTTTCAAGTCGGAGCAGAGCATCCGACGTGTAGTGGAACTTGCGGAAGACAGATGGCCAACGCTGTCCAGGAAAACGGCTAATCTAACATTTACCAATTTCTCCATCAACTTGCACACGCAAGAGGTTAGAGAGATTGGGCAAAAACCGGCCAGAGTAGAGTGATCTCTTCCCGGTTTGCGAAAGGCGAGCACAGTAGCGATTTGCCAGGAATCCGTGAGGAGAACCTCCACTCAGATCCTGTTGTAACAAAACTATCAGAAAGGCCATGCCTCACTCACTCATGTGTTGAAGCAAGGCGTACGGGACATCGTCCGGACTATGGACGGTGTCCGTGCACGAAGAAAGAGCGGAACGCAACTGACTCAGAGTAATGCTGTCTTTTAAGGGTTCTCCTCCTCTGGAGGTGAAGTCCAGTCGGTGGCCTTCCGCGACATCACGAAGCTAATGAAATCTGGCGAAGCAGCATCCCGACTAGAGAATGTGGAGAAAGTGGTCGCGAAGGATTTCGCAACGGACGCGGGGTCTGAAATTGCGGTCCCATTCTCCTGGAAAACGGGAGGGGGTGGGGTCCTGCGAGAACTTACCCCGAATCCTTTTGACTCGCTTCGACACCTCTGCTAGAGAGGTCTTCCTGTTAAGTGGAGACACATATACCCGCCAAGAAGAGCGGCGGTCGTGCTTCGAAATATACCGTAACGTAGCCCTAGCCCGACGAAATTCACTGACAGTGAAATCCTTCGGGCTGCACTTATAGCGCATGTAGGGCGTTATCGCGATAAAATATCGCGATAATTTAAGGCGATAACTATATCGGGTTATCGGTTATCCGATATTTTTGCCCCGCGTTATCGATTCATCGGTATCGCCGAGACTTTTGGTTCCAAATAAGCGATAATCGATAATTTCAGTTTTTTGTTCCACTTTAGGACAGGGGCGGGCCTCGCGTGCCTTGGAGGCAGAAATAGGTAGGTCCGAGCTGGGAGGAGGATCCTTAAAACCTATGGGCATAACGCTTTTGCTTGAGGGCCGTCTCACACTCGGCTGACCCCCCATGGGAGTTGTCGGCGTGCAAAAACGGCCACCTTCTAGGTATAGTAGTTAGGCCCGCGGCGATGAGGTTGCCGGAGAAGAACTCAATGGCCTCATCTACCTACTTAAACTCCTCGATTGAAATAGAGAATTCAGTCATTTCCTGAATGCAGACTACCGTTCCCGCGCCAAGCACCACCAGGGAGGACTCTAGGTCGTCAGTGGCGCAGAAAATGATATTCGTATCAAATTCAGGCTGTGCATCTGGAGAGTACAAAGATAGATCGAGGCAGGAAAATGAATCAGTTCTCGGGCAGTGATACGTAAACTTATCCACATTTAGAACACCCATCTCAAGCTCGTCGATCGGGTGGATAAGGCTTTTACCCCTAGTATTAATTGAGTAGCCTCTCCATATGGGGTGTCTACCGTTCAGATCTCCCTGCAAGAGAAAGGGCCTCGGCAACCGTGCCTCGACGCGGCGGAAGTCTCCCGCCTCGAAGTCGGCTGACGGTAGAATGTACGCGGAACTAAGAGCATGCCTCATATCGAGGTGTAGTTGCGCAGCTACTGCATGGGAGTAGATATCTAAAGCAAAGAGAAGAGCAGAGACATCATGCCGGGTGTAAATCGCGCATCTTACCGCCCGGCCCTCATCCCGTGGTGGTGGGGTCACAAAATCCTTATACCCCGGGGGCTGGGTAAGGGGCACGCTCCATCATGGTCTCCTACCGAGCCGCTTCAACGGGGAGCGGCGGGTTATGGGCTGCCTGCTGGCTTTCTTGGCATTTCCCTGAGACACTAAAGGTGGGGCTGTCAGTGGTAAGATGGAGTCACATAAAGCTGACTCCAAATAAGGGGGTGGGGGGAGCCCCCTGCACCCGTAGGCAATGGGGAGATGTAAGCCTCCTCTCCATTCAACGAGTTTTGGAGGTTCCCCTGCGAAAGCACAGGGGGGGCTCCATTTTTTCAGTGGAGCTGCCCGAGGGCGGCTCCGACTGTGAATGAGGAAAATTAAGGAGAGATTTTTTGTTTTTTCATCATTAGGGATGGTGACCCGATTCGTTCTGCGGGATGCATACGCTAATCCCCCCCGCGCAGTAGCCAGCTCTGCAAGGGGTGATTTCAGGGCTGACAGAGCCAACTACCGCCATTTCAGGCCACCCCTCCCGCCTGGTGACCTGGCAGCCCTTCAGCATGGCGGCTCAACATTGGGCACGGCGTAAAATGTATAGAAAATGAAAAGAGAAAGGAAATGGAAGTGAGGAAAGTGTGGATGGGGATGAAGCAGGTTGGTTAAAAACCCACCATCCCAAACCGGAGCTCAGGGGTTAGGAAGCATTGCCCCCCCCCCCCGTCCCTCAGCCCCGGTCCTTGATAGTTAGTTTGGAAGAAGGTCATCATCTACCCGGTGAAAATAGAGACCAACCAGAGAAAGTTGTGGGAGAGGTTGTAGGGGAAGTGAGGAAGTAGCGGAGAAACACAGTCCTACTGAAGGAAGGATGATAGGATAAGTTGGGGCCGGATGGGGCGCTGAGTCCCTACAGCACGGCGGCCGGGAAGGCAAATCACCGCACCCCTTACGGGGTACAGATCTCAAAGCTTAGGTTCAAGAGGAACCGCGCATGAAACTTTTTATAGGCCCCGGTGTGACCGAGTACGAAGAATTGCAGACTCTGCTGCATCAAACAGGAAAAGGTATAGCCGCATCAATATCTACAAAATCTAGAATTTGTTTACTAGTGATGGAAGCGGCGTGGAACTTTGACCAGTCGGTCCCTATAACATTCTATCTAGGGGGATGGGTTGTCTGTTCAAGAAAATTGGAAAGTCGTCGCTGCCATGAAGTTCCTCTAAAACAGATAACTTAAAATCAGAGATACACTAGGAGAGGCCAATAGATAGATCCATGCAACTGATAGAACTAGTTTGAATATTGTAGGGCGTCACACGACCAGAGTTAAGAATACTAAAAGGATTCGTGGATAAGTGAGATTCAAGGAGACGGCCTTGACGGTTGATCACTCCTACGGAGTGTCTGGCACTCAAATCACCTAGAACTGGAAATTGAGTAGGAAGCTAGAATAAAAAGATCTAAAACTGAGCTCTTGATTGGGCCTCATTTGAGGAAATATAAATAGAACAAAAAGTATAAATTCTATTTGTAAGATAAACACAGGCTGCGAGTGCTTGAAGAGTAGTCCGCAGAATTAAAAGCGTGCAAAAGTGGTAATGGCCACCAGGAACGAGACACCACCATGAGCCACCGCACTAGGAGGTACTAGAGAGTTAAAAACAGTGAAATAACGAAATTTGGGGAAAGGACGTTTCCCGAGTTTGGTTTAATTTTAATACTCACTAATTCGTGTCGCTTTGAATGACAAGGATAAAACTCTTTCTTTGATTTGCAAAGCTTTTCAAAACTTGGTTCAATTGATGTCGTTTGTATTATGAGATAGTTTTCAGCATCTAGCTTATTTCTATATTTATTTTTGGTACCTGTATAGCAATGCCCTCTAGGCATTCCTATAATAAAATCCTCCTGGGAAACATATATATATATATATATATATATATATATATATATATATAGAGAGAGAGAGAGAGAGAGAGAGAGAGAGAGAGAGAGAGTAACAAGGAGTAACAAGGAAAGTAAGTACCCTAGGAGACCTTACGGTCCATTCAAAGAGGGTACCTTTGGACTAGCAATTGAGCGGGCACATGGCTGCTCAATTGTTTTGCGTCCATAAACGGCCACTTTTCAAGACTTTGTCTAGTCTTGACTTGAACTGGTCAACAGATTCACTGTTGACAACTTCCACTGGAAGTGCGTTCCACTTACCGCAGATACTGTAGGTGAAAAAGTTTCCACACAGATTGCGGTTGTAACGCTTCAGTTCAAGTTTGAAGCCGTGATTGCGCGTTCTGTTCTCACTCAGTGTGAAAATATCCCGGTAGTCAACATTGTCGAACCCTCGAAGTATTTTGAAGACTTCGATGAGCTGACCACGCAGTCTACGGGTTTCCAGTGAGAACAGATCTAACTCCCTTAGTCTATCCTCATAACTTTTATGTCGGATAGAGGGAATCAGCTTGGTTGCCCTGGCTTGTACGCGTTCCAATCTCGCGATGTCCTTTCGCAATGAAGGACTCCAAAATTGTACGGCATACTCCAGGTGCGGTCGGACAAGTGAGTTGTACAGGCACAGTACAATCTCCTGGTTCCGATAACCAAACTGGCGCTTAATATAGCCTAGCATCCTTTGGGCCTTTTTCTCCGCCTCAATGCACTGTTTCGAGAACTTGAGGTCACTAGTGATTGTTACACCCAAGTCCTTCTCAGTGTCGGTGGATTCCATAGCAGTGCCCTTAAGGATATACTGAGATTGGGGGTTTCTGTGGCCGATATGCATCACTTTGCATTTGCCCACGTTAAAAGGCATTTGCCACGTGTCCGACCACTCCCCAATCTTCCCAAGATCTTCCTGCAGGCGGGCAGTATTTCCATCCTTTGCAACGTTCATACCAAGCTTGGTATCGTCGGCAAATTTGGAAATCTTCGCAACCATGTCACCGTCCATGTCGTTGACGTAGATGATAAATAGTAGTGGTCCCAGGACAGAACCTTGAGGCACCCCGCTAGTAACGGGCACCCACTCAGAAGACTGTCCATTTACCACCACCCGTTGCCGTCTGCCACTTAGCCAGTTCTCGATCCAGCCGGCTACCTTTCCGTCTATGCCAAGCGCTCGCACTTTCCGGAGAAGGCGGCGGTGTGGTACCTTATCAAAGGCTTTCTGAAAGTCTAGGTAGACCACATCCACCGCCTTGTCCCGATCGTGCTCACTGAAAACGAAGTGGAAGAATTCCACAAGGTTCGTCAGGCATGACCGTTGCCTTCGGAAGCCGTGCTGGGAACTCCTCAGTAGCAGGTTTGACTCTAAATACGACGTCACTTTGTCCACCATGATGCTTTCCATGAGTTTACCGACTATCGAAGTCAGACTGATAGGTCGGTAGTTCGACGGTTGGTTACGGTCTCCTTTCTTGAAGATAGGAGTCACCTCCGCCTCACGCCAGTCTCTAGGAACGCATCCGGTCCGGATTGACATGTTAAAGATAGCGCACAGATGTCGTGATACTTCATCGCACACTTCCTTCAACACTTTAGGTAGAAACCCGTCCGGTCCAGGGGACTTATTCGTCTTTAGGTCAGCGATCTTTTTCTTTATTTCTCCTTCGGTGAAGTCCATTGCCTCCAGCTTTTCCCCCGAGTAGGAATCCGTCGGCTGGGGAATGGGACCACACTCTTCAGTAAACACTGAAGAGAAGTAGTCGTTGAGGAGGTTAGCATTTTCTGCATCTGAATGCTTTAATGTCCTCTCCTCATTCCTCAAAGGGCCAATCGTTCGACGGATTGGTTTACGGCTGTTCACATATCCAAAAAACTCCTTGGGATTCTCTTTACAGAGTCTCGCCACTCGGAGTTCCTCAGACCGCTTAGCCGCCCTTATGCTGGACTTCACTCTCCTGGCTAGCCTCCGGTATTCGTCAAAGTCACCCGAGATCTTCGATTGCCGGTACACATTTCTCTTCTCCCTAAGCAGTTGGCCGATTTCTCGATTAAACCACTTAGGTTGAACAGAAGACAGACGGGGGCATTTCAGAGGGATGAAACGCGATTGAAGACTCATGAATGTGGTTTTGAAACTATTCCACGAGTCTTCAACGGCATCGCACACTTCTAGCCTCACGTCAGTCAGTCCAGCTCGAAGGCTTGCAAAGTCTGCTCTTCTCAAGTCAAGTTTCTTTAATTGACTGGCAACAGACCTTACCTTCGGGATCTTGACGCTAAATCTAACTAGCTGGTGATCACTGCCACCAAGCTCTTCGCCTACAGAGATATCCTCAACGATATCATCCTCAGAGGTGAAGACCAAGTCGAGGATATTGTCTCCTCTCGTCGGTTCTCTGACCCATTGAGTGAGGAACTCGTTGTTGGCGAACTCCAGGAGTAGCGCGCTCTCGCCACAGGCTGCTCTGGTTTCCCAGTCAACTTGGCTGTTGAAATCGCCCATAACGATGCACACTCTGCCTTGAACCAGCTCACCCAGCAGCTGGTACAGTTCCCTGTCCTTCTCAACAGATTGGGAAGGGGGTCTGTAAAGCAGCAGGGTCCTGTATTTGGCAGGACCGATGTCTAGGTCAACGCCTAGGAGCTCGTGGTCGGATATAACGTTGGAGTTCGTAGATTTGATTGTATCCTTGACATACAACATTACACCGCCACCCTCTCTGTCTGGCCTATCTTTGTGGAAGAGTTGGTAGCCAGGAACCGTGAATTCGCCTTCAAAGTCTCGGTTTGAGGTTTTTATCCACGATTCTGTTATGGCTACCATTTCGGGTTCTTCCGTCGCTACGAGGCCACGGAGCTCAGGAAACTTGTTCCTGATTGACCTCGCATTGAACAGAAGAACCTTCAGGGAGTCCCCTAATGTAGGACCCCCTATACTCTTCCGTTTCCCGGCTTCTTGTTTGTCGTGGTGGCACCATTTTTAACAACCTCCGAGAAGGTTGTTTGGGGAGTGACTCGGGCGTACTGGCGTACGTCCGCCTTCCCAATGGGCCGGCCACTCCTTTGGGTGCGCTCCACGACATCCTGGATGAGGTTGGCTAGGAACGCCTTGCCCTTAAAGGAGAGGTGCACCCCGTCCCTTTGGTAGAGGTCTTTTCTACCATAGAACACGGCGTACGGGTCCACAAAAAAGACACCCTCAGCCGTACAGAGGTCTGCAAGGCGCCTGTTTAGTGACATGTTCCTCAAGTGGGCAGTCCGGCTTGGACCCCACCTCGGGAGCATCCCCACCACGACGCGTCTGCGGGTTTTCAGTCCACAGTCGTCGACAGCGCCCATAACTGTCCTCATAATTTCACCTGTAGGGCCTACCCTACCTCCTCTGAGGTAGAGGTCGTTGCCACTTACCATAAGGGCAACGACTGAAGTCTCTGAAATCTGAGACTTCTCGGCCTCAGCTCTTACCTGCATATTCCCACAACCTGGGATGCAGCTCACCTTAACGCTTGTGCGAAGGCGGGCCGCTAGCAGGGGCTTCAGACCCCGTGCTTGAGAATCACCAATAAGGGTGACTCTTGCACATTTGACTGCGGACGACTTAGTCTTTCCTTTCGGAGGCGACTTGCCGCTTTCCTCTTGTATCTCTAATTTTTTCTTCTTCTTCTTCTTATTCTTCCTCTTATTCTTCTTCTTGACTTCCTTTGCTATCTCTTCGTTTGTTTCCCGTTTCTCTTCTTCTGCTTCTACTTTCTCTTCTTCTGTTTCCAGTTTCTTTTCTTCTCTTTCTACTTTCTCTTCTTCTCCTTTTAGTTTCTCTTCTTCTCTTTCTACTTTCTCTTCTTCTATTTCTACTTTCTCTTCTTTCTTCTTTCTTTTCTTCTTTTTGGCTCGTTGAGGAAGCCCTTCAGCAGAAGAAATCGGCTGTTGGACGTCCGGAGCCTTCTCGCCTGAGCATCTGCATCTCTCTGTTTTTAAGAGTTGAACTTCCCTTTTAAGGAGGGAGTTCTCCTCTCTCAGTTGAGCGATGCTCTCGCCCAGGCGCTTCTCGAGTTCGCAGAAGTCACAGACACTGACGCCATCTGTGAGTTCCTTGCAACTCCTTCCCCCGAAGTCTTCACTCCATCTATAGACTTTGCATATTTTGCAGGTTAGCTTTCGAAACGGAGGACCATTCTTCTTCGCCATGTTACAAAAATCTCGGACCATACGCATTAAAAAAGGGGTTTTTGGTTGTGATTTTCTCTCGCACTAATCTTATCCGCCTATTTCCAGGAGGTTTTCGGTCGTTCGGCGAACAGAAACCCTTTGATCAAGCACACCAACCCTAAGGTCTCCCCTGGGCCGGACGTCCCCAATCGTGCCGCAGCTCCCAACTGAGCAGCACGAGAGCCCCAGTGAACTGGTTCTCTGATTTTTCGACAGGGGTGCTTGAGGTGTAACTGTCTTCCTACTAAGCCCTACTAATCAACTAAAAACGGCCAGACTTGAGGCAAATAGTAAAGCTAAGTGCCCACGACTTCACCCGAGATCTTTAGCTGATCTGGCAACCAGCAAGGCACAAAAGCTCTCTCTCCAAAGATCAGTTGAGCCTTTATTCACCAAGTAGCGGTCACAGGGAGCTGGTCAGGCAATTACACGTTAGGAGAAAGCTTTTAAGGGGTACCTAGCATTTCTCCATTAATCGTACCCCAAACGCCTAAGATCCCTTCAATCTCAGTCTCTTGTAACCTATGAGTGCTCCAAGGCGTTATTTAAAGAGGTTCCAAAGCCTCTCTTCTCACGCGGCATAAGGGAGCTGGTGAGGCCCTTATTAATAAACAACTATGTGTAATAGAGATGAAGGTTTTTTTTTTGTTATTGGGTTTTTGTTTTGATTT